>JAGFBZ010000491.1:0-208341 GCA_018398805.1 Hirundichthys speculiger | reverse complement strand
TCCCCTATCTTCTTACTAACATTCCTGAAAGTTTCATTCATCATCAGCAGGTTCAGTTGTTTCGGTTATAGAAATTACTGGATATAACAACTTACCATTATTAGTGAACATGTGGTAGTGCTGGGCGGTATACCGGTTCATACCGAATACCGGTGTTTATTTTTCTTATGATATGAATTTTTCATATACCGTAATACCGGTGAGTATGAACTGTAGCGTGCACAACGTTGGGAACGCCGTGCGGCGGAACGTAAGTGCCGCAGAACATTGTTTGACAGGGGACTGTTTTGCAGTTGCACTGGAGGCACAACACACTACTAGTTTATGGTTAAACGGTGATGGCTGCAAACAGCGAAAGTCCCGAAGTGGAAGCTTTAGAACGGCAACATGAGACTGAGGAACTTCTTCCTAAACGAGGAGCCGTGTCTGTCGCGTGGAAGTTCTTTGGATTTAAAAAAGACGACGTCCAACAAACTACAATAATCTGCAAATGTTGCAGAGTTAAAGTTGTAGCCGCCGGAGGCTACAATATTCACTCCGCGTGACAGTAAAATAGGTCATTCTAAGCCAATTTACTGCAGCAATTCCTCTCAATAATTAGAAAACGTGGTTAACACACAGTTGTGCCTTCAAAAAAAAAAAGCAGTGATATACCGTGAAACCGATATAATTTTGAAAAATACCGTGATATAAATTTTTGGTCATACCGCCCAGCACTAACATGTGGCAACTTGTCACAAAGAAACAGTGCAACTGAATCAAAATATATTACCTGAGCACAACATTCAAAATTTCAAAACTGAAAAACGGACTGCAGGTCCTCAACAGACAGTGACGTGTCGTTTCTTGCTCTCCTCCCGTCGCCCTGTCTTTGCCACGCCTCCTTAGAGAGCTCCCATTCCAGCCTCTCTCTCTCGTTCACCTGCACCGCGATGCCCATCTCCTTCAATGTTGGCGCAGCCTCCACCAACGTAGGAAAAGTTTTCACTCCCGACTCCAAGTGGACTCTCAGCTGTGCCGGAAAGCGGCACCTGGCCTAGATCCCCTTCTCTTTCAGTTGCTTAATCACTCCACGGACCCGCGCTCTCCTCCTCTGCACCTCCGGAGAATAATCCTGGTCGAAGTAAATCACTTCTCCCTGAAACTTTACTTGTCTTTGAGCCCAGGCTTGTCGGAGCACTGCTTCCTTTACCAAGTAATCCAGAAACCTCACAATAATGGAGCGTGGAGGTGCCGATCTGGCGGGTTTTAGTCCCAACGACCTGTGTGCCCTCTCAATCTGTATATTTATTTCGGGCGGGAGTTGTAGCGCAGTTTCCATCAACTTCTTCACAAAACCGACCGTGTCACTGTTCTCACTTCCTTCAGGGACTTGATAAATTCTCAAATTGTTGCGGCGCATTCGGTTCTGCAAATCATCGCACATATTAGTCAGAGCCGCCTCGCGTTTCAACAGGTGTCGGAGCATCCTGTCATGACGCTGTCCGGTGTCCTCCGCCACACCGACTCTCGTCTCCACCTCCTCGGTTCTTTGCTCTAATTTCTCCATTCTCTGGTTCAATTCTGCGACCGATACTTCCAGTCTAGATGACGACGCCTTAGTGTCTGCAAATGAGTCCTTATTTTCTCTTCTCAACTCTCTTAACTCCCGGAGAATGTGCTAAACGTTCATTTCACCCGCCTTTCCACTTGCCTCACTCGGGGAAGATGGCGTCCCTTTTTTTCCTTTCGCCTCTTCTTGCTGTTTCTGCTGCTTCCCCGCGTTCCGTGTCTCTGACTGTGCTCATGCCAGCTTTTAGTGACTTAGGTTTACCCTCTTTAAATTAAAATCTCATATAATTTTCCAAATCGTGAAACACTACTGATTTACAGGGGAGCCCACACTCCGTGCGTGCGTCTCAGAACATGGCGTCACCGGAAGTCAGACACTTATTTTTCTAACAGGTGCTTTACCACTTGACGACATTGTGCCAGCCAGGTTTCAGCTTGAGGACTGCGATGAAGACATCGTGGCTTTCTTAAACAGTTAAAACAAAAAACACTGCCCTACTTCAGGATGATACTGTTTCTAGGGATGCACGATAACTGTTTTTTAAAACCGATACCGATAACTGATAACTTTCAGCTCCTAAAGGCCGATACCGATACCAATAACACACACATATACCTGAGATCATTACATCAATACTATGAACAAAATCAAAAACAGTTTTGACTTTTTAAATGAACAGATTTTTTTTTTCCACTGAAAAACTATTGGCAAGCCTCTCAAACATTTTCTTAAAGCTATCAAACAAACCTATTTGATATCTCACATCAACTTAAATAAGGTTCATTACTGACTGATATAAAAAAATAAAGGCTCCTTGAACTGATGGAAATACATGCATCAGAATTACTAACTAAAAAAGATTAACATTTAAAGGATTTTGGCTTGTGGTTCCATTTAAATTAATACCTTTAATTAAAGTAAATGAGGTTCAGTAGTTTTTATATTTTAATCTCATGGAAGCTTTAGATGAGAGGAATGAAGGAGAGGAGAGATTCATGCTGGCTTGCGCACGTTAGCATTAGCTTCCGTTAGCTCACGTTAGCGCGATTTCAAAACTCCATGGAAGCAATTGTTATGTTGTAGGTGGCCGATCGGGTTTTACGTATTAAAGCTTGTGCTTTCAGTGTTTTCAAAAACAGCCGTCAGCCGTCGCATCCGACGGCAACTTTTCCATTTGCGATGCCTACTTTACCCTTGGGTAAATAAATTATGATATAAAGTTTTCGTAAAAGAGCCAAGTGTCCACAAAGGTTTCTGAGTTAATAAACTTGAAAGTTTCATTGAGAATTTCGCCACAACATCGCTTGAATCTGCTTGCATACGTCGTTCGAACGTTCAGCAAAGGAAACAGGCTCAGATTTAGAGGCAGCATATTTAAGACAACATATTGTAGCGTCCAGCTGGACGCGATAGAAAGAATGGACGAAAAGGTGCTCAACAACCGTCACTTTATTTCAACCAGAACCGGTTACTGTCGGCCGTAACCACGCCAAAAATAAAAGACAGCAGTACAGGAGAATAACACAGCGGCTCATCAGTTAGGCGCTCTCGGGCTGTCCCCCACAATAACACACAGGCTTCCGTCTCTCTTTGTTGCTAGTCCCGCCCCCTAACCTATTCTACCCAATAACCTGCCTGCCTCAGCTCGAGATGCATTCAATGAACTCATGTAATCCGAACAACAGAACATCTAAACAATAACAGAGCATCATAACATGAACATAATGTCAGGGTTGCTACAATATTCTGTATTCCAAGATGAGCAAAATGGCGGAAAAGCGACAGCGTGGGCTGGCTGAGATGTGGCAGCTAGCAGCGCCAAAAACCAAAAGGAAAAAGGATGTACCAGGTAATTATATAATGTATTCCAGATTTAATAAATAATTTTGTTATTGTGTTTTATTGAGCGGTATCTAACTAATTTACATAATTTGTTCCGAACAAGGTCGTAGCCTCTTGTAACTTCAAGGCCCATTCTAATGTATTGTAGAATCAGATTAATATCAAGGACGTTAATGTTATCATAAACCAAGCAAACATGGAGTTATAAAATAACCAATTTATTTTCATTTGATTTGTTATTAAATACATGTATCACTCTTTGCTCTTTCAAACTCGCAATTACTTTCTTTACTCTTGTTTAACAAAAGACATGCAAAGTTATGGCTAGGGTTATTTTAATTTAAAAAAAAAAAAGGTATCTGAACATCCCATTTTGCATCTCAAAATGCTGGAAAATGCATCTCCGAGAGTCTAGAATTTCAAAATTTCCTGGGGGAGCATGCCTGGGGCCCTTTGGGCCTTGCAACTCCTACTTCACTCAACGCAACTTCTACTTTCAAAAGTTGTGAAAACACTGGCTTTCCTCCTCATAGAATTCGCTTGGAGGATTCGTCACAAATAACCGCCAAACTATCTTCTTCTGAAACTTAAACGAAGTTCCACACCACCATGTTTGTTGTGATCAGCATTCAAGGTGTAACGTAAATTCTGACGTTTCCTCGTTTGCTAGTCGTTCTTTCAGCCTTTTCTATTTTCTTCTTTTTTTATGTGTAACATGTGGGAAAATACTGCGAATATCAATTAAAGTCAGCAACTACCAAAATTATGACCAACTTCACGAGTTGTTTTCTGGCAGGAGGGGGTATTCTTGATTTTCCTGATTGAGTAATCGTTTTTCTGATTATGCCGACGTCACTTGAACATAACATTCACTGCTGGTTATTCAAGACTCAGAGGGAGCGAGGCACTGCCGTGTTGACAGAAATATATGTTATCGGGGCTATTCGTCGTGACATCGGAGTTATCGGGATGACGTCATAATTTCCTGTTATCGGCCCGATAGTTATCGTGCACCCCTGTTTCCTATTTGCAGGTGTTTCATTATGTTTTTATTTTAACCCCTTATGCATGCCACTGTGTTTTGGCATATCTTACATTTAACGTCACTCTCGTAAAGTTTAGCAACGTGAGATCACGCTGTTGAATGTTTAACTCTTTCAGTCTCGATCAGCGATCGGGATCGGCCTTCGATCTTAAATATTTAAGGTGGATTGGATCGGCCGATCAACCTTATTATAACACGCCGATCTTTTTTTCATTATTTTTTTCCTCAAAAAGTGTTCCTGATAAACATAAATTAATAAAGTAATCATATTACACAAACAAAAATATTTTTTAAACTATATACATTTAATAATTTGCACTGAAATGAGGTTTCCCAGCAGCGCTGTCTTGTATCCACCTTAAAAGTTTTAAGACCGGCGGCGTCAGGCTAAACTTTAGCAAAAATGTCAGCAGTGTGGCAGCACTATAAAATTACAAAGACGCTTCGACTGCGACTTGAAATGTGTGGAAGGCTGATATATCATGAGGGGTAAGTAAGAAGAGAGTTTACAAGTACCACCAATTTAATCAGACACTTAAAAAAGCACGCAGCACCGATCACCGCAGCCGACGGCAGTAGCTTCAAAGCTGCAGCCGACGGCTGCTGCCGGCCGTCGGCTGCAGCTTCGGCTGCGGTCACTGTTCTGCCGATGGCAGCGGCTACGGCAGCAAATGCTCTGTGAAACGCTCGGAGAAATACAGAAAAATCACCAAGCTAATCACGGAATGTATTACAGAGGACACGGAGTTTGTGGAATACAAGGCATTTAACCGGCTCATTATTTACCTCGAGCCTCTTTCCCGTCATTACATGAACGACAAAGGACACAAAGGTGCGCGAACATGTGCAGCGGGTCTTGAAAGAAGTTAAGTTAATATTTTATGTTATTTTTATTCTGATGGGATTTCATTGATTGCAAAGACTTCTGCTAGTGTTTTCATTGCCTTAAACTGCTAGCCAAGTTCACCTGCTGCTATTTAAATGGAAGTGCTATGTTCTTCAGTACTGAGACTGTTGAACAGTCACTGTTCTGTAACTAAATGTGTTTTATAATAATTCTCCCAAACAAAAAAGAAAGAAAGAAGAGTGTTTAAATAAGTTATTGTTTATTTTATGAGATGATAAAAGCTATTAATCTCAGCTTGGATGCAGGCCTATTTATTAATGTACACAGGAAATAAAATGCATAGGAAATTAAACTCTGTTTGCCCACTCAAAAAAAAGTAAAATCGGATCGGAAAAAATCGGAAATCGGCCGATCATCAAAATTAAAAGATCGGAATCGGATCGGGACCCAAAAAACGTGATTGGGACATCCCTAGTAAAAACATTGCAAAGAATGAAAACAGTACCGTTTTTCCGGTAGGTTGTAGGTGCTGACCCAGTTCTGTATTGGTACCAAAAATTTCCACTACTTTCTCTATATAACCTCCCCTTATTCCTGTAACTGAAATCATCTGAATGAGTGTGCAGCTCTCTAACCTCCATGGGGTGTTGCTGACCCTTCACATTAAATCAATATTGTGTGTCTTGCTGAATACATGAAGTTACATTCCCATGAAAACAGTGGTACAAGGTTGTTAACTTGCCCTTGTTTCAAGTTCCCTCTTCAAAAATATTTACCAAATTCTTATTATTATTCTTTACCAATTTAAGAAGACTGATTAGCCAAAGTTTTGTTTACATTTTAACTTTGTATTCTTTTAATTCAATGTCTCTGTGTGCAGCATAGTTTAGCTGTCTGTTTTTGCTTCCGTCTGTGCAGTTAGAGCAAGAAATCTGTTTGTGTATTATTGGCTGTCCAAACTTTGTGTTGTGCTAAGAGAGCATTGTTGCTGGGCCTCACTAAGCTAAGATGTAGTGCAGATAAGAGCCAGGATAGAATTCAGCGTGGGCCTGTTATTGAGTTCAAAGTTTGTGACTCTGCTACTCTGCTGGGAGCAGACTGAGAGCTGGAGTACAAGCTCTTTACAAACAACAAAACAAAAAGAAGCAAAAAAAAAACAGAAAGAGAGACTGATAGGAGGGCAGGTGTTCATTATTTTATTCCTGTGGCATGTAAGACAGATAAATAATACATGAAAACAACTGTTTTGAATGATAAATATCCTTCTTCAGCCTCTGAGATCCAGAAACATGTAGAACATCCATAACTAGATTTCTTCACTGTGCAACAGACTGACAAATACATTACTTTTAACCTCTCTTTTTAAAAAAGAAGTTTATGTATTACAGTGGAGATAATATTGGTGTATGAGGGAATGGAGATTTTAGAATATTTTAAAAATATACTGAATAATTATATTTATCTTAATAAACAGTAATGATAAATTGTGTTTTATACATTTGTCTGTTGCAAAACACTATTGTGAGATTATAAATGTATAGTGAGACTTCTTCTGGTATCTCTAGACATGAGATGTGACTGAGGGCAAACTGTTGGGAGTGGGAGTCGTCTTCCTCCTACTAGCTGAGCTTTATGTTTGTATGGAGAAGGAGCAGCCATTTTACCACGCAGCCTGCCTGCCGCCGTCACTGCTCTCTTAGGCCTGAGCTGTTCTAGGTGTTCATGCTGTATGTTTTGAAGTCTCCAGGATTTATGTGACAGCCTGTGATGTTTCACCCCTTACATTTTAATCTAGAGTCTCAAAGTAAGTAAAGCCTCTGAATGAATGCATTCATGCCACAAAGGGTCATATTCCACACTGATTGGCAACTTACATGTCACTGACAGTTGTCTGTCTTTGCCTTTCAGTATTGTCCTAATCCTGAACATAAATAGCCCTGCAACTGTTTTGCAAGTATTTTTTGGGCCAGTTCAACTAAATTTCAGAATTAGGTACACCAGAGGAACTTGAAAATCTGCTTCACATGGCTAAAGCCCATCCCAGCTGTCATCTGACAAAAGACATGTCATCAGTCCATCACAGGACCACAAAGTGACAAATGAACAGCCATGCACATTCACGCTCACTCTTACGGTTGCTTTATTGATTTGTTCAAGATCGAAATCAAACAATCTCCAGTACATGCTCACAAGATGCTTGGTAAGGGCATTTTACTGAAGTTGCATTACACTGAAATTATAACTGGTGCATCTGGATTTCTGTTTCAAGTCAGGGCAGTTTATTCATCTCTGACTGTGGCTTGAGGTTATTAGTTCTAGAAGTCACGAAGCTTGTACAGTTTCAATTATGTACACAGTGTATTTGCATATCTAAATCAGTAGGTTAATACACATCTATCCACAGCCTCCCGATTCTTTTGCTGGTTCAAGATATGTCATATTAAATTATACATCTTGGTTTTGCTTACATGAAGTTGTGTCCTCTAGTCATTTCAGCAAGCAGTATGGAAGGCCTTGGTTTACATCATTTTAGGAGTTTGTTGTAGGGGTGCTCCGATCAGGGTTTTTGGGGCCGATCACCGATCACCGATCACTGAAATCAATATCGGCCGATCCGATACCGATCACCGATCGTATTTATTTCCCTTTGTTTCTTGCTGTCTTAGACCTTTTCGACTAGAAAATTGTGGACATGCGCCCCCTAGTGGCCCCGCCATAACTGGAGTGTGCGGTGCTCCACCAACTAACTCAAACACAGCAGCGTGGAGCATCTGTTACTGATAACGCAGACATGTCTTGGATTGATGATGTTAGGCAGTGGCCTCCAGTTACAGATGAAGGTAGTTTATCGCTGTTTTTAATGATTGGTTATGGAAATAGCATGATCTATTCCCATAATCAAACACTAAAAACTGTGGAACGCTGCAACGCTGGCTATAACTAACGTCAACAAGCCATAAAGATTATGCTACTGTAACGTTAACGCTAGCGGTAAATTAGGCTATGTGTTAATGTTATATTTAATTTATTTAATCATTCTCCTAAGTCATTCATTCATTCATTCATTGATTTATAGGCTTGTGCTAGTGCCGAGGGCTACAGTAGCCTCATACTGCTGTTCTTTCGGCCAGAATCGTCCGGGACTCTCAGCGAGGCTATAAGTAGTACGAGATTGAATGTTAACAAACTCACCCGGCTGTATTCATTTGGAACAAAGTCCTTTCAGTTGATATTTTTCACCCACGTCTTCCTAACTTCTTGGTTGTCGATGCGCCCAGGAAATCGGTGCAAACTGTATGGTTGCAAACAAGGGAGTCTTCGTGCAGTAAAGGCTTGTGTATTTCGCATACTTTCTTCTTCCATTGTTGAATTTTCACGCCATTGT
Source organism: Hirundichthys speculiger (assembly GCA_018398805.1). Taxonomy (NCBI): domain Eukaryota; kingdom Metazoa; phylum Chordata; class Actinopteri; order Beloniformes; family Exocoetidae; genus Hirundichthys; species Hirundichthys speculiger. The sequence goes on along the minus strand of JAGFBZ010000491.1, from coordinate 199,670 downwards.
TGGCACAGTTTATGACGGAACATGTATTCCCACTCGACCGACTCGACATTATAAAAATATATATTTATACAAAGAGAAAAACACTGGTTAATCTGCGAGCCGGTGAAAGTGTCGCTCTGTAGCACAACCCCGCAATGGCAGACGGGGTACTTCCGGGGGGCTGGTCCGAAAAGGTATATACACAGTGTATGGGAACGAGAATAGAGCGTTTTTGATCGGCTCTTTTGATCGGCTTTAATGACAATTCTGACCGATCCCGATCATATGCATATCGGCCGATCCGATCAGGTCACCGATCGATCGGAGCACCCCTAGTTTGTTGTCACAAATAGGAGGAAGTAGAGAAAGTAAGGATTGTACTTTGTGATTTGGCTTATAAAAACCTGCAACAATGGGCCGTAGGTGTTGCCTGTTAATCATGTCGGGTTTGTTCTTTTGAGTCTGGAACTCTGAGTCCGTGTCAACAGCGCCACACGCTTTACTGTCTACAGCAGCGAAGATGAGAAGAGCTGCAATGCTGTGAACCATCACTGCCTTCCTGCTGTCAGTAATGGACCACATCACTCACCTGGGAAAAAGGTCATGCTGCAGACTGTGAGAATGTATAAGGAATTGCATGGAAGAAGAAAGGCGAACGTAATGGATGGCAGACACAAAAAGATCATGGGCAAGTGCTATTGATAGGGCAAGTGGAGAAGAAACAAAATAGTATTTAGAGTATTTGTTGTGTTGTAAATTCAAAGTCTAGACCTGATGGCCCAGCTTTACTGAACAAGGACGAACTGCTGCAGACAAGTTTTTGCCTCTCTGTGGGTTTGGGTTAGTCTAGAAATGCCCTCCATCTAGCTACCACCCGTTGAACTACGCCCAAATCAATTTTTGCTGGAAAAACATCAAAAGATGATTAAAAAAGTACCATATATATATATATATATTAGGGCTGGGCGATATGGCCTAAAAAAAAAATCTCAGATTTTTTTCAGAAAAAATCCCGATTCACGATTTAAATCGATTTTTTTCACCCCCTACCTAAAATCAATTTGTAGATGACAAAGAAATTGTTCAAAACAAGTTTCCATTTTATTTTGTTTAAATTTTCCCTTCTGGAGTTTCAGTTACATAAACAAGCTACAAAAAAGGAGATGGCAAGCCCTTGCCTGCCATTGAGAACAGTGACAATGTAACTTTTCAGTAATCTAGTTTCGAAATGACACAAAAAATAAGTAAAACATAGTATTATAAGACCCCTTTTTTGAGGTTGACAAAATAAAGTGCAAACAAAACTCTCAGTTACCTGAACATGTTTTGCATAATAAGGAGGTGCTTGTGTGGTAAACAAAAAGTATTTGGGCACTATTTTGATTCCCTGAATCATGTTAACTTAACTTAAACATCTGCATCAAATAAAATTAAAAATTTAATTTTAGGCTTCCATTGTAATTTACGAGGCAAGGCAACGTCAGAAAAATATCTGCGGCCTGGTAGTACGTACCTGGGATCCAAAACTTTGAGCAGGTGAATAAACCCCGGCTTTTCCACGGTGTATTTGGGCACCATATCTCTTGCAATATACATCACGACTGCATCCGTGACAGCTTTCCACCGGGCTCCTTTCTCATCATACGGGATACAGTTTGTCAACGTTTCCAAGACGGTAGGTTGTTTTCTGGTGGCGGTGCTTGGGCTGCCGCGGTCGTTTTTTTCGTAGGGAGCAACACCTCTCCAACTCAGCAGCATGCTTCTGTTTAAGGTGCTGCAGTAAATTGCTAGTACTGCTACCTTTGGTAGCAACAGCCTTTAAACAGACTTTGCAGCGAGGTGCTGTTTGTTCTGTGTCTGACGCCACGAACCCGAACCAATTCCAAATAACCGAGGATACGTTTCTTTCCTTCGGTGTAAGATCAGCACTGCTTGCTTGTTTGTGTACCTAGCGCGGGTGGGGAGGGGGGCGCGCGAGGGGGGCGCGCACTCCGCGCTCTCTGACCTACGGGAGCCCAGCAGGCAGGCGCTGGTGGCGGAGGTTGATGAGAAAATCGATTTTCAATAAAACAAATCGACATTAAGTACAAATTCGAATTAATCGATTAAATCGATTTATCGCCCAGCCCTATATATATATATATATATATATATATATATATATATATATATATATATATATATATATATATATATATATATATATATATATATATAGACAGCAGTCCCCTCTCCACAATGCTCGAGTAGACTGGAGTTTTAAAACGGCACGGTGGAAATATAGTCTCGCAAAACTAGCGTGGTTTGGCGGTACCTTAATCTAGAAAATGAAAACAAGGTAGTATGTAGACTGTGTCAGAGACAACTGGCATACAATCACTCGACTGGAGCAATGCGGAACCACGACGGCTGCTGATGCTAGCGGTGCTAGCCACACTCAGGCCGATTTGACATTGTTTACCCGGGGACGTGTTCTCCCGTCCGGTCTGAGAGATTTTAGATGTTTGTTTAATTTTACACTCATATTGAACTGCGCATAGAGCTTAATAATTCAGCAGCAATTTATCTTTTTTAGATGTTACATTATTTGTTAACTTTAAGTGAGTTTTTGTCGGATGTGCAGGGTTTATATTCATACTGCACGGTGCAAAATGCTGCTCGTTTCGGTTGAAATTTAATTATAATTTAGATGTTTTATTAACTTGAAAGTGAATTAAAGCTATAATTTTTGTTGGATAATCTGCAAGATTAAATGTGTCAGAGGCAATTTATTTGTTTTGGTGGTTAACGTTTGACTGAGTTGCCTTCATGTTCACATTCATTCATACTGCACGGTGCAAAGTGTCTCATAGTTCAGCGGCATTTAAAATCCGACATGGTTGTTGAACATTGTGATTAAAGGCTTAAAGAACTCTTGTTACACACAATATTTTTTGGGGACAATGTTTCAAATTCTGTTTCGATGTTTTAATAAATTGTGCTAAATTTACACTGTTTTCTGAGTGTTTTCCTTTTTTTAGACTAGTCGACTAGTCTTAATTAAAATTTTCGTTTAGTCGACAGGGAAAATAGTCGCCAGGAACATCCCTAATATATATATTCATATATATATATTTATATTGGGGATGCAACGGTACTCGGTAAAATACGATACGGTTCGGTACGACCTGCCTGGGACACGGGATGCTTTTATGTCCCGCGTGGTATTTATGTTCCAATAACTTTGCATTGGACTTGCACGTGAGCGTGCGTGCCTTTTAGGCATCAGGCCCCCACTGCATGTCAATGTGCACTCGCCTCCGCTCACTCACAGTGACCAGCCGATCACACTTTGGCCAGTTGGCTGCAGCTCATAGACACAGGAAATGGGGGGAAAAAAAAAACAAAACAAGCAAGCGTGGCCAGCGGTAGCAGAGAAGTTGGGAGAAAACTTATTTAAATCGCCAGCATGGGAGCATTTTGGTTTTGCTGTTTACTACACCGGCGAGGGAGTGAAAACAGTTAACAGTTAACAGAACGCAATCTTCCTTAAACCCGGATCTTACCTGCATAAGATCCAGTTGTTACCAGTTGTGTGTCTTGGCGCAGAACAAATCATTGGATGCGCATTTAAAGATCACAAACAATTAATGTTACCGTCCCTCCTCGACCACCAACAGTTTCAGACATATTGGAAATAAATTCCTGCATCCAACCTTTTCTAGCTTGACACCAGAGACAGAAATCTCCTTGGTTTCCTCCACAGCAGACATCTGAATGAGAGCTGCCACAGCTGCACATTTATGCCATTTGGACGTGCTCTTTTACGCGCCGACATGCGAGTTGCGCTTTAAGCAAACTCGGTATCTTGCGATCGCAGGTAGCAGGTGGTCTGAAACTGTACCGAATCTCAAGGACTAAGCAGTATAAGATCAACAAGACACTGACTGCCTTCATCCAGAGCTTAATGAGGCTTTGGAAGACAACCCTGGAGGTGAACCTAAAGCCAGTGGCACAGGTGAGCATTAAATGTGGTGTATGTGGTCTATACCTAGGAGATGTCCTGTCTCCCCTGCTATTCTACATACGCCAGATCCCCTTAGTCAGATCATCAACAAGACCGGCTACAGATACACATTTTGACATGGGGCAACCATCAGCCACCTTCTCCACATGGATTGCACCAAGCTGTATGCCAAGAACAAGCGCAACATTGACTCCCTCATCCACCTCACCAGGATCTACAGCAACAACAACAGGATGTCATTTGGACTAGATAAGTGTGGGCGTATGGTATCTAGGAGAGAAAAGATGGTAAGAACTGAAGGGATTGAACTACTGGAAGGCAACATAGCAGATGTTCAGGACAGCTACAAATAGCGATGTCCCGATTCCGATCGAGATCGGCCTTCGATCTTAAAAATTTAAGGTGGATCCGATCGGCCGATCAACATTATTATAACACGCCGATCTTTTTTTCATTATTTTTTTCCTCAAAAAGTGATCCTGATTAACACAAATTAATAAAGTAATCATATTACACAAACAACAATATTTTTTAAACTATATACATTTAATCATTTGCACTGAAATGAGGTTTCCCAGCAGCGCTGTCTTGTATCCACCTTAAAAGTTTCAAGACCGGCGGCATCAGGCTAAACTTTAGCAAAAATGTCAGCAGTGTGGCAGCACTATAAAATTACAAAGACCGACGCTTCGACTGCGACTTGCAACGTGTGGAAGGCTGAGATATCATGAGGGGTAAGTAAAAACAGAGTTTACAACACCACCAATTTAATCAGACACTTAAAAAAAGCACGTAGCACCGATCACGAAGCCTTCTGTCAGGTGCCGTGGTGCCGACGGCTGCAGCTTCTGAGCTGCTGCCGTCGGCATCAGCTTCGGCAGCAAACGCTCTGTGAAACTTTTAAAAGAAAGAAACTCCCGAAAGACTCGGAGAAATACAGAAAAATCACCAGAGCTAATCGCGGAATGTATTACTGAGGACGACCAGCACATTTACAAGGCATTTAACCGGCTCATTAATTACCTCGAGCCTCGTTCCCATCATACATGAATGACAAAGGACACGAAGGTGCGCGAACATGTGCAGCGGGTCTTGAAAGAAGTTAAGTTAATATTTATGTTATTTTTATTCTGATGTGATTTCATTGATTGCAAAGAATTCTGCTAGTGTTTTCATTGCCTTAAACTGCTAGCCAAGTTCACCTGCTGCTTTTTAAATGGAAGTGCTATGTTCTTTGGTACTGAGACTGTTGAACAGTCACTGTTAAGAAAGAAGAGTGTTTAAATAAGTTATTGTTTATTTTATGAGATGATAAAAGCTATTAATCTCAGCTTGGATGCAGGCCTATTTATTAATGTACACAGGAAATAAAATGCACAGGAAATTAAACTCTGTTTGCCCACTCAAAAAAAGTGAAATCGGATCGGAAAAAATCGGAAATCGGCCGATCATCAAAATTAAAAGATCGGAATCAGATCGGGACCCAAAAAACGTGATCGGGACATCCCTAGCTACAAATATCTGAGGATCCCACTGACAATGACAATCACAATGAGAAGCTTGGATGTCAGCCGCAGCCGCATACCTACAGAGAGTGTGGCAGGTCCAGAAGAGTCAGCTAAATGGGGAAAAACAAGATACAGACTTTCAATACATATCCCCTACCAGTTATCAGATACCCCATTGGCAGAATACCCAGCCACTGGAACAGGTGCAAGCTGCTGATGATGACATGGAAACTCCTCACAATGCATGGAGGGTTTCATCCTAAGTCCAGCATCCTGAGGCTGTACGTTATATATAGCAAAAGGAGGGAGAAGCACGAGAGCAGGCCTGAACCACAAGATCTATAGTGGCCGGAGTCTGCCATACCAGACAGTACCACAGATGTAGGCTGTGCAGTGAAGCCCCTGAAACAATGCAGCACATCACAGCAGAGTATAAGATGCTGGGATCTGGACTGGAGGTTCCAGGGTCAAAGTGGGAGACACCTCCAAAGGTGATTGAGAATGAGCGGGTCAAGATCCTGTGGGACTTCCAAATATACTCTGATAAACTGGTGATTACTAATCAGCCTGACATAGTGATGGTTGATAAACATCAGAGCACAGCATTGGTGATAGATGTGGCTATTTGAAGGTAGGGGTGCTCCGATCAGGGTTTTTGGGGCCGAACACCGATCACCGATCACTGAAATCAATATCGGCCAATCCGATACCGATCACCGATCGTATTTATTTCCCTTTGTTTCTTGCTGTCTTAGACCTTTTCGACTTGAAAATTGTGGACATGCGCCCCCTAGTGGCCCCGCCATAACTGGAGTGCGCAGTGCTCCACCAACTAACCCAAACACAGCAGCGTGGAGCATCTGTTACGGATAACGCAGACATGTCTTGGATTGATGATGTTAGGCAGTGGCCTCCAGTTACAGATGAAGGTAGTTTATCGCTGTTTTTAATGATTGGTTATGGAAATAGCATGACCTATTCCCATAATCAAACACTAAAAACTGTGGAACGCTGCAACGCTGGCTATAACTAACGTCAACAAACCATAAAGATTATGCTACTGTAACGTTAACGCTAGCGGTAAATTAGGCTATGTGTTAATGTTATATTTAATTTATTTAATCATTCTCCTAAGTCATTCATTCATTCATTCATTCATTCATTTATAGGCTTGTGCTAGTGCCGAGGGCTACAGTAGCCTCATACTGCTGTTCTTTCGGCCAGAATCGTCCGGGACACTCAGCGAGACTATGAGTAGTACGAGATTGAATGTTAACGAAAACTCACCCGGCTGTATTCATTTGGAACAAAGTCCTTTCTGTTGATGTTTTTCACCCACGTCTTCCTAACTTCTTGGTTGTCGGTGCGCCCAGGAAATCGGTGCAAACTGTATGGCTGCAAACAAGGCAGTCTTCGTGCAGTAAAGGCTTGTGTATTTCATACTTTCTTCTTCCATTGTTGAATTTTCACGCCATTGTTGGCACAGTTTATGACGGAACATGTATTCCCACTCGACCGACTTGACATTATAAAAATATCTATTTGTAGAAAGAGAAAAACACTGGTTAATCTGCGAGCCGGTGAAAGTGTCGCTCTGTAGCACAACCCCGCAATGGCGGACGGGGTACTTCCGGGGGGCTGGCCCGAAAAGGTCTATATACAGTGTATGCGCACGAGAATAGAGCGCTTTTGATCGGCTCTTTTGATCGGCTTTAATGACAATTCTGACCGATCCCGATCATATGCATATCGGCCGATCCGATCAGGTCACCGATCGATCGGAGCACCCCTATTTGAAGGGATAGCAACGTCAGAAAGAAGGAACACGAGAAGCTCGAAATACCAAGGAGTGAAGGAAAAGGTGGAAGAAATGTAGAGTGTTGAAGGCAGCAGTGGTGTCAGTTAGGGATGGGCATTTTAAGAAATGTTATGCTTAAAGTTCCATCGTGTTTTACTGGAATATATAACCCAATGGTTTGCCAGGCACATTTACTGCTGCTTGATCTGCAGCGCACTGCCTGGCACAATGCTGTGATTGAAGTAACTAACAAGGCTCCCGGCTGCAAAGATGACTCGATGCAGGTACAGTGCAAATCCGTCGCTTATGGCCAACTGTCAGTTGGAGCTAACTTTTTCAACAGTTCCTGCTTCCAATTCTTTGTATTGAGTTCCTATGAGCCTGGTGATGGTGCGTCGTGATGGAATGGTGTAGGCTGGTTCAGTTAGATTAACAAGATACCTTTGCCTTCAACAATACTTATAGACAGCATATCCCGTTTTCGGCCGGTTGAGCATCACAGGTCCTACTTGCCAACATTGTGGTGATGGTTGGTTGAGTGGAGGAGCAAGGTTTGTTAATGACTGTCAGGTGAATGTTGTGCAAGTAGTATATCATTGGGATTGTTGTTGTGTTGAAAGTATATACAACGATTTACATCAAACTTCACTATCTTAAAGATCCAAATGGTCTATGTTTTTAAGGTGATAAAAAACCTTTTTTTGTTATATTTTTGATATGTGGGATAAAATTTAGCTCAGAGTAAAAACCCAAATTCTTTATTGATTGGGTCGGTTTAAGATCCTTTAGATTTGGTAAAAGTTTCTCTCTCTGGCCTTCAGGACCTATAACTAAAACCTCAGTTTTGTCCCGGTTGAGCTGTAGGAAATTCTCTGCCATCTATGACCTGATGTATGCAATGCAGTTAAAAAGGACATCAATTGGTCCTGTGTCATCAGGAGACACGGCGACGTACAGCTGTGTATCATCTGCATAACTGTGGAAGCTGATGTCTACTGATGACGTCCCCAAGGGGAAGCAAATGATCAATTAATAATGTCTATCCCTTGTGTAAATATTGATGGGGGCACTGGCAGCTGTGACCCCAAAGCTGGATTAGTGTCTCCAGCAGATACCAGGAACAACATCTGAGATCTTTGTCCAGATGAGTGCATTACTAGGAACAGCTCAATAGAACATAAAGAACACATCAGATTAGTGCTGGGCGATATGGAAAAAAATCATATATCACGATATGGACTATTTTATATCACGATAAAGTGCACAACAGTTTCTGAGAGGAAAAACACATTTTTGCACTGAAGTTCAGCTATAAAAAATAAACACAAATTATTTTTCAACTTTCTGAAATCTGTAACCTTGTAGTGCAAAGTTTGCAAACCAATATAAAGTGTCTAAAGTAAACACCAGGGTTGAATAGAACTCTGTTTAAGGCATTAACCATGAATAAAAGTGCAAAATAAAAGGCTACTTTGTAGAAGTAGATATGATTCTATCAAATTTATCATTGCAGGTTATTTAATTACATATTTGCTGTAATAATTGATAAAATTAGGTTAGAAACAATAGAAACGATAGAAGAGAAATGGCACGATATACACTTTTATATTGTCCCCACGATATATATCGTCATATTGCCCAGCACTACATCAGATGTTGAAACTGAGACATTGCATGGAGAATATTAGCTCATTTTGACTTTGATGGCAGCAACATATCTCAAAAAGGTTGGAAAAGGGGCCAACAAAAGACTGGAAAAGTAATTGGTTCAAATTTAAAAGCAAATGGAGGAGCATTTGACAACTATTTAGGTTGACTAACAACAGGTCAATAACATGACTGGGTTTAAAAGAAGCATGAGAGAGGCAGAACCTCAGATGTCAAGATGCGCAAAGGATTAACCAGTCTTTGGCAAACTGAATCTAAAAATTGTGGACAGTTTCAGAAAAGTGTTACTCAGTGTAAAATTGCAAAGACACTATCTACAGTACATAACATCATCAAAAGATTCAGAGAATCAGGAGCGCCTGGTGCACAAGTGACAAGGCAGAAGGTCAAAGCTGGATGTGCGTGATCTTCGGGCACCCAGGCGGCATTAAAAACAGGCATGATTCTCTACTGGACATCACTGCATGGGTTCAGGAACACATTCAGAAATCACTGTCTGTAAAAAGAGTTTGCTGTGAAATGGACAAATGCAAGTTAAAGCTGTATTATGCAAAGAAGAGAACACAATCCAGAAATGTTGCCTTCTTCTCTGGACCAAAGCTCATCTAAAATGGTTTGAGACAAAATGGAAAACTATTCTGTGGTCAGACGAATCAAAATTTGAAAGTCATTTTGGAAACCTTGTTCTGCAGACTAAAGGGGGAGGGACCATCCAGCTTGTCATCAATGGACAGTTCAAAAGCCTCCACCTCTGTTGACATTGAGTTGTATTAGTGTATATGACTTAGGCAGCTTAAACATTTGGAGAGATACCATCAGTGCTAAAGAGTACATATAGCAACATGTAATCCAGACAATGTCTTTTTTAGGGAAGACTTTGCATATTTCAGCAAAACAATGTTACATAGTGCATCCACCACCACAGCATGGCTTCATAGAGGAAGAGTCCAGGTAGGGCTGGGCGATTTTATCGATTCTGCAATATATATCAATATTTTATTTCCCCAGAGAGTATCGATTTTTCAGCCGCGGGTATCGATATTCTAAGCTCCCTTCAAAAACCCCCGTGTCCCGCAGGGGTGCTCTTCCTGCAAAGCGCAGGAAGGCGCCTGCGTGCTTAAAAGCAGATGTGTGGGAGCAGTTTGGTTTTCAAAAGAAAAAGGAAAGCGAAGATTTAGACAAAAGTATGGCGGTTTGCAAACTGTGTCACACTTACGTGAAGTACTCTGGAAATACCACCAACCTGCGAGCCCACCTGAAACGCCACCACCCGGACAAGCTAATGCTAACTGAGAGCTAGCCCAAGAAGTGGCGGCTCGATCCGAAACAAACCACGTCACTGTCCAGTTTCCATCTACTTCACCTAGGGCACAGAAAATTCCGGAGTGCATTGCCTACTTTATTTGTCGGGATTTGAGACCGTATTCAGTGGTGGAAAACGCCGGCTTTAGGCGCATGGTGAACGCGATGGAGCCCCGCTATCCTATTGTCTTCTATTCATTTTGTCCAGCATTGCAAGCTGCCTGTCAGCCATATAATGTGTAATTGATGCTTTCAGTTCAATTAATTCAAAGTAATTGGAACACTCACAAGATGTCACCAAAATCACTTTGTCCTGTTAAAATCTTTAGGAAAATGATGTAAATGATGTAAATGTATTGTAAGATGAATATCGATATATATCAATCGTGAGCCAAATATATCATATCGTATCGCGAGATTAGTGTATCGCTACAGCCCTAAGTCCAAGTGCTGAACAGGCCTGCCCACAGTCCAGACCTTTCACCAATAGAAAACATTTGAGCATCATAAAATAAAAAATCTGGCAACAAAGACCCATGACTGTTGAGCAGATGGAATTTTATCAGACAAGAATGTGACAACATTTCTCTCCTAAAACTCCTGGATCTGGTCTCCTAACTTCTCAGGTGTTAACAGACCACTGCTAGAGGAACACAATGGTAAAAATTACCCTGTTCTAAATTTTTTGAGATGTGTTCGTTCTGTCGAAGTCTAAACAAGTTAACTTCCATGAAATGGCAAAATGTCTATTTCAACATCTGATATGTTCTTTATGTTCTGCTGGGAATAAAATATGGATTTATGAGATTTGCAAACCATTGCATTCTGTTTTTATTTGTGTTTTTTTTAAGGTCCTTTTCTGCCTATGTCTTGAAGACAAAATGAAGGTGAAGGGCAGATATCCACTGTGAGCGTGCTGTCGAGGTTCTGACAGACTGCTCATTTCATGCTGAGGCTGAGATTACGATTACCAAAGAGAGAAGTGAGGGGAGGCAACAACAAATTACACCACTGTGTGTAGTTCAGAGGAGCCGTCAAGTTGAAAAGGGATTTAATGGAACCTAAAGTAAAATAAGACAAATGTCACTTACAGTGTGCACGAATCCCTCTGAGGTAAAGGAGGTGAGGGAGAAATTCATTTAAATAAATTAATTTGAGATCCTTAAGAGCTATAATTAACTGCATGCAAAATCATCAGGAGATGCATAATGCTACCTAATACACAACATTTTGAGTTTAACCCACAGCTGGACTTCAAGTTTCAAAGACTGAGAAGACATGAAAGAGCATCCGTTAGCCACTAAAATCTGTTTCATGATATTGCAGTTTTACAAGAGTTATAACCAGAAACAAGAATATATTTATTTGGCTAAATAATCATCACCAAAGGCTCCACATTATGTGCATGTATTATCATTATATTATTAGTTTTATTTTTAAGATTTTGTGGCTCTGTTGGCCTATTTTGAGGGTGTACAGGAAAGAAAGTAAGGCAGAAACAGATTGATCCTGCGACTTCTGCAGGAGGACTCTAGTCTCTATATACGGGCCACCAATGAGCTGGTTTTCAGTTTATAGGCTGAACTAGTGCTGGGCAATATGACAATACATATCTTGGGGACAATATAAAAGTGTGTATCGTGCCATTTCTCTTCTATCGCTTCTATCGCTTCCATTGTTTCTATCGTTTCTAACCTAATTTAATCAATTATTACAGCAAATATGTAATTAAATAACCTGCAACGATAAATTTGATAGAAACATATCTACTTCTACAAAGTAGCCTTTTATGTTTGCACTTTTATTCATGGTTAATGCCTTAAACAGAGTTCTCTTCAACCCTGATGTTTACATTAGACACTTTATATTGGTTTGCAAACTTTGCACTACAAGGTTACAGATTTCAGAAAGTTGAAAAATAATTTGTGTTTATTTTTTTATAGCTGAACTTCAGTGCAAAAATGTGTTTTTCCTCTCAGAAACTGTTGTGCACTTTAAAAAATATGTGAAAGCTACTGTACCTCTGTACCTACCTGTTTTTGCTGCACTAAAATGTATGTTTGTGACAGTTCAGCTAGATGTCCTTTCAAAAAAAAGTTGAAAAGTAAGCAATGAAATTTTTGTCAAACTTTTCAGAGAATAACTGAAAACATACTTTATTATGGTATATGGTGATATATATCGTTATCGTGATATAAAATAGTCCATATCGTGATATATGATTTTTTCCATATCGCCCAGCACTAGGCCGAACCCCAGTGTGTCGAGTAAGATGCATGTCTCAGCCGAAGAAAATTGCGTCAAAAAGTTACCTGTATTAGTTTCAAGCAAAGAGATTTCAGCTGTGACATTTTTTTGGAGGACACAGCAGTCGAGGTCCACGTTAAACCACAGGGGCCTAAACTCTAAACATCAGCTCACTTCTGGCAGTGCAATTGTCATATCAACATCACAGACAAAATTGTGACTAATTGAAAGAATAAATAGTGCGTGTGTTTGCTGAACTAATTTTTAGTTGCTACCCTACTGACCTGCTGATTCCTATTTGGCGAGTTAGGATCTTCTTTCCAAGAACTAGTTGACTTCTGACAGGAACATAATCAACCAGTCCGGTATTGGACAATCACCATGACTTGGTGGGGATTGGGTATTCGGTAGGCAAGAGATGGTGTGCAGCACGCTTGATGTCCCGTGGGTGTTTTAAGTCTTCTCATTCATGTGGACTATCATTGTGTATGATAGCTGTGCACTAGAAAACTTAATGTGACAGTTCTGTGACATCCTGCTGTGGTTGAACTTTTGGCTGGACTACATTTCTTAATGTTCCCACCTTGCTGTTACGACAGGCCCTCCTAAATAGCAACTGCTTGTTGAGCTAAAAGACATGTATAATGCTTATCTGTTTTTAAAATGTATGTGTTTTCTTTTTTGGAATAGCATAGAAATCAAAAAGCAGTCTTCCAAACTACAGTTCTTCCATGCATTACATTTGTGGCTGTAATGCTAAGTGATGTATAAAATGAATTTAAAGGCTTTAAATTTAAATGTGAAATATTGCTATAAATAATAAACATCTTCATCAAATATGTAAAGTCACAAAAGCGTCTAATTTATGATGTAGATTATTTTCTCTACATATTTATCTGCTGCACCATTTCATTTACCCATTTCTGTCTCTGCCAACTGATGTTTAATATTAGGGCTGGGCGATTTTTCAATTTCGATTTTATTCGCGATGTAAAATTTCCATACGATTATAAATTAGACGTTCGATAAGCCGACGCCTTCAAAAAAAAAGTTTCATCAAAGTTTTCACAGACCCACGTTTAGCCAATCATATCTAATCAGTGCCGCACGTAACCAATCAGTTGGAAGAGAGCCACGTCGAGTTAGGTTGTGCACACGCACAATATGAATAGAATAGAATAGAAAAACTTTATTGTCTGCCCCAAATGGTGGCAGAAATTTTTCTTTGACAAGGCTCCAACAATAAAAATACACACATATCATACACACTTACTTCAGTCTGTTCAGGGTGGTTATTGCAGTGGGAATAAAGGATTTTTTGTAGATATTTTTTCGGGCCAGTGGGACTTTGTAACGTCTACCTGATGGAAGTAACTGGAAGGAGTGATGGAGGGGATGAGAGGGGTCCTCTGTGATCAGGGTAGCCTTCCTGATTACAGAGCGATGATACAGTTCAGACACATGGGTTTGTGATGAACCAATGATCTTGCTGGCCTGATTAACAATACGGGAGAGTTTTGTTTTGTGTTTAGAGGAGAGGAAGTTATACCAGGATGAAATGTTGAATGTGACAGTGGATTCTATTAGTGAGGTGTAACCAGGGTTAAAATGTCTCTGCTGACATTGAAAGTCCTCAGTTTCCTCAGCAGGTGGAGGCGCTGTTGTGCTTTTTTGTACACCGAGTCGGCCTGATTTCCAAAAGACAGGTTGGCATCGATCTCGGTTCCCAGATATTTAAAAACTTCAACCTGCTCAACAGACTGACCCTGGATACTGAGGGGTGTAAAAAGGGGTGTCTGAGATTTACCTCTGCCCCCACAGCACAGCTCCTTTGTTTTTAAAATGTTCAATTCAAGAGCGTTCTTTTCAAAACCTTGGACAAGGTTGTTGACTGTCTCCTGGTAACGGGTCAGTGCCGTGCTGTCCGACAGGTGAGCCACCAGAGCCATGTCGTCTGCATATTTAAAAAGAGTCATTCCTTCACTGTTACAGGAGATGTTGTTGGTGTACACAGAGAAGAGAATGGGGGATAAAACAAAACAACCTTGAGGGACACCTGTGTTTAAAACCAAAAACTTACTGGATTTAAAAAACCATTTAAAAACACTTGCTGTGGTCTGTCATATAAAAAACTCTGAATCCATAAAATCAGTGTGGGGTGAACCTGAAGGTGTGAGAGGTGGTGCAGCAAGGTGTCAGTTTGTACAGTATTAAAAGCAGAGGAGAAGACCATAAATAAAATCCTGGTGTGGGGGTGTGCAGAGTCCAGTTGTTTGGTGACAGTGTCTAAAAGTGTGACACATGCATCCTCTACTCCACGTTTTGCCTTATAGGCAAACTGAAGAGGGTCCAGTTTGTGTGACAGCATGTCTGACAGGCAGTCACCCAACACTCGCTCCATGCATTTACCCTGCACGGAGGTCAGGGCCACAGGTCTGTAGTCCTTCAGCTCTTTAGGGTGGGATTTTTTGGGAATAGGGATGATGGTGGATTCCTTCCACAGATAAGGAACACACCCGGAATCCAAAAGGAGCTGGAAGAGTCTGGTGAGGACTCCTCCTAGCTGAGTGGAGCAGTCTCTAAGCACCCTGCCTTTGAGCCTGTCAGGGCCAGAGGCCTTGTGTGGGTTCACTCTGCGCAGGATGGAGGTCACCAGCTGCTCGTCAATGGTGAGGGCTTCTTGTTGGAGGGACATGGAAGGTGGGCAGGTCCAAGTGATTGGTGTGCTTCTGCTGTTGAACCGGGTGAAGAAGGTGTTGAGCTGTTCTGCAAGGGAGAGAGGGTCTGTGCAGTTAACCACCGCAGGTTTCTGGGCTCTGCCCATCATGATGTTTAAACCCTGCCACGCCTCCCTTGCATTTCCTGAGGCCAGTTTCTGCTCCACTTTATTTTTGTAGTGGATTTTAGCCAGCTTCACCATCTTCCTGCACACATGTGGAGAAGCTAGCAGCAGCGCAAACAAAGCCGCGGTGAAGTTGGCAGCAATTCATTTCTCCAACCAAAGCATTAAACTAGGTATATTTAAATATGAGTGAGAACTCTGTTGACGGGAGTTCTGAACAGGAATTAAGTGAGAGTACTGCCCAGGAGACAGACGACATCGTTGAAAAGAAGGGCCTGAGAAGTTTGGCTGCTTGGAGGTACTTTGGGTACTTGAAGACGGACAAACAACAGAGTAATACACTGTGCAAAATATGTCGAAGGAACGTAGCTACTAAAACAGGAAACACCTCCAATTTGTTTCAGCATTTGAGACAATGCCACCCATTAGAGCGCGCACAGTTATGCAAGACAGGTAATGCCCCCTCAAAAACCAGTAAAAGGAAGCTCGATCAACAGACCATACAGTCCGCTCTTTTTAGCATCACGGCATATGAAAACATCGAAATGACACAAAGACATTACACACGCAGTCACAAAATTTATCGCAAAAGGCATGCTGCCAATACGAACTGTCGAAACAGAAGAATTTAAAAACCTAATGAAAGTGATCGACACTCATTATCAACTCCCAGGACGCAAACACTTCTCGCAGACGGCAATCCCACACCTGTATGCGGAGTGCAGAGGGATGGTTGAGAGGGACCTGCAAGCCGTGGCATACTTCGCCACCACATCGGACTTGTGGTCAAGTCGAACGTCCGAACCATACATGAGCCTCACTGCTCACTATATTGACCAATACTGGGCTTTGAAGAGCAAATGCCTCCAAACGGCATGCTTTCCCGAAGACCATACTGCCGAAGCAATTGCATCAGAACTGACAGAATCGCTTGCTTCGTGGGGGCCAAGTGAAACCAAACAGGTCTGCATTACCACCGATAGTGGAGCAAATATAGTGAAAGCAACCTCCCTCAACAACTGGACTCGCCTGCAATGTTTTGGCCACCGACTTCACTCAGCTGTTGGTAAGTTGAATAACTGAATTGCATACCTTAATTGTATTTTCTGGTCATATAAATATGAAAAAACTAATGTTAATTATCATGTTTTTTTAAACTTATTTAAAAAAAAATAGACAAGAATGTTTTACAATGAGTGTCAGTACTCTTCATAATGTTTATTAGGCCACCCTTAAAATAATGCTTTATGCATTTCTCAAAGATTATTTTGCCACCTCAGAAGATTCTAAACCACAGGTGTCAAACAGGTGATTCCTGAAAGGGCCGTGTGGTTGCAGGTTTTTGTTCCAACCATGCAGAAACACAGCTGACTTGTTTTAGTCAATCAACTAGTTGTCTTCACTAAAGCTCTGAACCAGTTCAGTTGATTGAATGAAACAAGTCAGCTGTGTTTCTGCATGGATGGAACAAAAACCTGCAGCCACACGGCCCTTTAATGGATCAGTTTGAGACCCCTGTTCTAAACTATTCAAACTATGTTGGATTCATGCCCTTGTCTATTAATTTAAAAAAAACTGTCTTGAATATCCAACCCCCCCTGTGCAATATTCTGTATTATAAATATTCATACTGGTTTCTTATTTTTTTTGTTTCATCCCCCCCCCACCCCCCCCCCCCCCCCCCCCCCCCCCCCCCCCCCCCCCCCCCCCCACACACACACACACACACACACACCCCACCCCACCCCTCCTACCCCCCAGAGAAAGCCGGAAAGCACAAGAAAGTGGAGCGTGCTGTAGGTGTGTGTAAGAAAGCAGTGACTGCCTTCAGCTTTTCATGGAAGAAGAAGAGAGACCTGCCTGTTGCTCAGGAAGAGCTTCATCTACCCCAGCACAAGTTAGTGACTGAGTCACCCACTAGGTGGGGGTCACGTCAGAAGATGGTGGAGAGGATGCTGGAGCAGCTGAAAGCCATTGCTCAGGTCTTGGGAGCAGACAAAAAGACAAGACAACTGGTTCCTGCATGGCAAGACATAGATGTCCTGGAGTCTGTGCATGGGGCCTTGAATCCACTAATGGAATTCACTGATTCACTCTCCAGTGAAATATATGTGAGTGTGTCCTACCTCAAGCCAATGCTGCAACTTTTCAGAACACAGATTCTCAAGCCATCCGACGATGAAACACAGCTCACCAAAGAATTGAAGATGGCAGTCATGTCATACCTGGATGAAAAGTATGCCGATCTGATTACTGAAGAACTGCTTGATGTTGCATCTTTGGTAGATCCGCGTTTCAAGACACAATACATTAAGCCAGAAAACATTCATGCCATCAAAATGAGAACTGTGTCTGAGATGTTGGAGGACTGCTCCACTTCAGTCAGAACAGAGGAAGCAGCACCAGAACAAGCAGAGGCAGGAGATGCTGCAGCACCCCCTCCGCTGCAGAAACAAAAAAGGTCATTGGGCATCTTCTTTAAGAAATCAGAATACAGCCCAGGACTCAAAGACAGAGAGAGAGTTGAGCAGGAACTTGAAAACTACTTGATAGTAGCAGATGCAGACAGCGAGATGGACCCACTGCAATGATGGAAGGGGAATGAAAAGAACTTCCCAAGACTTGGTGGCCTTGCAAAGCGCTATTTGTGCATCCCTACAACCAGCACACTGTCTGAGAGGGTATTTAGCACAGGGGGGAACCTGTGACTTGCCACAGGGCAGCTTTAAAACCTGAGACGGTGGATATGCTTGTCTTCCTTGTGAGAAACAGTATTGCGCTATGTTTTTTTTTTTTCCCATTGCAGCACAAGCTAAATGCACTTCATGTTTTTTGTTTTTGTTTTTGTTTTTGAAAGCTGCTAGAATTTGTATATAGGTATATCTTTTTAGTTAAAATATGGCCTACTAGGGCCTAGTTTCTTCATTTCACAAAAGAATGTACAACCAAGAATGTACACCGTTTTTGTTCTGTGAAACCTAAAAGCTTGTTAAGCTTTTTTTGTTTATTTGTAATTTTTTACCAGAAAATTTAAAAAAAATTATCCAAAAATATTGATTTTGTTCATATTGTGATATAAAATCGAAATCGAGCATTTTTGGAGAAAAAAATCGAAATATAACTTTTTCTCATATCGCCCAGCCCTATTTAATATCCCCAATTCCTCAATCTGAAATTTTGAAGTTTTACAAAACTGTACTTGTTACTCTTAAGAGACACAAAATTCAACTTCAGATTAGTGCAGTTTCACTTTGAGTTTTGTTTAATGATGCGCCAAATGTTCTCTATAGGTGAAAGATCTGGACTGCAGTCAGGCCAGTCCAGCATCTGGACTCTTCTCTGATGAAGCCATACTGTTCTAACAGCTGCAGTTTGTGCTTTTGCATTGTTCTGTTGAAATACACTGAAATAGACCTCATCTGGAGGGGAGCATATGTAGCTCTATAACCTTTATATACCTTTCAGCATTCATAGTTCCTTCCAAAACATGCCATCTCCCCATAAGTACTCACTTATTCACCCCAATACCATCAGAGATGCTGAGTTTAGAACTGAACGACCACCAGCATCCAATAAAGGTCTTCAGCCTTGTCCCTTACACAGAGATGTCTCCAGTTTCTCTGAATCTTTTGATGGTGTTATCCACTGTAGATGATGAGCTTTGCAAAGCCTTTTCAGATTGGAGAGCCTCTGCCCATCTTCACTACTGAGAGACTCTGCCTCTCTAAGACCCTTTTATAGCTGATCAGTTACAAACCTGAGATCACTTAACTTCATTTGTTACTAGATGTTCTTCCACCTGAAGCTTGTTAAAATGTTAAAATTTGTTGCCCCTGTGCCAACTATTTTGACACCCGTCTGACCAGCTTGAGACCTGCTTTTTATTAAATTGAATTGTGAAATTATTAATCCTGTAAACCCAACAATATTTAACCAATGGAAATTATTTGGGGAATTATTTTAGGGATATTTTTAGGCACCAAGTCACCCATTTTGAATACATAGAGTTTATTACATACATTGTTAGTGCTCTCTAAATTTTGGAGGGTGGTCTTGAATATTTGCTGGTGTTCCATGTTTTTTGAAATTGAGAGCACAAGTACTACTAAATAAAAAATTAAAAAAAGTTAATTTTGAGCCCCGAAGTCTGTTTATTCTCTGTTTGGTAACAACTGTAATGATTAAGAGACAATGCTGAAACTGTGGAAGTCGAGCGAAGGGTGTGTAGATTTCACTGTTTAGTCTTCAGCCCATGCGTTGGCTGCTGTGAAGCAGATATCTTGTCTAGAATCATTAGTCAGTGTGCAAATTTGTGTCCTCTGGGAGTGCTTAAAAAAATGACTGCTTGCACTTTATAATTATGCGTATTTTCAATGTGTGTCATATTGACAGCTGTTGTTTGTGGTATTGGCCTTTTATTCTAAAGCTGTCTTGTGTGTTAAGTCCTTTATATGTAAAGTTTCAACTGTGAAATTATCCTATGCATGAAAGTGAAATTTTATTAGTTAACGATGTTTCAGTAGAAAATGGGACTTAACAGACTTCTATGGAGACTTTATTCCTGAAAAAGGTCTCGTTACTTTAGTTGTGGTTTCCAGCTCTGAACATTTCTGATTGGCCAACTACTCCTGGGTACTTGGGCATGTTCCTGTTTCACCTCACATTTAATATTCATAAAAGCTTGTCTAATGTGTTAGATGGCTGTGTGTAAGCTCCATGACAAGTTAACTTTCTGCAGCTAAGCTAATCATAGTAAGGGCAAATGAAAAAAAAACCAAAAACACTCCATTTATCTATATTATGTATTTCACTGTTTCTGCTATTTTTTTGTTTTTGTTTTTTTTTTGCAGTCTGAGACCAACAGGCTTCTCCCTGCATCTGGGATGGTGCCATGTGATGGGGCGGCCCTGGAGCCATAACCCCACGACCAGCACTCCGTCATCTCAACTTTAAGCTGCTTGCCCACCACTGATCTCACCTGCGGTGTTCGCTCCTTTCCCTTGGCTTTGTTCAGAGCCCTGAACAAGGCCACCACAGCCACCACATGACTCATCCACTGGAGCCCTAGACCAAGTGAGTACAGGCTGGCCGCTCAGCATTGTGTACTCTGTGTTGAATGCTGCAGTATGTCTGATTGCCACAGGTGAATGGGTTCAGTGTTGTTCTACAGTTTTGCAGCTCTGAGCTTATAATGTATTTAGCCTGGAAGATTGCAAAAAATATTACTTTACACAGATTTCTCATCGACTATTCATAGCATATTTGGCTTGTTTACCTCTTGTTTACAAATGGCCTCAGGCCACTTGTGTTGGATGGCAGCAGCTGAACAGAGGTCAACAATCAATATTAAGAGAGACAGAGGCAAGGCACAACAGCTAGTTTGTTTTTCTTTATTAAATTGAGTTAGATATTGACTTAATTTTCATTCATATATTTGGATTAATGTGATGCTTGTTTTGTAAGTGTGCTCTTGTCATTTATTATTCATATATTTTTCATTTTTTATTTTTCTTTTTGATTGAATCTATAGCTTCAGAACAAAATAACATTGTTAGATAGGTTGTTTTGTAAGACCAACATGCTGAATCACAAATGCATTCGATTTCTCAATGATCTGAGATGGAGAATAGCAACACATAGATGTTTTAGTGGGTTGCTGCTGCTTCTTATGCAGGAATGTGGTATTTTTGTTTCAGGATTATACGCTAATCATAATCACCATTACATTTACTCATTTTGAACATGACTTTGTGCCCACATCCTTTCATGACTTAATTGTTCCAGTAGTAGCACTGTTGGCTCACTCTATGCTGTTAAGAGCTACTTAAACTGCACTGCATTGTTTTTCTTCACGTTGATTCTTTTCGCTGGATGTACAGTAGTTTAGGAGTAGGGATGTCCCGATCACGTTTTTTGGGTCCC
Organism: Hirundichthys speculiger; assembly: GCA_018398805.1. Classification (NCBI taxonomy): domain Eukaryota; kingdom Metazoa; phylum Chordata; class Actinopteri; order Beloniformes; family Exocoetidae; genus Hirundichthys; species Hirundichthys speculiger. Next base: position 178,398 of record JAGFBZ010000491.1, on the reverse strand, counting down.
GATCCGATTCCGATCTTTAATTTTGATGATCGGCCGATTCCCGATTTTTCCCGATCCGATTTCACTTTTTTTGAGCGGGCAAACAGAGTTTAATTTCCCATGCATTTTATTTCCTGTGTACATTAATAAATAGGCCTGCATCCAAGCTGAGGTTAATAGCTTTTATCATCTCATAAAATAAACAATAACTTATTTAAATACTCTTCTTTCTTTCTTTTTTGTTTGGGAGAATTATTATAAAACACATTTAGTTACAGAACAGTGACTGTTCAACAGTCTCAGTACTGAAGAACATAGCACTTCCATTTAAATAGCAGCAGGTGAACTTGGCTAGCAGTTTAAGGCAATGAAAACACTAGCAGAAGTCTTTGTAATCAATGAAATCCCATCAGAATAAAAATAACATAAAATATTAACTTAACTTCTTTCAAGACCTGCTGCACATGTTCACGCACCTTTGTGTCCTTTGTCGTGCATGTAATGATGGGAGGGCATCTGTAATGAGGCTCGAGGTAATTAATGAGCCGGTTAAATGCCTTGTATTCCACAAACTGAATGGGCTGGTCGTCCTCGGTAATACATTCCGCGATTAGCTCTGTGATTTTTCTGTATTTCTCCGAGCATTTCGGGAGTTTGTCCTTTCTTTTAAACGTTTCACAGAGCGTTTGCTGCTGTAGTGCATCCGGCTTCAAAGCTGCTGCCGACGCCTGACAGAAGGCATCCTGCTCGGTAGGATGGTGATTTTTTTAAGTGTCTGATTAGATTGGTGGTGTTGTAAACTCTCTTCTTACTTACCCATCATGATATCTCAGCCTTCCACACGTTTCAAGTCGCAGTTGAAGCGTCGGTCTTTGTAATTTTATAGTCCTGCCACACTGCTGACATTTTTGCTAAAGTTTAGCCTGACGCCGCTGGTCTTAAAACTTTTAAGGTGGATACAAGAAAGTGCTGCTGGGAAACCTCATTTCAGTGCAAATTATTAAATGTATATAGTTTAAAAAATATTTTTGTTTGTGTAATATGATTACTTTATTAATTTGTGTTAATTAGGATCACTTTTTGAGAAAAAAATAATGAAAGAAAGATCGGCGTGTTAAAATAAGGTTGATCATCCGATCAGGGGATCGGGATCGGGACACCCCTATTTAGGAGCACATCCAGACATGTTCTCGGTACATCTTTAACTCTGTCATTAAGTTCAGTTTAAGACGCGGTTAAAATGAATCTAATTAACGAGAGGGTTTGTAATTAATCAGATTAGAATTTATCAAATAGCAATATTTGACACAATAAGTCAGGTTTTTTAGTTCATATACATTTTGGATTAGGGATGTTCCTGGCGACTAATTTCCCTGTTGACTAAACGGAAATTTTAATTAAGACTAGTCGACTAGTCTAAAAAAAAAGATGCGCTCCAGCCAAGTTATCAGTTTGCGTCCCGGTACGGTGTATTCGGGCTCAACATATTCCATTAGCTTCCTGAAGCCTTTACCTTCCACAAAGTTAGGTGGAAGCATATCTTGCGAAGTCATTATCGTGATGAGCTGCATTATCCGCTCAGACCAGACGGGAGAACACGTCTCCAGGTAAACAATGTCAAATCGGCCTGAGTGTGGCTAGCAGCGCTAGCATCAGCAGCCGTCGTCTCGTGCAGATTAACATCCAAATGCTTGAGTTGAATGTGGTTGCGCATTGCTCCAGTCGAGTGATTGTATGCCAGTTGTTTCTGACACAGTCTACATACTACCTTGTTTTCATTTTCTAGATTAAAGTACCGCCAAACCGCGTTGGTTTTACGAGAGGCTATCTTTCCACCGTGCCGTTTTAAAACTCCAGTCTACTCGAGCATTGCCGCGGAGAGGGGAACTGCTGTCTGACGGCTCTGTAGCCCCGACTAGTGGCTGGCGGCTGTATGACAGCTAAGCGGCCTTGTACATGAATAAAACACATATTGGTTTAAACGACTAATATTTCTGGTGCTGACTAGTAAGTGAGCGGACGTTTAATCGTTTAGACAACTATTCGCGCGCATCCCTATTTTGGATGACGACTGAATCAATGTGTATGTATGTGAACTTCAACAACAAAAATGTTTATTTCTCGTCTGTCTACTACAATCACAGATTAATGCAAGCTCAAAGTGCAATTTATTATAGTCAACATTTTAAGATGTTTTGTAAAGTCGAGCATTAACCCAGGAGTGATTTGCAGTCTGGATGCAGAAGGTTAAAGATCTCCTGCTCTGACTGCACCTACTGCCACCTGAGAGGGCTGTTGACGGGGGAGGGGGAGTAAAGGGCTGTGTATACTCTCGCAGCAATGTGTCGCAGTAGCTTGTCGTAGTTGCCTTTTGAAAATTTGCCGCATCTGAACACTTACTAAATATTGCAACAAAGCCATTAAGTTGGCAACACAGCTTCTTCCTGGCTGGCAAATGAACTTAAGGTGCATTACCGCCACCCACCAGGCTGGAGTGCGATAACATTTATTATTTTTTAACGCATTGTTTTTTTCTGTAATTAATTGATTTAAATTAATGCATTACCAGCCCTACTTTAGGTATATTTTTATTTCCCTGTAAAGCAGTTTCTTACAAGTACAGGACCCCCTTTTTTTTTTTTTTTAAAGGTACATGGAGAAATGAATCTGAAATAAAAACAGAGCTGAAGCATGTGGTAACATAGTTAAACTGTCAAAATAACTGTCAAGTTATATTCATTTTGACTGCTTTTTTTAACTGGTATATTTTTGTTTCAGTTTTGCAGGGTAAGAAAAGAGACATTTATAAAATAAAAGAAAATATGTTTACATTGTTTGGCATTATACACTAATTTGTTGGCTACAACTAGCTCTGTTATTTTGTTTGGGGCTGCCCAAGTCTGAAAATATCTCAGTTAGTAAGCTGTTCAAATTTGCAGGTTACTGACGCTGAAATGTCATAAACAGTTGCATTTGAGAAAGAAATGAAAAAACAATGTCCTACCAGTAGCTGTTTGGCAGCTTAAATAGCTTCAGTATTCTAATGAAAATCTAAACTAAATTAAACCCCTCCAGTTTTTTTCTGGACCAGTTCAACCTACAATTTGTGAGATTAGTAATGCCTGTGGCCTTATTTCAAATGAGAGAAAGGGGGGGGCTAATAGGTCTTCTTTAACAGCTGTTCTCAGACATACTGCAAATAAAATCATACATCTTTGAACACTACTTTGAATTTATGAAAATAAAGCCCAATGTTTGACTGAGAGACAGGCCTTTTCTTTAAGCACACTAGCCACTGCTTGATACGTGAAAGCTGAAATGACAAACTGAAATGAAGCAGCATACACTCACATCCCGAGTTACATTTAAAACCACGGAGTACAGTAAATGCTCAACATTTATGTGGAATATCTTTCTGGCAGTAGAAGTGTTCTTGATTAAAAAGGCCGGGTAATTAAAACTAGTAGGGCAGTGAAACATGCAGGCACCAAAGCAGTATAGATAGTTGACATATTCTTTATTTTTTTATATTTTTATCATAAATATTGTTTTAAATAATTTCCACAAAAATGAGAAGGGTAAGTCAGGACTAGGTCTTGTAGTGTCTGTGGAGCTGCGTGCAGCTCAAGGTTATGTCTTTCTCTCTGTAAACATCCTGGATCTGGGTGGACACACATGGTGGGAAACAATGGACTGGGACTTAACAGAGCATGCAGTTGAAAAGCTGTGACTTTATTAAAGACCAGCCTTTTTCTATTTTTAACTTAATATACTACTACCATATTTCACAGCTTTTCATTGATTTTTCCTTTTATCATCACATTTTATAGGCTTTAAATATCTGTCTGGTTAAAAGGAGTTATGTTCCAGTGTTGTACAGTATGAACAATGTTTAGTTCAGGTGTGAAAATGTAACTCCATCTCTCACGGTACATTGTTTGAAGAGTAGTTTCATTTCGAACTAAGGTTAGATTTTTATTAAAAGCATAGACCCACTTCATGATTGAGACAGAGGCTCTTAGGGAGTTGGAGTCCTCCTCCTGTGCCATTTGGGTAATTTGACTTGGATAAAATGTCCATGCACAAATGTTCATATTCAGATTTGGAAAAAAAAGATTGCAGCACATTTGTGTTTAATTGACATAAAGGAGAGAAGAGCCTGCATAGTGAACTGAAAATTAAATATTTTTATTCAAAATAATTGTATAGTGACTTTTTCATGTGTTCAGAAATTAGTTTAGTGATGGTAGCCAGTCAGTCGTTTAAGGTGGAGTCTGTTTGCATTTGGATTGAATTATGACTGAACCAACTCCACACCTGCCCTCATGTGGAAACCACGTGCACGCTTCTTCCCACGTCAGTGCAGCTCAGTTAAACATTTCAGTGAAATGATTATGGTGAACCAGTACACAAACAATTAAGATGAACTGCAGTTGACTACGCCTGTTCATGTGTTCATCCTCATACACCAGAAGCATGAGTTGGTGGTTCTGCTGTAGCCTTATTTATCTGAAGCTGTATGCACTCTTTGCTTATGTCCTATATTCAGGAGGGTGGGCCATAGCAACAGTGACTGAGCAGCCTCTCATGGGCTGTACCATCTCAGCTAAGGAGGGAGGGGAGGTCACACCGTGTGCACCAGCAGTGGGAAAATTTAGTGGAAATTCAGTGTTGTATTTAGCTTTAGTAAAAATAATGAGCTACTCACACTACATTAATAGTTAACACCTATTAATACCCTATTTACCCTATTTAATACAGTAAATCTTTCACATTCAGTGGTTCCCTCAATTCCTGACATTTACTATATAATGTTTATCTTATTTAAAAATGTAGTAAAGGTTTTTTTTTTAATCAGGAGTTTGAGGAGTTCCTTTAGACTCTCAGGTGATTTGAACAATGTTTCTTGTCTTTCATTATCAATTTGCATACTTTTTTGTAATTTAACCTATAGAAACCATTTTGTAATTTTTGTTCCCATGCGATCATGCATGGGACTAATACAATCATATTGTCTTGTTAAACAGTATGTTTATATTGCAGTGTTTTATAAAGATAAATGGATTCGTGGTGTCTCTTCCCTCATTTACCTTTTCTTCAGCCATGCCTTTCCTATATTCTCCATCTCTTACTACCCACTCTCCCCATGGTGGTCTCTTCCGCACTCTCCCTGTGTGTGAAGCCAGCTTTGCAGAACAGGAGAGCGAAGGAAGGGAAAGATTTGAGAGAGGGAACCTAAAGAGACGGTCGGTGTTTGTAATGGAGAGCCTGTGGAGGCCATGGACTGTGTTACTCAGAGGGCTGGCTCTGTTGCGTTACTGCTGCTGCTGCTTTTTCTTCTTCCTTTTTGGCGACTGAAGCCTCTATTCTACATACGTCACATATAGAGCACGGGGCGGAAGAGGTCAGAAGGTGCAGGAGGCTGACCTGGTCTACAGGTGTGTAGGATAGAATGGCAGCTTTTTGGCTTGGATGCATTTATCATCTTTCTTTTTTTTTTTTTATTACTGCAAGGCTGATGTGTGTGAACGTGGGTTTCAGGAATAAGGCTGTGCTCACTCTGCAGCTGTAACTAGTTATGGGTGTCAGAGCAAACTGGAGGGAATCTCATGTTTATTATTGCTTAAATAAATTAGTGAAGAGCATAAATGTAGCAGCAGAAATTATTATTTCACAGATGAGATTAGTGCTCTATGTTGACATGCTTTTCATTTAATTTAACACTGACATTTGTTCATGGCTGAAACACTTTCTTCTTGTCCCCACAATAAATTGGATGACTATAGGTCAGTGAGTGCAAAAATGGAAAACCAATATGTTAAATGGCTTTTTATAATATATATATATAGCACTCACAGCATGTGTGTGAGTATGCATGTATATATATATATATGTGTGGTGTGTGTATATATATATATATATATATATATATATATATATATATATATATATATATATATATATATATATATATATATATATATATATATATATATATATATATATATATATATATATATATATATATATATATACGTATGTATATGTATATATATATTATATGTTTATTAGGGATGTCCCGATCACGTTTTTTGGGTCCCGATCCGATCTTTTAATTTTGATGATCGGCCGATTTTCCGATTTTTTCCGATCCGATTTTACTTTTTTTGAGTGTGCAAACAGAGTTTAATTTCCTATGCATTTTATTTCCTGTGTACATTAATAAATAGGCTTGCATCCAAGCTGAGATTAATAGATTTTATAATCTCATAAAATTAAACAATAACTTATTTAAACACTCTTCTTTCTTTCTTTTTTGTTTGGGAGAATTATTATAAAACACATTTAGTTACAGAACAATGACTGTTAAACAGTCTCAGTACTAAAGAACATAGCACTTCCATTTAAATAGCAGCAGGTGAACTTGGCTAGCAGTTTAAGGCAATGAAAACACTAGCAGAAGTCTTTGCAATCAATGAAATCCCATCAGAATAAAAATAACATAAAATATTAACTTAACTTCTTTTAAGACCCGCTGCACATGTTCGCGCACCTTTGTGTCCTTTGTCGTTCATGTAATGACGGGAACGAGGCTCGAGGTAATTAATGAGCCGGTAAAATGCCTTGTATTCCACAAACTCCGTGTCCTCGGTAATACGTTCCGCGATTAGCTCGGTGATTTTTCTGTATTTCTCCGAGCGTTTCACAGAGCGTTTGCTGCTGAAGCCGCTGCCGTCGGCAGAACAGTGACCGCAGCCGACGGCAGCTTTGAAGCTACTGCCGTCGGCTGCGGTGATCGGTGCTGCGTGCTTTTTTAAGTGTCTGATTAAATTGGTGGTATTGTAAACTCTCTTCTTACTTACCCATCATGATATCTCAGCCTTCCACACGTTTCAAGTCGCAGTTGAAGCGTCGGTCTTTGTAATTTTATAGCGCTGCCACACTGCTGACATTTTTGCTAAAGTTTAGCCTGACGCCGCCGGTCTTAAAACTTTTAAGGTGGATACAAGACAGCGCTGCTGGGAAACCTCATTTCAGTGCAAATTATTAAATGTATATAGTTTAAAAAATATTTTTGTTTGGTAATATGATTACTTTATTAATTTGTGTTAATCAGGATCACTTTTTGAGGAAAAAAATAATGAAAAAAAGATCGGCGTGTTATAATAAGGTTGATCGGCCGATCCAATCCACCTTAAATTTTTAAGATCGAAGGCCGATCCCGATCAGCGATCGGGAAATTGAATTGAATTGTAGCTGCCAGGAGTGACACCCGTTGTGGTCTTCTGCTGCTGTCGCCCATCTGCGTATGCTGGTTGTAACAAGTGGTTATTTGAATTGCTGTTGCTTTTCTTTCATGTCGTTCACACAACTTCTGCTTGCTGGATATTTTCTCTTTCTTGGACCATTCTCAGTAAACAGCCCTAGAAATCGTTGTGTGTAAAAAATCCCAGTTGATCAGCAGTTTCTGAAATAGTCATGCTACGTTCAAAGTCAATAAATCCTCTTCCTTCCCCATTCTGATGCTTGGTTTAAACCTCCACGGATCATCTTGACCATGTCTATATGCCCAAATGCACTGAGTGGCTGCCAGAGTTGCTGCTAATCAGCCAGTGGGCTGATTTGCTATTTGTGTTTTAACAAGGAGTTGAACAGGTGGACCTTAACTGGCTAGTGAGTGCAAAGGCTAAGCTAGAATAATTTTATTTTTAAATGTTCTCTTTTGTATGTATACAACCCCAGTTCCTAAAAAGTGTAAAACCTAAATAAAAGCAGAATGCAATCATTTGCAAATCTCATAAACCCGTATTTTATTCCCCATAGATCATAAAGAACATGTCAGATGTTGAGACTTTTTACCATTTCATGGAAAGTATTAGCTCATTTTGACTTTTATAGCAGCAACAGATCTAAAAACAAATGAGAACAGGGCGATATTCACCATTGTGTAGCATCACCTCTTGTAACAAATGTCTGTAAATGTTTGGGAAGAAAGGAGACCAGTTGCTGGAGTTTTTTTTCTGATGCAGGATTCAGGCTTTCCAACAGTCTTGGGCCTTTATTACTGGATTCTTTGTTTTTATGATGTGCCAAATGTTTTAAATGCTCTAGGTTCCCTGTCACTGACCTTTGACCTCCAGCCTCAGTCACACTTCTCAGACCCGGTTATTCCTTGTGTTTAAGATGCTGTCATTAAGTTCAACACAGTTCCTCTCAAAAACAAGGAGCAACTTATTAATTGACCTTTGGGTTTGACATGAAGTAAAAGATGTCTGAAAAAAATATATTTGATAGTATGTTCGTGATTGTATGGTTTTAGGAATAAATGACTGTGTAATTAAAACAAGTGGTATTCTAGGTACATTATATTATATTATAGATAAATCTCATTCAACTTCAGTGCATATTTCCATGGCCAACTGGGCTTGTTATTTATGTTGAGAAAGAATATAAAGCAATAACTGGCTTCTTTTTTAATTTCATGATAAAAATATTTATGAAAAAAAAAACATGTGTAACTGTTATCGCAGGAAGTTCCATTACATCATATTATGAAAAACATAATACTTTAGTTTGAAAAGACAAGTGACTAAAAAGTGACAGGATACAATTGATCTTGAATGGTGTCAAATCATTCCTCCCATTCAGTGAGACTTGCCTCCAGCGCTATAAAAAGACCATTATTGTTACAAGTACAGTTATTATTAGGCATCTGACATATGGAGCAGGAGGAAGAGTAATGGCGAAAGGGTGCAAGATACTGTGCAAAAAATAACATTTAGTAAGAAGTACAGTGATCCCTTGCCACTTCGCGGTTTGACTAACGCGGTTTTAGTGCTTCGCGGATTTTTTTCAGAAATATATTATAATTTAAAAAAATCAAGAAATAATTGCTGAAATTCTGCGAAAATCCACCCCACAGCAGACGAGAGGCCACAGCTGCCAGCAAAACATCAAACAATGACTCACAGCCTCCTGTAAGCAACAGAGAAACACAGACAGAACTCTAGAATCTGGGCGCTGTTTGGCCGAGACGCATTTACTACGCATTTATGGGCGCATGCACGACGCAGCGACTGGCAGCAGTGGGAAGCATGTCTGTCTTGTCTGTCAGTTTTAAGTTTGTTATTTTATGCTTAAACTTTTAAACTCGCTGTGCACTTTGAACTGATCAACCTCACTTTTGTGTGATTAAGAGATGATTCAGTGACATGGAGGAGAGTCATGATTCAGTGACATGGATCTGACTCTGATCTTTTTATTGGCGGTGCTGCGTCCTCATGTCACCTGGGGTTGCTGACAGCTCCATTCAATATTCCAGAGACTATCTGTTAAAATTCTCTAATCCTGTGATCAGCGGCCCACCAGTGGACCTAGTCTTTCCTGACCGAGCACGGGGAAGGCGACAACTTCGTATTTCCACGACGGAAACCAAGGAGGCGAGGCAGGAGAGGCGGCGTACAGGAGCGCGTGAGACAGCAACACCTGTTGCGCATCATCCCCCTCCCTTTAATTATCCTGTCCAACGTCTCTCTCCACAATAAAACTGAGGAACTACAGGCTTTTGTTCGCCACCAGCATGTAGTCAAAGAAGCCTGCATCCTGGTCTTCTCTGAGACCTGGCTCGGGGAAAAGACGTTGACGGTGATCTAGGCGCTCCGGCTCCGGCTCCGGCTCCGGCTCCGGCTCTGGCTCCATTTCACAGATTTTGATTATTGCGGGGGGCCGCCAGTCCCCATTAACCACGATAACTAAGGGATCACTGTACAACACTCTGAATTGGCTGTTGTATAGGGGGATTTTTTTTCTAGTTAGATGAACTTGGATAATTGTGTACAGCAGCACAGCACAGTCAACAACAGGAATAAAGACATGCCTCCACTCTCTGGTCAACAGGACACAACTTCTCAGCTGAGTGTGGGTGTGACTGATAAACAGTCAGGTGTGAACCATTTTGAACTAGAGGCTTGTAGTGGTCAAATGTACACGCATACAGAAAGCTGCTGGGTTTAAGTGAGTGGTCTCCTTTGGCTGGCGGCTGGCGCTTCTGGAAAGTGCTGTAGTAGTAGGGTTAGTCATCAGACAGCTTATACTCAATGGCACCACTCATGCCTGCATACTTATTTCTGTTTGTATACAGTGTTTATGTAGGCTACTGAATGATTGCTCAAACATGGGTCAACAGTCACACTTGAAAGAGTTCATCTCATGAAAAGTGAATGCTGGTGTTTGCAGTTACAGAACAGGTGTTGGCTTTCCCTCATTACTGCATGTTTATTTTTACAACAGAGTTGCTCATCACAAACAGAAGCCATTATTTTAGAAAGGATCACACTTGAGTTGAGTTTAATTAACTATATCCTGAGCTGCACACAGAGTATCCGCTTCAGCTTGTTAAACGCTATCAACATGAGTACTTCCTCATGCAGGATTATGGGTACTGCAAGTACAGAACAGGTGCTTTAAACTGACAGACCTGTAACAGGAAAGGTTTCATCTTCATACCAGATAGAATTTCACGGTTTTCCAAGGCGATAAAGTGTTTGAGGTCAATCATGAACTAAAAGTGTTGCCAATGAACACAAAGCTGTTTTGTAGTTTTGGGTTGTAGTTTAGTGCTTATATTAGGGGTGCACGATAACTATCGGACCGATAACTATCGGGCCGATAACAGGAAATTATGACGTCATCCCGATAAGTCCGATATCACGACGAATAGCCCCGATAAGTCGTATATATAATATATATCAGTGTTTTCAAAAACAGCCGTCGGCCGTCGCATCCAACGGCAACTTTTCCATTTATGAAGCCTACTTTCCCTTGGGTAAATAAATTATGAAATAAATAAAGTTTTCATAAAAGAGCCAAGTGTCCACAAAGGTTTTTGAGTTAATAAACTTGAAAGTTTCGTTGAGAATTTCACCACAACATCGCTTGAATCTGCTTGCATACGTCGATCGAACGTTCAGCAAAGGAAACAGGCTCAGATTCAGAAGCAGTAGTTTCCAATGGAAACTGCTCTATTTAAGACAACATATTGTAGCGTCCGGCTGGACGCGATAGAAAGAATGGACGAAAAGGTGCTCAACAACCGTCGCTTTATTTCAACCAGAACCGGTTACTGTCGGCCGTAACCACGCCAAAAATAAAAGACAGCAGTACAGGAGAATAACACAGCGGCTCATCAGTTAGGCGCTCTCGGGCTGTCCCACAATAACACACAGGCTTCCGTCTCTGTTGCTAGTCCCGCCCCCTAACCTATTCTACCCAATAACCTGCCTGCCTCAGCTCGAGATGCATTCAATGAACTCATGTAATCCGAACAACAGAACATCTAAACAATAACAGAGCATCATAACATGAACATAATGTCAGGGTTGCTACAATATTCTGTATTCCAAGACGAGCAAAATGGCGGAAAAGCGACAGCGTGGGCTGGCTGAGATGTGGCAGCTAGCGGCGCCAAAAACCAAAAGGAAAAAGGATGTACCAGGTAATTATATAATGTAATCCAGATTTAATAAATAATTTTGTTATTATAGTGTTTTATCGAGCGATATCCAACTAATTTACATAATTTGTTCCGAACAAGGTCGTACTGTAAGTCAGGTTTATAACAGGTGCAAAAATTCATTGTATTGGCGGTTTTGGAACACAAACTATGGTTTGAAAGAAATTGTCGGCAGCAAAAGTTTTCTGTTTGGATGAGGAAAATGAAGGATCTGACAGTGAAGCAGATGATAGCGGGTGGGAGGAAGATGATGAGGATACTGGAGACTACTTTTATGACTTAAAACTAGCCTGTATGTGTTAAATAATTAACACAAATTAGGCACAGATTTCAGATAAATGTGTCATTTTTAACTGTACTTTTTCATTCCAAATTAAAGATGAATGTGTAAGAATGTGAATAAATTAGAGACTAGCCAAACTTGTAATGAACTACATACACGTTTGTTTAGCCTCTTGTAACTTCAAGGCCCATTCTAATGTATTGTAGAATCAGATTAATATCAAGGACGTTAATGTTATCATAAACCAAGCAAACATGGAGTTATAAAATAACCAGTTTATTTTCATTTGATTTGTTATTAAATACATGTATCACACTTTGCTCTTTCAAACTTGCAATTACTTTCTTTACTCTTGTTTAACAAATGACATGCAACGTTATGGCTAGGGTTATTTTAATGAAAAAAAGGTATCTGAACATCCCATTTTGCGTCTCAAAATGCTGGAAAATGCATCTCCGAGAGTCTAGAATTTCAAAATTTCAAAATTTCCTGGGGGAGCATGCCCCCAGACCCCCCTAGGCGTCTTGCAACTCCTACTTCACTCAACACAACTTCTACTTTGTGAAAACAGTTGTGAAAACACTGTATATTTCTGTCAACACGGCAGTGCCTCGCTCCCTCTGAGCCTTGAATGACCAGCAGTGAATGTTATGTTCAACTAACGTTGGCATAATCAGAAAAACGATTACTCAATCAGGAAAATCGAGAATACCCCCTCATGCCAGAAAACAACTTGTTAACTCGGTCATAATTTTGGTAGTTGCTGACTTGAATAGATATTCGCAGTATTCTCCCCCATTTTACACACTTAAAAAAAGAGAGAATAGAAAAGGCTAAAAGAACGACTAGCAAACGAGGAAACGTCAGAATTTACGTTACGCCTTGAATGCAGCCTGCAGCACAGCTCTGATCACAACAAACATGGTGGCGTGGAACTTCATTAAAGTTTCAGAAGAAGATAGTTTGGTAGTTATTTGTGACGAATCCTCCGAGCGAATTCTACGAGGAGGGAAGCACAAGCTTTAATATGTAAAACCTGATCAGCCACCTACAACATAACAATCGCTTCCATGGAGTTTTGAAATCGCGCGAATGTGAGCTAATAGAAGCTAATGCTAACGTGCGCAAGCCAGCAGCAGTCTACCCTCCCCTCCCCTCTCCCTCCCTCATTCCTCTCATCTAAAGCTTCCATGAGATTAAAAAATAAAAACTACTGAACCTCATTTACTTTAATTAAACGTATTAATTTAAATGGAACCACAAGCCAAAATCCTTTAAATGTTAATCTTTTTCAGTTTGTAATTCTGATGCATGTATTTCCATCAGTTCAAGTAGCCTTTATTTTTTATATCAGTCAGTAATGAACCTTATTTAAGGTAATCTGAAATATCAAATAGGTTTGTTTGATAGCTTTAAGAAAATGTTTGAGAGGCTTGCCAATAATTTTTTATTGGAAAAATAAATATCTGTTCATATAAAAAGTCAAAACTATTTTTGATTTTGTTCATAGTATTGATGTAATGATCTTAGGTATATGCGTGTGTGTTATCGGTATCGGCCTTTAGGAGCTGAAAGTTATCGGTATCAGTTTTAAAAAACAGTTATCGTGCATCCATAGCTTATATTATAATATTGTGATTGCAATTCGCTTTGCTATGATCAAGCTTAAACTCAGTATTTACCCTACATTAGACTTTCAAAAATGTTTGTTAAAGCATGTTATCACATTGATCTGTGAGATAAACAAAAACGTATCCCATTTGTGGACAGCCACTCTTCCACTAAAAGTTCTGAAATGAAATGCAAGGTTTGACTCATTCATCAGGTCATGTGTAAAACTCCACATTTTTAGCTCTATCTTAACTTGTTTTTCATGAACTTTTTCTGAAAAATCTGTAAGGGAAACTAGTAGGGATGCACCAAATAATCAGCATCTGCTCATTTTGTCTGATCATTCCTGACCGGATATGAACTTTCCTGTGGAGTGTTTGGAGGGAGGAAGTGGAGGAGGTGTGGAATATTGGCGTGCCGATGTTTGAGTCATCTGTATGTCAGTCAGATCCAATGTTGCCAATTTTTGGCTTCTGAAATCGACCAATACTGGCTGATATTTCTTTTGTTCAGTACAAGCACCATGTACCAGTTTTAAAATCTTTTATTTATTAGTTTGTTTTACTTGTCAGTAAATTCATAATTTTAGAAGCTTTAAATGACATGTTTTGGCTGTTTCCACTGTGAGTACAGAACATGGAAGGAAAAAAAGGAATTTGTAATGCAAAAAACAAAAGCTGATGGAGTCACAATGACCCAAACATGTTATACAAGAAACTTAAACTAATACTTGAAACAATATCACCCTAATGAGCATGCTCAATGTCATGAAACTAACAAATGTCAAAAGGCTAAAAAAAAGAGCGCACAGTCTGTAGCATCCGCTTGCTTGTTGATCACAGTTATAAGAAAGAAAATTGAATTAGTAGCTTGACTAAAATATGTGCAAGAGGTAATGGATAAGGTTTCAGACACATATTAGCTCATTGTGTTGATGGACAACAGTGTTTTAAGTCAGAAAGTGTGTAATAAAGTTGGTTAATTCCCTCTGTCTCCATGTGGGCCTTTTTCAAATGGCACCATCATCACATACAACTCAGAAATGATGGTCTGTTTCATTGACTTAGCAGAAACGTCACTAGATATGAATCCGTTTTTACAGCCCTGGTGCTTCTTTGAATGGTGGTAAAAGTTTGCAGTGGTGTTGTGTCTTCTGGCATATGGATTGCAGCACTTTTGCATACTTTTCCACTGTACATCTCCCTTATTAGAACCAGAATACTAACATATAACAGAAGTCTTGCTTTTCCTCCAAATATTACCATCAGATGTTATGACTAACCCTATAGAAACTGTTCTATGAACTATAGTCAACCATAGTTCCTGTAGTGTGGACAAAAAAGTAGGGCTGTGCCGATACACTTTTGTGCCGATTCGATTCTCCTACGATTTTTGGGTCCCAATTCGATTTATATTGCGATTCTGATTAAACAAGTATTGCATTTCGATTTAACCAAGTATTGCGATTTTTATATTTCAATTATTGAAATATAAAAATCATATAATAATAATATTAAATATTATATTTATTATATGTAATTATTGTATGTAATATTATAATAATATATTATTATTATTATTATTATATTATTTTAAGTATGAAATAATAATAAAAAATATAAAGATTAAATAAGTTTTAATATTTTTAAAAAATGCGCAATTTCTGTAGTTTAGAGAAGAGGTGTTCAACCCTGGTCCACGAGGCACCCTATCCAGCAGGTTTTAGATGTTTCCACTTCTTCTTCACACCGTGATACAAGTGGCTGTGTCATCAACAGACTTGTGCAGACTTTGAGGACAACCTGATAATGACCATTAATTAAAATCAGGTGTGTTGAAGCTGGGAAACCTCTAAAACCTGCTGGATAGGGTGCCTCGAGGACCAGGGTTGAAGACCTCTGGTTTAGAGGTCTTCACGGGTCCACTTTCATGGACCCGACCCCGAATGGAGCCGTGAAAATTCGACCTGAAACCGACCCAACCCGAGCTATTATCATAAGTTCGGGAGTCCAAACCTGAATGGACCCGCAATTTTTGGACCCGTAAACGACCCGACCCGAGTCTTTAGTTTCCGACCACGAACTGAACCAAGTTACCCGAATAGAACCGAGACAATACAGCCTATAGTTGCTAATTTTAAAAGTTGTCTAGCGTTGAACAAAACTTGATTTTCTTACCTAAAGTTGTCTTCCTCTACCCGGTTCAGTTGCTCCATAGGCTACGTGATGTAAACAACAATAAATCCACGTCGTTATTCTCTTTGCGGATACAGATGCTATTGGTAGCAACTGCTAACACTAATAGCCTACATCGGTCAGGACGTGTCGTGAATATGTTCTCTCATCCAGCGTTGTCATGTTGGCGATCCGTTGTGCTTTGCAGCTGCCGGGCAAACCGCTAATAACACGCTACGGCAACACGACTGTTTCATGACAAACACGCCACGTTAATGAATAATTAATTAAACTACCCGGGGCCTGACATTAGCTGTCACCGCCAGTATCTTTACCTCTCGAGTAAACGCGGACCCAGCCTGTCAGAGAGCACAGTGGCGACGGATGTGCACCGTCATGTTCGTGGTGTTACCACAGTAAGAGATTTGACTGCGACAACGCTTACATATGGCTTTCCTCATATCGAGCTCTCCTGCCTCGTGCTTTTTATAAAAACCAAATAAAGTCCATACGTTTTATTTGAAGTGGGGCGGTGGGGGGAAAGAGTTCAGACTCTGTGAAAGTACTCCGCTCGCTGCACTCCGCCATTTTGTCGCGTGAATTTGCCGGCATTCTGGTTACTATGGTGACACACGTGCTTCTATTTCCGGAAGTGTAGATGACAAAAGAGACAGCGAGCGGAGTATTTCCACGGAGCCAAAAATCGATTCGTGTATGAGAATCGATTTTTTAAAATCCCAAGAAAAAAATCGCGATTAATATAAAAATCGATTTTTTTTGGCCCAGCCCTACAAAAAAGGCGGGAAGCTTCTGTTACTGCATCCTCTGCCCTGTTTTGGTGTTTACCTCATTCTTTTGACAACATTAGATACAAATGAATCACTGTGCTTAGAATGAGTAGTCCCACTAATCAGTTTTTCCTCATTATATTCATTTTGTATCATACACTCCTTCAATAGGAGACGTATCTGAAAAGGCAAATCATGTTCTGAGCACAACATTGTGTTGCATTAAGCAGTAATGTTCTGACTGAGCACTTTAATCAGTTTCACTTTATTCTGAAGGACTGTGAGAACTGCAGGTTCCAGTTCATCAAGTTCACCCATCCTTCATGTTTTTGATATTACATTGTAAAGCAGGACATGGTTACCAGATAAAAGTAGCTCTTGTCTATGTTCACAGTGACAGGAAAAAACAAGAAAACCAACTAACATGATGGCTTGTTTGGGATAGTGGATGAACCAATAAATTAAATGTACATGGACTTCACTGCATGGATAAATGGATTTTAAGATTTGCTCTCACAGCACAATCACACAACTAGAGCATGTTCATATATGAATGAATAAATGAAACCTTCTCTCCAGAGAGTGCAGACTATTTAGTGGATGTATTTGATGTCAATCCCCGTCATTTGTAATTACTTCTTTTTGTGTTTTCTTTGTGCGTGTGCTTTTAAATTTCTAGAAGTAAATAGCCATTATCTGTAAATGATAAATGAACAGTGTTATGTGGGCAGGGAAGCTGCTGTTTCCATACATATTATTTCCAAAGTATTGGTTTATGTAATTGGGGTAAAAATAAGGAAATGAACATAAAAGCTTCATACCTCCATAGAGTGCACACAAGCTTGAAACTTGAGGATGCTGCCAGATATAAACTATGGTCCTCTCTGTGGTGTCTATGTCACCTCATTTGTCTGTTTTAAGGGTGCAAAAAATTAAAAAGAAATTGGCTGTTATTCTGAATTCAGCCTTCTGGAAACGAGGTGAATTTGTATTTTGTGCTGATTTGCAGTGGTCCTCTTCATTCTTCAAGTTGGCAAATGGATCTTTATTTAATGTGCCATGTGGCACCAACACACGGAGGGCTAAGGGATGAAGGGATGATTGGGGGTGAAGCAAGCCTCGTCAGAGTTATTCTGCAGTACACAATACTTCTGTGACACTGGCAGTTGGTCTTTGGTCTGGTCTTTGCCTGTGGATTTAAAAGGTTTTATGGGTACTAGTTTTGTGTGTTCATCCATACATGAAAGATTTATTTTTTTATTTAGATGTCACTGGTTGGAAATGACTTTAAAGGTATTCAAACTTTAGATCATCTTTTGCTCTGTTCATTCATACATATTAATGTCTCAGATTCTGCCATTATTTAGTTAGTTTAAGATAAAATTATATAAAAATGCCGCTGTTGATGAGAATAAGAAAGATGAGAATTCATATTTTTTATGATTTAACATTGCTGTGGTCATCTTCTTCATCATTGCTCGTTCTTGACTGATCTTTTCTGTTTTAAGCCAGAAATGTGTCCTTTTTTTTTATCTTTATTTATACTATCTGCATATTTGAATAAAAATGTTTGAACTTTAATATTTGCTCTAATGGGTCTTGAACAACTTGTTAAATCCTGTGATTCAAATGTTGGCCCATTTCTTGTTGCCTTGCCAACCATCCTGGTAAAGCCAGGCAGATGTGTTGTTACTAAAGAATGCATCTGTTGGGAACCACAGAAGAGGAAAGTAGGAATCATGAGAAAAACATGACCTGTGATGGACTGGTGGACTGTCTAAGGCGTACCTTGGCTCTCACTTGATCGCCCATGAAGCATTGCAGCATGAAGCAAATACATGGATGAATCAAACAGAATCCAGATGTTACCGGAGCCATTTATTCTGCATTTAGAATCACAATGCAGGATGCAGTTCTCTAGTTTGGGAGCAACTAGTTTCCCCACAGATGCAAACATCTGCTGACATGTCAGTGTCATCCAGTAGGGTTGATTCTCAGATTGTAAGGCAGTGGGCTGCACAGTTAGAAATGAATTTCTACCCAGGTTGAATGACTGGTTGTCTTTGCATTTTCCACCACCGGCTGCTTTGTAACCAGCACTTGTTGATCATTAGCCAGATCACCTAATGGCTTCAGGAAAGATCAAGGCTCCACTGGCTTCTCAATAGTCTGGCATTCATCTGCTGCCATTCTGCTTACTTTTTTTGTTTTTCCTTTAAACACTTAAACTTCATTTTTTTCAGAAAGTAAGAGAAATATTTTCTTAAAAGTTTTTTTTTTTTTTTTTGAGGATGTTCACAAAAGAGGTTGTACTCTGCTTTTCTGTATGCAGCCCAATGTTCTGGCATAGCAGTTCATATACAGCAGTACTAGTAAGATTTCCCTCAGCAAACCCAAATTCTACCTCATAGTAGTTTTAGAATATATTTAGGTATCATTCATGTCCAAAACTAGTTTTGCTGGCTGCTCTGTTTCATGGGTTTAACTGTGGTGTTTACAGTCATCAGTGTATCTTGTTTTGTTTCTGACGTTTCTCTTCACGGTGCTCTTCTCTGTAGGTCAGTTTTAGCTGAAAATGAGTGCAGTGGGGGAAACCCCCCCGGACGCTGCCACGCCAGAGTCACGCAAGAGGAAGGTCTCACCATGCGACACATCAGGGCAAAGGTAAACAGTCAACCTTGTTATTTGTTGCAGCGCTGACAAATGTTACATCAGAAGAGCAAGACATACTGAAGAGTTAAAACTTAGTGCCTCTCCTATTCCCATCTTCCCACTTTTAATAAAGGCTGGACAAAAAGCCAGTTACAACCAGGAGACCTGAAGACTTTCGAGTTCCTGAGAAAAATCCATTATTCTATATGTTGTTGTTGGGTTTACATCACTTAATTCCCCTAATTTAACAAAATCACACAATGCTAGCTAGGGATGTTCCTGGCGACTAATTTCCCTGTCGACTAAACGAAAATTTTAATTAACCCTTTAGGCGCCGGAGTTTTTTCAAGAAAATATTCAATTTTGATATCAAGATTTCAAAAGGCTATAACTTGAAAGCAGTTTGAGATAGAGATATACTGTCAATGAGAAAATTGTTCAGTATGACTCAAAGTTTGTGATAGGAGTGAAATTATTCAAATAATTTGCATATTATGACGTCCCAAGGTGGCGGCCATATTGGGAAATGTTCAATTTTGATATCAAGGTTTCAAAAGGCTATAACTTTAAAGTGGTTTGAGATAAAGGCATACTGTAAATGAGAAATATCTTCAGTATGAACCAAAATTTGGAATGGAAGTAGACTTGTCATCTAATTTGATTATTGTGACATCACCAGGTGGCAGGCATAGAAAACATCCATTTTTGTTTTCAAGATTTCAAAAGGCTGCAATTTGAAAGTGGTTTGAGATAAGGGCATACTATAATTGAGGAATATTGTTGAAGCAAAATTTGGGCTGTAAGTAAATTGTCAACTAATTTGCATATTGTGACATCAACAGGTGGCGGCCATATTGGCAAATGTCCATTTTCTTAGATTTCAAAAGGCTATAATTTGAGCGGTTTGAGATAAGGGAATACTTTCAACAGTCAATGTAAATATATTCAGTATGAAACAAAATTTTTGATAGAAATAAATTCACTGATCCAATTTGTATAATCTTTAGGCACTGTTTGGGGGCCATATGGAATTGTATTATTTTCAAAGACCTTCAATGATCAAGATGGCACTGCTTGTAGTTTTTCAGTGTGTGGTATCTTTCATTACAAGGCACAGCACAAAGACCTACTCCACACTGACGGATGTTTCACGGGTGGTGAGGCTCCAGAGTTCATCATTCAGAAAAAGAGAGATGAAATCAAGTGGCTCAAAATTTGTCAGATCGTCTCCACAATAACCAACAGGCTCATCAAAATTTGGGATACACTTTAGATATTCTTCCTCTCCTCTCAAGAATTCCCAGCCATCATCATTATTATCATTGCCGCCGTGATTTGTGGAGCGGTGGTGAACGCCAACTCCACCACCACCGCCATTTGCGGTGTGTTTTCTCCCGCGACTTCTCCCGCGGCTTCTCCCGCGGCTTCCACAACCGCAGCTGTTTTCATCCCCGCTACATTCACCGATATTTGCGGTGTTATGAGACCCTCTGACATCCCGACCACGTCCTCTGCTTGGTTTTAGCAAGCCACGCGAGGTGAAGCACCTGTTGTACTGTGTGATGGTTGTGGACTTTGACGTGCGGACCCGCCGTCACTACACATGTCAGTTTCATCGTCACTGAACAACTCTACGTTTTCCTCCTCGGAATCGGAGTCAGCCAGTAATTGATAGTTTCTCTGAAACTTTGAATGGTACCACCCCCAAAAAATCTACTGAGATTACAGGCACACATGTCTCCTATCTCCTGGTGAAAAGTAGTGACACGATTCGGTACCACATTTATAGATACAGCCTGTTTTATTCAGCAATGTTGCTTGTCGCAATATTGCGACTTTGGCGCTTAAAGGGTTAAGACTAGTCGACTAGTCTAAAAAAAGGAAAACACTTAGAAAACAGTGAAAATTTAGCACAATTTATTTAAACATCGAAACAGAATTTGAAACATTGTCCCAAAAAAATATTGTGTGTAACAAGAGTTCTTTAAGCCTTTAATCACAATGTTCAACAACCATGTCTAATTTTAAATGCCGCTGAAGTACGAGACACTTTGCACCGTGCAGTATGAATGAATGTGAACATGAAGGCAACTCAGTCAAACGTTAACCACCAAAATAAACAAATTGCCTCTGACACATTGAATCTTGCAGATTATCCGACAAAAATTATTGCTTTAATTCCCTTTCAAGTTAATAAAACATCTAATTTATGATTAAATTTCAACCGAAACGAGCAGCATTTTGCACCGTGCAGTATGAATATAAACCCTGCACATCCGAAAAAAACTCACTTAAAGTTAACAAATAATGTAACATCTAAAAAAGATAAATTGCTGCTGGATTATTAAGCTCTATGCGCAGTTCAATATGAGTGTAAAATTAAACAAACATCTAAAATCTCTCAGACCGGACGGGAGAACACGTCTCCGGGTAAACAATGTGGCTAGCAGTGTGGCTAGCACCGCTAGCATCAGCAGCCGTCGTCTCGTGCAGATTAACATCCAAATGCTTGAGTTGAATGTGGTTGCGCATTGCTCCAGTCGAGTGATTGTATGCCAGTTGTTTCTGACACAGTCTACATACTACCTTGTTTTCATTTTCTAGATTAAAGTACCGCCAAACCGCGTTGGTTTTACGAGAGGCTATCTTTCCACCGTGCCGTTTTAAAACTCCAGTCTGCTCGAGCATTTCCGCGGGGGGTGCTGTCTGACGGCTCTGTAGCTCCGACTAGTGGCGGGCGGCTGTATGACAGTTAAGCGGCCTTGTACATGAATAAAACACAAATTGGTTTAAACGACTAATATTTCTGGTGCCGACTAGGAGGTGGGCGGACGTTTAATCGGTTAGACGACTAATCGCGCGCATCCCTAATGCTAGCACTTATAATGTGGGAAATTCCTGCACACATTTACAGCAATGTAATAATTTTCAGGCAGTATAGGCAGCACAGGAGGAATGCACAGATGTAAGAGGGATTAGCTTGGGCTCTCCCACCCTGAACAGAACAAGGTCCTTCTGCTGTCCATCCTCCAGGCACCAAACATCACAGCTACATCAAGTGCATAGTTTAATGCAGGCTTTTTTGTTGTTGTTGTTGTTTCTTTAGCCAAAGGTAATGGTGTAATTGGCAGTAAATTATCAGAGCAAAGCTTAGTAACTAAGCTTCTGTGATTCATTTAAGTAATCCCCTCCTGAAATTTTGCCTGGTGAAAGTGAAACACCCATAAGTACATATGCAACTGGACCGGGGGCAAACATTGCTGTGTACATGAATTTAAATGATAACTTGGCACAGTTTCCTTTTAGTAAATACAGTTACCTTTTAACACCAAAACAGAGTTTGTTCCTGGCGTAAAGCAGCAGTAAATCTGGCCCCAGCAGCTCCTATGACTGAGCCCTTTGCTCTCGTGACAGATTTAGCATTCTGACATGGAGGTTTAACCCGAAGCAAGTCTGCCAGTGTCGAGTGTTTCTGCTGCTAGTGTTGTGTCTGTAGACTCTCATTTTAGTTACAAGTGCTCAGTGCATGTCTTAAGGGGAGAACAGATGTTGTCATAGGAAATGGCAAAATAAACTTGATCCATATACTAGGGGTGCTCCGATCAATCGGTGACCTGATCAGATCGGCCGATATGCATATGATCGGGATCGGTCAGAATTGTCATTAAAGCCGATCAAAAGAGCCGATCAAAAACACTCTATTCTCGTGCGCATACACTGTGTATAGACCGTTTCGAGCCAGCCCTACGGAAGTACCCCGTCCGCCATTGCGGGGTTGTGCTACAGAGCGACACTTTCACCGGCTCGCAGATTAACCAGTGTTTTTCTCTTTCTACAAATAGATATTTTTATAATGTCGAGTCGGTCGAGTGGGAATACATGTTCCGTCATAAACTGTGCCAATAATGGCGTGAAAATTCAACAATGGAAGAAGAAAGTATGTGAAATACACAAGCCTTTACTGCACGAAGACTGCCTTGTTTGCAGCTAACAGTTTGCACCGATTTCCTGGGCGCACCGACAACCAAGAAGTTAGGAAGACGTGGGTGAAAAATATCAACAGAAAGGACTTTGTTCCAAATGAATACAGCCGGGTGAGTTTTCGTTAACATTCAATCTCATACTACTCATAGTCTCGCTGAGAGTCCCGGACGATTCTGGCCAAAAGAACAGCAGTATGAGGCTACTGTAGCCCTCGGCACTAGCACTAGCCTATAAATCAATGAATGAATGAATGAATGACTTAGGAGAATGATTAAATATAACATTAACACATAGCCTAATTTACCGCTAGCGTTAACGTTACAGTAGCATAATCTTTATGGCTTGTTGACGTTAGTTATAGCCAGCGTTGCAGCGTTCCACAGTTTTTAGTGTTTGATTATGGGAATAGATCATGCTATTTCCATAACCAATCATTAAAAACAGCGATAAACTACCTTCATCTGTAACTGGAGGCCACTGCCTAACATCATCAATCCAAGACATGTCTGCGTTATCAGTAACAGATGCTCCACGCTGCTGTGTTTGGGTTAGTTGGTGGAGCATCGCACACTCCAGTTATGGCGGGGCCACTAGGGGGCGCATGTCCACAATTTTCAAGTCGAAAAGGTCTAAGACAGCAAGAAACAAAGGGAAATAAATACAATTGGTGATCGGTATCGGATCGGCCGATATTGATTTCAGTGATCGGTGATCCGCCCCAAAAACCCTGATCGGAGCACCCCTACCATATACATTAAAGATGAAATACTCGAGGCTTATTACCAACCGTATTAAAGTATCTTCTTTTCAGGTGAATCTTAAAATAATATTAGCTCAGAAAAAACTTATTCCCAGTGTATGGTTGTGTTGGACAACTAAATATTGTTCATTCATGAAGTGGTAGTGCAGGTTTTAGACAAGTAAATTAGGCCATTAGAAAACATTATATCTTTTTCCACTGGTCAAGTAAATGTATCGTGTGCACATTTTCACAACTGTATCAACAAGCTCTAAGCATTGTTCCAGCCTTCTCAAATGAGTTCTCAAACCTACCTGCTTTTCAGACCCCTGGGGCGTCTTTGTTACTAGTGACAAAACTTACGACTTAAAGCACAATTATCATCAGAGCTCTCTCCTGCAGAAAAACCTATGCAGAGCATCATGTAAAAGAAAATACATTCTTTCACTTGTGGCTTTCTACATGCATTTCTACCAACAGCATACTGAACTTAAATATCACTCAAGGTGTTAAACTAATATTAAGTCCTGGAATCAAACAGGTGTAATGGTTTGAAGTATAATGCAAGTACACCAAAGTGGTGTCACAACTATTATATACGCTACAGTCATGGCCAAAAGTTCTGAGAATGACACAAATATTACATTTTCACAAATTCTGCTGCTTCAGAGTTTTCATATGTATTTGTCAGGTGTTTCTATGTTATAATGAAAAATAATTAGAAGCATTTTATCAGTTTCAAAAGCTTTTCAATTCATGCAACAAGTCAATATTTGCAGTGCTGACCCCTCCTTCTCTTGAGGATTGACCACAAGTTCTCAATGGGATTAAGATCTGGGGAGTTTCCTGGCCAAGGGCTCAAAATCTTAATGTTTTGTTCCCCGAGCCATTTCGTTATACTTGTGGTCAATCCTCAAGAGGCGGGTGGACAATCAGAAACCAACAAATTCTGACAAACTCCAAGCATTGAATATGCAAGAATGGACTGCCATCAGTCAGGATTTGGTCCAGAAGTTGATTAACAGCATGCCAGGGAGAACTGCAGAGGTCTTGAAAAAGAAGGGTCAGCACTGCAAATATTGACTTATTGCATGAATTATGTGTAATTCTCAATAAAAGCTTTTGAAACTGATGAAATGCTTCTAATTGTATTTCATTATAACATAGAAACACCCGACAAAAACATACAAAAAACTCTGAAGCAGCAGACTTTGTGAAAATTAATATTTGTTTCATTCTCAAAACTTTTGGCCATGACTGTACAGAGCAAAATAAATAAAATAATATAGTACACCACAGATAGTATAGACATTATTTGGTGTACATGTTTCTGATCTGAAGTGATGGCATGGTGGTGTGGTTAGCACTGTTCCCAATTCCTTCTTGGGATTTTTTCCGGGTATTTCCAAAAAACTTGGAGGGTTGGTGTGTTGATGTTGATTTTATTCATAAACATAAAAGACAGCACTTGTAACCATCACAAATAATAATAATTTAAAACACAAAAACAACAATCTTGTTTGTCCTTTTTTTAATTGTTTTTTTTTTTGTTATTGTTTTGTTTTATTTATGCTTAATTTTTTTTTTTACTAAATAAAAGATATTAGCAGGTCTTTACAAAATCAGAAATCAGAATCGGTCTTGAAAGGTGTAGATGTGCATGTGTAGTTTAGACTTTAATTGAACTTTTCATGTAAGTTAAAGTTAATCCTAAAAGCTAAAGGTAATGTTAAGTTATGGCAAATGACAGTTAATGTTTTAGTGTACTGTGTTTTGAATCTGTTATGCCATAAAACCCCACCGTGTATTTCCACGGCAACAGCTTCCATCCAATGACCTGCGCACTTCACACAGAGGCGTCCCCCTTCCCTCAAACACCCCCCCTCCCCTCAAACACCACGCCTGCAAGTTTTGGCTCGCCAATTCACTGACCTACTTTTGCTGTTGTCATTTCACATACACTTACTCTCACATACACACATTTCTTTGTCTCATGTTTGCCACATACCTATCTGTTACTCATCAGTTTGAATGTATATTGTTGGAATTTGAGACCATGGCTGTGTAGAGTCTTCAAAGACCAGCGCTAAAGGTTGATTTATGTTATTTTGTTACAGTGTAAACATACCAGTGGATGGAAAATGTCATGCTTTCACATTATGGAAACAAATCACAGACAGTTACCACAGCTGGATGGAAAACCACTGAAGCAATTACACATTTTAATTTCAACACTTGGTGGTTTCAATTGGATTGCATGTTTCACAAAATATCGAGTGCGCTTTAACACTGATAATTAATAAATTTGGACATTGAAATAGGAAATAACTTTCAAATTTTTTGCTTTTATTAAGTTAAGTTAAGAAATGAAATAAAGAGTTACAGGGGCTACAGCATGAATCTTATGTAGGGGTCTGTATGAGAAGTAGGAATACTCTCATATGCTAATTTCATTTTTTGAACGAAGCAAGTGTTAAGATATAGTGACTCAAAGATCAGAGCTCATAAAATATAATGTGTAACAATATACCTTTAATAAGATCAACGACTGACCGAATTTAATAGACAAGATGCATATTACAGATAATGTTTCCAGGAGGTTTAAAAGGCGGCAGTGGTGAAACGGATGAGAAAAAGTTTAGATGCTAACAGTCCTCGTGGCGCTGGTCGCGAGTTCGACTCCCGGCTTGTCAGCCCTTTGCCGCGTGTCTTCCCCATTCTCTCTGCCTCCCCCCCTTCCTGTTTCTCTCCACTATAAATAAAGGCCACTAGTGCCCAAAAAAAAAAAAAAATCACAATTTAAAAAAAAAAAAAAAAAAAAAAAGCTGCAATGGCCATCAAAGGGACCCTTATCCAAGTATGTGTTACAATGTTACAATTTCACCAGTCACACCACGTTCATTTAAAATAAACAAATAAGCAAAACTTAGACAGTAAAACTCCTTACTGACTTTACTTTTATTTTTATTGTGCATAGACAAGGTACTTCACGTAGACAAAGACTGGTTTAGTTCTGGCCCTCAGACCTTTGAGTGAAGTTGCCATCTTTTCATCACTATGTTGTTAAATTATTGAAATACCTGAAATAAGTACTTCATACCTGGATCAAAAAAAAAACAGACTACGGGCAGACAAGATTTGATGCTCAGACAACCTTCTTCACCAAAAATTGGATTTTGGGGAAAAAAAAAAGGGGGGGGGGGGGAGGGGGGAGTAGAGGTCATTCTGTAAGCGTGGCAGTCTTATATTTGGGTCAACATGGTATGTTAGGAGTGCTTATGTTAAATTACAAAGAAAAGTGACATTGATATTTTAGAATTTCTGCTAAACTGGACTTTAATCGTGAACATTCCATCAGTAAATCAACTGATTATTTATGTCATCTCTCTTTGACATCTGTCTTCTGTTTTTCCCTAAATCTTTACTTACAGCAGTTTATCCCTCAGCTCTCTGTTTCATTTGGCAGGTTTTCCCATACAACTTGAATGTCAAATGTCAACAGATTTCTTGTTTTCAGAAGTTGACATACTTTACAAAAACGAGAGAAAAAAAGAGGAAATATAAGCTTTGTTTTTTAGTCACAGTGATGTCTTGGGGAAACTGGGAGAGGTTAAAATTTCAGTTAAACAAATCCTGGGAGTTGCAGGTGACCATATATGATTTGCACAATAGTTTCTTAAACACTTAAAAGAGGTGGCGCTCAAGTAGTTTTTCATCTATATTCTGTTAAAAATTAATTAGGATTTATCTGAAATAAGAATTTACTAGATGTAACATTTTTGTTAACTTGGTCCAGAGCTGGAAGGCAGCAGAAATGTTTAATATCTGCAGTGTGTGTTTGTGCTGAAATGAATGATAAGTTGATTTTCTGTTGTCATATATGTCCTTTCCTCAGTCTGGAGAAGCGAAGACGGGAGCTAGAGTGTCGCTATATCGAGGAGCTGGCTGAGCTGCTGTCATCCAACATGGGCGACATTGCCGGTCTCAATGTCAAACCTGACAAGTGCCACATCCTCAAGAGTACTGTGGACCAAATTCAGCAGATCAAACGACGTGAGCAGGGTGAGGAAAAGGGCACACAAACACACCAAATTAACTTTTAAGTCACATGCAGTCATTCATTAAGTGTGAACACTGAATATGTGTTACATTTTATGTCTCTCATTTGTCCTGAGTTCTGATTTTAGTCTCTTTCCCTCCTGGTAGAAAAAGCAGCTCTTCTTTCTCCAGATGACGATGTGCAGAAGAGTGACATCTCTTCCAGTAGCCAGGGGCTGGTGGAAAGAGAGGCTCTTGGGCCTGTCCTCCTAGAGGTAGACGAAACTTGTGATGACTGCCACTGTGACGTTAATGTTTTATAACACACACATGATCCAATGTTGTTGCACTCTTGTTCCCTTCCTTTTTCTCTCAGGCCCTTGATGGATTCTTCTTCGTGGTCAACCGTGAGGGTCGCATCGTCTTTGTTTCTGAGAACGTGATGCGCTACCTCGGATATGCTCAGGAGGAGCTGATGGCCTCCAGTGTCTACAGCATCCTCCATGTGGGAGATCACAATGAATTTGTTCGTAATCTGCTGCCCAAAAGCCTTGGTGAGTGGGTTTGACTGTGACTCTTGATTTTTGAGAAAACCATCTTCAATTTACAGTCTGATCCTATAAGACACGTGTGTCAAACTCAAGGCCCGCGGGCCACATCCGGCCCGCCATGTAATCATATCTGGCCCGCGAGATCATTTAACATTATCGTTATTAATGGCCCGTTGATATGAAGCGCTGATTAAAACAATACTGCACAGAACTACAGATCCCAAAATGCAACGCTTCAGCGGCCTTGCCGCACACTGCCCGGATCAGTCAAGTCTAGTTTTAAGCTTAATCCGCGGAGTGGACTCCAATGTAACAGAAGAAGTAATGGACATTAAATCGATGCACGGGACAACGACTGGAAAAGATATTTTTGAAAACGTATGTGAAAGTGTAACAGACATGAAACTGTCCTGGGACAAACTTATTGGACTGACAACAGATGGAGCAGCAGCTATGAGCAGTAAATAAACTGAACTAGTGGGAAGGATGTGAGTAAAGATGCAGGAGAACTGTCCTGGTGAGTTAACAACACATCACTGCATCAGACACCAGGAAGCTCTATGTGTCCTGAAGATGGACCATGATGAGACCTGGAACACAGAAACTTTATCCAGCTAAAGCTTTAAATCACCGGCAGTTTGGTTCCTTTATGCGGGAGATAGATTCAGAGTTTGCCCACATTCCTGATCATCCAGAGGTGCGTTGGCTCAGTCTCTGTTCTCAGCAGAGTTTTTAGACTCAGCAACGAAATCTGTCAGTTCATGGACAGTAAAGGAAAAGTGGAAGTGAGAGTTTTCGTTCCTATCTGACATAACAGCTCATCTTAACGCCTTAAATGTGCAGCTCCAGGGACGTCACCACATGATCACTGACATGTATGACACAGTTAAGCTGCTTTTATGGGAGAAACAAATAGATCAGATGTCATAAGAGTAGAGGAAACTGAATGATTTGAATTGTTAATACTGAAAAGCACAGATTTTATATATATTTCCAGGTTTTCTAGCAAGTTCGTATTTCTAACTTGTATAATTTTGACAGGAGATAATTTTAAGGAGAGCAAAATCTTTAGGGATATTTAAAAGTTTATTTTTTTTTATATACATTGACTTAGGAGCAAAGGCATTTTAATGTTATTTTAATGTTAAGTTGCTCATATTTCTAACTTGCCCATATTTCTTACTCATTTAACAAGATATTTTTAGGGAGAGCAAAATACTAAATATAAGTTATTTAGGGTTTAAGTTTATTACAGAATAATATTTCTGTCTGTTTTTATTCATATTTATGTTTCAAAAACATTTTGTTTCAGTGTGTTCAATAAATGTTTGTCCTGTTCGGGCCGTGACCTGAAGCGTGTTTTGAATTTTGGCCCCCGGTGGAACTGAGTTTTACACCCCTGCTATTAGACACATTGCTTCCAGTATACTAAGATTTGACACACTTTTGTTTAAAAATAGTTATCTGGTTATTACAATTGGATTATCTTTAATGTGACATTTTCCATGTCATTGGCAGGCAATAAACATTTTGGCAGCAAGAATGTTTATATTGAGTACAGATAATCAACAATCTTTAATTAATGAAAAGTCACATAGCTAAGTTGAATTTGAAGAACTATGAAGACAGTACGGAGGATTGAATTGTGTAAATTTGAAATGAAAAGCATTTTTGTGGTCCACATGGAACTGCAAAAAGTATTTGGGGAGGAAAGTTTACTGCGGTAGCACACACATGGGTGAGTTACTTTTAAAGAACAACCTTGAGAAGGATGATGAAAATGGAGAAGACCTGAGCTTTTCTGTTTAACCACATAAGATAGGAGAATGCTGCCAGTTACAAGGTCAAATTGTTGTATTTTCTGTTAAAAACTTAACAGAAAATACAACAATTTTTTTTTTTTTTTTTTGGTTTGGAGCTGCTGCTGCACCTCTTCTTTTCCATAAAAATAGATTTAAAACACTTTTTCAGGGCAAACTTAAAAACAAGAAAATGTTGTGACTTAATTAAGACTGTTCTTTAAGAGTATTTTGAGATGATTCAATGTATCTTGTAGTTAGCAGTTTTTTCATATCGGGTTTGTCTTTTCAAGTGAAGGACTACACTGGAGTTTTCCACAGATAAAACTGACAGGAAGGGGCACATGAAAAGGGAGTGCTTGGTCTCATACAACATATACTTTTGCTGTTAACGGTCAGAGCTTCAAAATATGGAATAAGAGAATGGACATGCAAAGGTCCGAACATGCAAGTTATTTTTGTTCACGTTACAACAACTAAAGTGTGTATGACTTGTTTTATGAAGAGGTAGATATTTGGGGTGAATTCCAATTCCTCCCTTAACCCTCAATCTCAACCCTCATTCTCAAAATTGCGCACTCCCGCTAAGGACAAGTGCTGTCCCAATTCTTAGCAAGTCAAGTTGAGGGACAAGTTTGAGGGCTGTATCGCCCTCAAAATTGAGATTTTCCGACACCACCCTTGGTAGTAAGGGCTATCCAGAATGCACTGGGTAATTTAGCTAAGACATCTTCGAAAAAAGCTAGCTACAAATGTAAGTATCTTCGTATATCTTAAAGATACAAATGTTACGAAACCATTTTATTGTCTTTGTTTGAGATTTTTTTCATGGATTAACGTCGTTGTTGCGTAACATTTATTTTTTTACTTTACGATGTTTGCTGCCAGACCAGCGGTCCCGGCCAGGGGTCCAGGTCCCGATCGGCTTCACGTTACTTGTACTCGCCGGTGGTCCCGGTCCACCGTCCCGGTCTGAAGACGTAACTGCACTCAAGGGGTGTCCCATTTCTAAGTCACAAGATAACCCTTACACTTACTTTCGAGGGTTAAGATTGAGGGCCAAAAATTGAGGGTTAAGGGCGACGGTTGAGATTGAGGGTTAAGAGAGGAATTGGAATTCACCCTTGTTATGAATAAAAAAAAAATAATATATATAACACATTTAACAGTGTGCAATGACATTTCGCCATGTCCAATAACAAATTCACCTATAAGTGAACGTAGAAAACATCTCAAGTGGGATCTCCTTGTTATGCCAGTAATGTTGGAAGCCATCAGGACCGTCAAGGTTAAATTTTTTTTTCTCGTAAGCAAATAAAGGTTTGATTTGGTGCTTTCTTGCAAAGTCCAAATAGGCAATTTTTTGGCACTGAAGGAGACGGGGCCCTTGAAGACATTGGGCCCGATCTTCCGCCAAACCTCCTAAAGCCGCTATTAAGGGAAAGCGTGTAGCGGGAGGGGCATTCCCCCGCAAAGAACGCAATCTTCCACCTCCCTGAACCCGCTATCTTACATGCGCTAACCGCTATATTATGCATGGGAGTGGTTGCGTCAGTAACCATTGCCTTTAAGAGCAGGTTGCGCTACCCGCTACCCGCAAATTGCTATGGAGCATCTTTTCACCCAGATCGGAGCAGCTCTCATGGGCAGCTCGTCTGGGACTCTGCTGTAGAGCTTCCTCCTCTTCCTTTCTCCTCGTCTGCACTGATATATACATAACTAACTAATGTGGAGCCAATGATTTAATCATTTTTTTTGTACTCCAAGAAGTTTCAACAAACTGCTCAGAAAAAATAGAGCCAGTGAGCTTCCAGGAAAGCCTTTCTTAACTAGAAAAGCGCAGACCTCCGCCAAGGACAACAGTTATATAGCGATTTACAGATTGCGATAAAATCCACATTCTGGATCAGATCTGGATCACCCTCTGAAATTTGATAGAGGTTTCCGCAAACTCAGTATCTCACCGGTATCTTGCGATCGCGGGTAGCGAGTTTAGGGTAGCGGGAAGCGGGTGCTCTGACCACCCGCTACCCTAAACCCACGATCGCAAAATACAGAGTTTGCGGAAAGTGCAAAAGACACATCCATTGCCACATCTACAATGTGAATAAAGGACTCGGCAAAGCGGCTTTGGGGAAGTGGAAGATTGCATAGCAGTTAGCGGAGGTTCCTAAACCCGCAATTTGCAGGTAGCGGCTAGCGGGAGGTGTACGATCGGGGCCATTTTCTGTTCCCTCTTGGAAGCCCTTCCCTCTTGGATGCCGTCTGATGGTAATTGGGTTGCAGTTGGCACCAGTAATGGCCTTAACTTGGGTCGGGGATCATCCCATGTCTTGACAGACAGCCAGTCAGATCCTCTGGCTCAGTACCGGTAAACTGGACAGTTCTGGTTCTCACATGCCTCCATATAGTCTCCCTCTTGGACCAAAAGCCTTCTTTCTCTTAGGAATTCTGTTTTTGTTTTAGCAGACTGCTTTCTTGGCTTCTTAACAGTCACTTGCAGTTGCTATTGCTAGAGCTGTTGCACTCTGCTGTCCACCAGTTCTTAGGCAGTAGGTGGTCTGAAGTATGGTACTACCAGTTCAGACACACCTTAGTGAAAGCCTCCTGTGCCTTCCAAAAGCAGTGTCTGGGATTATTGTAGTACTGGTTACGTTAACTTAAACGTATCTGTCCATCAATGAGTAGAAGCTAGATGTTGCTGTCGTGGTTGTGCAGTCTCTATTTTGCAGGACACTTGATGTCAATCCAGAATTTGTCATAGCAGGTGCACCTCATGATGGCATCTGGTGATACTCCTACTTCTGGGAAGGCGGGGTTGATTAAAAAGCCACAAGTTTCCACCTCCCTCTTGTTTTTGTTAATCTGCCTGTCTTGCTGATACCCCAGGTGGTGTCTGTATTTCTGGGCTATGCTTAGGTTAACATGCTTACTTTACAGTAGAGAGAGCCTGGTGAGTTGATGTCTGTTGCATAACATTAAGTATGAGGGAAGCTGTGGCCCTGGCGGACCATGCAAACCAAAGTGAGAAGTTGTGCTGTCCCCTTGTCCTTCCCTCAGTTGGCACTGCCTGACCCTCTGAAACATCAACCATGCTTATTGTGTGGCAGTGCTGCTGCTGTGTTGAAAAGTCCCGCCCGTCAAGGTTGATGTTTCAAATGCTTTTCAGTGAGTTTAAGGGCCAATTCCAATTCCTCGCTGAACCCTCAATCCCAACCCTCGCCCTTAACCCTCAATCTTTGGCCCTCAATTTTGGCCCGCAAAAGTAAGTGTAAGGGCTAGCTTGTGACTTAGAAAAGGACACCTCTCGAGTGCAGTTACATCTTCAGACTGTTGAGTTGGGGGCGGTATGTGTGGCAAGGCCCCGTGTATAAATTGGTGGCTAAACACCGTAAAAATTGTAGTAAAATAATGTAGGTTAAAAACTACAATTTTACCATTAAGATAAAAAACCGACAACGCCACCTGGGAGTGAGCCCAGCACTCTCCAGCTCGCAGGTTACCCAAGGAATCAGAGGTGAGAAGAGTTAAAGACTCTAAAAGTCCATTAAAAAGTTTATTAAAAACTAAAACAAACAAACAATGATGATGTCCATAAAAAATAAAAAAAAAGAATCCCGGGGCAAGTGCCCTGTAGTCGTGCGTCGGTAAATCCTTGCCTCGTCCAGACAATTCCTGCAGCCCACTAAGCTGCGATATTCCCAGCCCGGCTCCTACTGCGTCCAGCGGCGCCCTCACAGTCTGGCCGTCCTCGGAGGTCCTGTCGGAAGAGATGGAGATACCTGGTGCCAGTAACACAACGTTAAACCATCCACCCTCAGCCCGGCCCCGCAGCCAACCCTCTTGTACCCGCTGCACACAAACCCGGGGGGTACTCACACTTTTCCCGGGCAGCGAGCGAGTCACCACCCAGGCCATGAGTATCCATGCTGAACGGGTACAGGTCGCTGCGCTACAGGCAGAATCCACCTGGCTCCAGGTCCTCGTAATTTCCGCTCCCCCTGTATTCACAGGGACTCCTCAACGCTGGGTCCGCCGTCTTTTCCTGGGCAAGGCGAGGCGTGCTAGTTCCTGTCGCCGGTCCCTTTTAATTTCCTCCTAATGCATTGCACCTGCTGCTCATCAGTCCAACCTGGGGATTCAAACCAAATACTCCCCCTGGGGGCAAAAAATACTACATGCATAAAAATAACCATTCCTTCACTGCAAAATAGGAAAATAATCGAAACACACATTCCCCAGAAACAGTCCCGTTCACATCTCCCCACAGTTAAAGGTTAGCAGTCTTTGCAACAGTTCATCGTCCATAGCACTCTGGGGGTTCCCCCAGGTTCCTCCTTGACGACCTACGCAAGTGTTGTTCATCCTTCATGCCACCTGGTATATTGGGGGCAGGGATATAATAGAACACAGGAGTGTCCATCAGTCTTTCCTGCCTTCCTGGCGAAGCGGTCACCTTTGATTGTGCCAGAGGGCCTGCACACAGTTTCAGGGTATTTCTGTGCAAAACCTTCTCCTTCCCCCCCTTCTCTGGTCCAACTCTATAAACAAGTCCTGTGTCCCCCACCAGTTCCAGGATGACATAGGGTTCGGGGTCCCAGCCACCACAAAGCTTCCCCTGTCCTTGCCTATTCCTGTGCCTGATCCATACCCGCTCGCCTGGCAGTAAGGGGGTGGCCTTAGCTCTTTGGTCATAACGGGTTTTAGCCATTTCTCCTACTCTTGTCATCTTTTTGCGAGCCAAATCATAAGCATATGTCAACTTCTGATGGTGGTCTTGGACCCAGCCCCCCACGTCCCAACCTTGCTTTTTCTGCACCGTCCCCAGCCCCATGTCTACGGGGAGTCTGAGGTGTCGGCCGAACATGAGGTAAGATGGGGCAAAACCTGTCGCACTGTGCACAGTGTTATTATATGCTTGGAGCAGTTCAGGCAAGTGTTCAGGCCATCTATTCTGTCTCTCAGCTTCCAGGGTACGGAGCATGTTTAACAGATTCTGATTCATTCTTTCGACCCGGCCATTACCTGCAGGATGATACTGGGTAGTCCTACTCTTCGAGATCCCGTACAAATTGCAGAGCTGTTTCATCAGGTCAGATTCGAAATTTGGACCCTGATCTGAATGAAAACGGGCCGGGCAACCAAACGTCTGAATAAGCTGGGACCAAATGGCACGGACTGTGGTCTTGGCTGACTGATCCTGAGTAGGCACGGCCCAAGCATAACGAGTAAACATGTCTGTCATAACCAAAATGTTTTGGCATACATCACTGGGTCTACTCAAAGAGAGAAAATCAAGGGCCACAACCTCAAGTGGGTAGGTTACCTGGACTGGCCTCAAGGGGGCTCTCGGTTCTGCTCTATCTTTCTGCAGGCTGCAAACAACACAACCCGACTGGAAGCCCCGCACCTCCTTCTCCATGTCAACCCAAAAGAAGTGCCGTCTCAGGGTGGCCAATGTTCTCTCTGCTCCAGCATGCGTTGCCGCTTCATGATACTGTTTCCACACTTCTTGGCGCTGGTGACCCGGGCACAAAATCTGGAGCCATTGTTCATGAGTATTGGGATCGACAAGTTTTCGACACACCACACCCTCATAAACACAGAGTCTCTTAAACTGCTTTAATAGTTTAGCCACACCAGCTGAGAGTGTCTCTCGCTCCGACCTGGCCGGGTATGAGCCGTGTTCCACATACCACCTCACAGCCTGGATGTCTGGGTCTGCCTTCTGCTCTATTACCCAAGCCTCACTCCGCTGTAGTGGGGCATCCTCTTCTCCCTCTGCTGTTGGGACAAGGACTTGGGCTACCTCAGCCGTCGCTCCCACCTGCTGCTCCACCCTAGGAAGTCTGGAAAGGGCATCTGCGTTAATGTTTTCCTTCCCGGCCCGGTACTTCACCTCAAAATCAAAGGACGCCAGCTGAGCCACCCAACGCTGTTCCACTGCACCCAACTTAGCAGACTGCAAATGGGCCACAGGGTTATTGTCTGTATAAACAATAAACTTCGCCCCAGTCAAATAGTCCTTAAATTTCTCGGTAATTGCCCATTTCAATGCCAGCAACTCCAACTTAAAGGAACTATAGTTGGCGTCATTACAATCCGCTGGGTGTAAACTCCGGCTCGCATAGGCAATCACCCGCTCCTTTCCCTCCTGCACTTGAGCCAACACTGCTCCCAAACCTTGGTGGCTCGCATCTGTATACAGGACGAAAGAATTAGTGAAGTCCGCATAAGCAAGTACAGGGGCCTGTGTTAGAATGTCCTTCAGATGTACAAATGCTGCCTGGGCCTCCTCTGTCCAACTTAAAGACCGGGAACCCATCCGTTTATCATTTGGTATCCTGACCAAAAGAGAGTTCAGTGGCCGGGCAATCTTGGCAAAACCAGGGACGAAACGCCTGTAGTAGCCCGCCAGGCGTAAGAAAGCCTTCAATTCTCGAGCCGTAGTGGGGACTGGCCAATCGACTACGGCTGATATTGTCAGGATCTGGTCTTACCCCCCTCAGATCAACCACATGGCCAAGGAACTTCACCTGCTCGTGAAGCAGCTTACATTTGTCTGGTCGCAATTTGAGCCCATGTCTCCACAAACGCTCAAAAACCTCCTCCAAGTGCTTTAAGTGTGTGGGAAAGTCAGGGGAGTACACAATGATATCATCCAGGTAGACCAGTAAAGATTCTGTTATTTGGCCACTGAGGCACTGCTGCATTAAGCGTTGGAAAGTTGCGGGAGTATTACACATGCCGAAGGGCATGCGTTGAAATTCAAACAACCCCAACGGGGTCGTAAATGCAGTCTTCTCACGATCTTTAGGGTTGACCTCAACTTGCCAGTAACCACTGGCAAGATCTAAGGTGGAGAGCCATTTTGCTTTCGTCATTGAGGTTAAAGTCTCCTCAATCCGGGGGAGAGGAAAGGCATCCTTTTGGGTCACCGAATTCAGTTTCCTATAGTCAACGCAAAACCGCCAGCTTCCATCTTTCTTCTTAACCATAACGATGGGGGCTGCCCACGGGCTGCGGCTTTCTGTGATAATACCCCCCTGCAACATACTGGCCAGGAGGGACCTCATCTCCTGGTACAGGAGGGGTGATAAGGGTCTGAACCGTTCCCTTACAGGGGCTACATCGCCTGTAGGTATACAATGTTGCACCACATCCGTCCTCCCAAAGTCTTCCTCATGAGTGGAGAAAACCTTCTCCCACTTACGCAACAATGCAGTCAACTGACCTCGTTCATCCTCAGTCAAATCTGGGCGATCAGCCAACGTCAGCACTTCGAACCCCCGGCCGTCCCTCATACAGTCACTGATACTAGTCAGTCCCACCTCCACGACACCATCGGTTCCAGGCTTCAGGCTGACATCCCGTTCTCCATGGATGTCCCTTTCGTCCACTTGAAACAGCCTGCCTAGCTTCTGGTAACGTCCTACGGAGACAGGGAAATCATGAAGATTACAGAGACGGATAGGGACTCGTCCTTGCCTTACCACTGAGACTGTTCTTGCAGCTGAGATGGTGGCAGGCTCTTCGAGGGCCTCCACCAGCCCCAAATAATCCTGCTTCCTTACTCCAGCCTTGACGCAGCCCTAGATGATGGCTTCGCTCCGGGCTGGTATGTTGACCCTCCGGCGGTGGGCAGGCCAGACATAACCCAGAAACCCATCCTTAGTCATCACCGCAGTCCTGCGACAAACCGCGAAGGCCTCCTCCCAAGAATTCTAAAACTTTGAGTCTCTGCAGGGAAAAAACACTGGGCCATCTTTCTTCTGGAATACAGCATCCCAACAAGCCTTTAATGTTCATGCCTATAATGAGGGGAGTAGAAGAGAATTCATCTTCCACAACGAACATTCCTCGCTGACCAATTTGATGTCCCTCCACCTCAATGTCCATGGTGGCATAACCTAAACAGGGGATACGGAGACCATTGGCAGCTTTAAGCTTGATCATTCCTGGAGCCTCCTCTACCGCATACTCTGGAAAATATCTGTCGAAGAGACTGTGTTGAATTAAGATGGTTTGTGAACCAGTGTCCAACAGTCCTATCATCCCAATGCCACCCATTTTTACCTCCACCTGGGGGCATTGTCCAATCAAAGCTGAAGATGGCCCCTGAGAGACATCTTGACTTAACCCTGCCACCTGGGCCACGGTGGTAGGGGGCACTAGTTTAAAGGTGTTGTAGCCTTATTACGATTCCTACAGAATCTAGCAATATGCCCTACTTGGCGACACCGTCTGCAAGTGGGCTTACCCTCTGTTGACCACATGTTGGAGGAGATTGGTTCTGGTTGGTAACCTGGCTCACGCTGCGGCCGGTGGTCTGCCTGGTGCTGGAAACCCCCTGGCTTGAGGTCTTGAAGGAGTTCCTGTGTCCAGTCCTTCAACTGGTCTTTCAATTCTGACATGATTTCTTGTTTTAACTGCGTTTTCCAGTCAGTCTTTGGTGGGTTAGAGCGAGGATTAAAAGACCCCCCCACTGCTGTGCAGGTCACTTCAGGCCAACGATGTCCACGTCTATCCTCTTCTAAAAGTGAAGCCTCTTCCCGAAGGTCGTCCAAGGTTTTTTCTGGATGTTGACGAGCATACCTCCTCAATTCTTGTGTTAGAGGTCCTTCCTCTAAGCCAAGAAGGAACTGTTCTTTCAGGTGAAGGTAGGGGCTTCATCTGGGTCATGTTGCAGCCTGCTATACAGTTCTTTTAATCTAAGGACAAAAGACTGGACAGATTCATCAGGTTTTTGTCGACATCCATAAAACTGTGTTCTTAACACGGGGACTGGTACCTGCTCTTTGTACAGTTTATCAAGTTCAACAAAGATTTTGGCCACAGTATTACGATCTTCTGCCGATAAAACACTAATTTGCCTTTTTGCTATTCCAGTCAGAGCCCCCATTAAAATACTGACTTTACCTGCCTCTGTCGGCCCAGCATATTGTACAATGCCCTGCAGCTGCTCTTTCCATTCTCCATATCTCACTTCAGCCTCAGAGTCTCCAAATTTCGGCACCCAAGGTGCACCAGGAAAAATAGGCATCATCATGTTTATAAAAAAATAAAACAACTTTTAACTCTGCTCAAGCTCTGATCCTGCCGACAACGCCAAAATCTGTGGCGAGGCCCCGTGTATAAATTGGTGGCTAAACACCGTAAAAATTGTAGTAAAATAATGTAGGTTAAAAACTACAATTTTACCATTAAGATAAAAAACCAACAATGCCACCTGGGAGTGAGCCCAGGACTCTCCAGCTCGCAGGTTACCCAAGGAATCAGAGGTGAGCAGTGTTAAAGACTCTAAAAGTCATTAGAAAGTTTATTAAAAACTAAAACAAACAAACAATGATGATGTCCATAAAAAATATAAAAAAGAATCCCGGGGCAAGCGCCCTGTAGTCGTGCGTCGGTAAATCCTTGCCTCGTCCAGACAATCCCTGCAGCCCACGAAGCTGCGATATTCCCATCCCGGCTCCTACTGCGTCCGGCGGCGCCTTCACAGTCTGGCCGTCCTCGGAGGTCCTGTCGGAAGAGATGGAGATACCTGGTGCCAGTAACGTGGATGAACAACGTTAAACCATCCACCCTCAGCCCGGCCCTGCAGCCAACCCTCTTGTACCCGCTGCACACAAACCCGGGGGGTACTCACACTTTTCCCGGGCAGCGAGCGAGTCACCACCCAAGCCAGAGTATCCACGCTGAACGGATACAGGTCGCTGCGCTACAGGCAGAATCCACCTGGCTCCAGGTCCTCGTAATTTCCGCTCCCCCTGTATTCACAGGGACTCCTCAACGCTGGGTCCTCCGTCTTTTCCTGGGCGAGGCGAGGCGTGCCTGTTCCTGTCGCCGGTCCCTTTTAATTTCCTCCTAATGCATTGCACCTGCTGCTCATCAGTCCAACCTGGGGATTCAAACCAAATACTCCCCCTGGGGGCGAAAAACACTACATGCATAAAAACAACCATTCCTTTACTGCAAAATAGGAAAATAATCGAAACACACATTCCCCCAGAAACAGTCCCGTTCACATATGCCAAAGCTAAGTCCAGTTTGTCAAGAAAATGACGACAACGGAGAGAGAAGATATATATATATATATATATATATATATATATATACATACATACATACATACATACATACATACATACATACATACATACATACATACATACATACATACATAATTTTGACGTCATCCCGATAGGTCCGATATCACGACAAATAGCCCCGATAACATATATATTTTTGTCAACACGGCAGTGCCTCGCTCCCTCTGAGCCTTGAATAACCGGCAGTGAATGTTGTGTTCAAGTGACGTCGGCATAATCAGAAAAACGAATACTCAATGAGAAAAATCAAGAATACCACCTCATGCCAGAAAACAACTTGTTAACTCGGTCATAATTTTGGTAGTTGCGGACTTGAATCGATATTCGCAGTATTCTCCCACATGTTACACATAAAAAAGAAAAAAGTAGAAAAGGCTGAAATAAAGACTAACAAATGAGGAAACGTCGGGATTTACGTTAGACCTTGAATGCAGCCTGCAGCACAGCATACTGATCACAACAAACATGGCAGCGTGGAACTTCGTTAAAGTTTCAGAAGAAGATAGTCTGGTGGTTATTTGTGACGAATCCTCCGAGCGAATTCTACGAGGAGGGAAGCACAAGCTTTAATACGTAAAACCCGATCGGCCACCTACAACAATCGCTTCCATGTAGTTTTGAAATCGCGCTAACGTGAGCTAACGGAAGCTAAAGCTAACATGCACAATCCAGCAGGAGTCTCTCCTCCCCTCACTCTCCTCTCCTCTTCTCTCCATCTCCCTCCCCATTCCTCTCATCTAAAGCTTCCATGAGATTAAAAAATAAAAACTACTGAACCTCATTTACTTTAATTAAACGTATTAATTTAAATGGAACCACAAGCCAAAATCCTTTAAATGTTAATCTTTTTGAGTTTGTAATTTTGATGCATGTATTTCCATCAGTTCAAGGAGCCTTTATTTTTGTTTTATATCAGTCAGTAATGCACCTTATTTAAGTTAATGTGAGATATCAAATAGGTTTGTTTGATAGCTTTACAAAAATGTTGGAGAGGCTTGACAATAGTTTTTCCGTCCGTCCGTCTTCTTCCGCTTATCCGAGGTCGGGTCGCGGGGGCATCAGCCGGAGTAAGGAAGCCCAGACCCCCCTCTCCCCGGCCACTTCCTCCAGCTCCTCTGGGGGGATCCCAAGGCGTTCCCAGGCCAGCCGAGAGACATAGTCCCTCCAGCGTGTCCTGGGTCTTCCCCGGGGTCTCCTCCCAGTGGGCCGTGCCCGGAACACCTCACCAGGGAGGCGTCCAGGAGGCATCCTAACCAGATGCCCGAGCCACCTCATCTGGCTCCTCTCGATGCGGAGGAGCAGCGGTTCTACTCTGAGCCCCTCCCGGATGACCGAGCTTCTCACCCTATCTCTAAGGGAGAGCCCGGCCACCCTGCGAAGGAAGCTCATTTCAGCCGCTTGTATCCGCGATCTTGTTCTTTCGGTCACTACCCAAAGCTCATGACCATAGGTGAGGGTGGGAACGTAGATCGACCGGTAAATCGAGACAATAGTTTTTCATTGGAAAAAATAAATATCTGTTTATTTAAAAAGTCAAAACTATTTTTGATTTTGTTCATAGTATTGATGTAATGATCTTAGGTATATGTGTGTGTTATCGGTTATCGGTATCGGTTTTCGGCCACTAGGAGCTGAAAGTTATCGGTTATTGGCATCGGTTTTTAAAAAAACAGTTATCGTGCATCCCTACTGGTTTTCTTGATTATAACCTAAATCACTTAAG
This sequence comes from Hirundichthys speculiger, assembly GCA_018398805.1. Lineage (NCBI taxonomy): Eukaryota > Metazoa > Chordata > Actinopteri > Beloniformes > Exocoetidae > Hirundichthys > Hirundichthys speculiger. Next base: position 136,453 of record JAGFBZ010000491.1, on the reverse strand, counting down.
TTTTTACATCAATAGCTATGGCGTTGTACTGCCAAAAACACTGCTTTTATGCATTCAGTGTTTTCTTTTCTGTATGTTTTAGTCACATGATGACGTTTAGTGGTACCAGGTATTAAAATGAACAAGAAAGTGAAGAAAAAATTGTGGTCTAATAATTTTTTCCATGACTCTCTCTCTCTCTCTCTCTCTCTCTCTCTCTCTCTCTCTCTCTCTCTCTCTCTCTCTCTCTCTCTCTATCTCTCTATATATATATATATATATATATATATATATATATATATATATATATATATATATATCAATATTAACAATTCTGTCTGAAAAAAAATATTCTAGACTGCAACAAAACTTTAAAACTCCTTTGTTCAAGATGATCATGTCATTCCTCCATTTATCATCAGATCTGCTCCATGGGTTCACTGTCCTGCTGTTCTCTAGCTGGTTACTGCAGTGCGGCTCCATCAAGTGGCACAGATGTGTAATGACAATAGAAAGTCGAGTCCTCGATTATAAAATGACCCACATTTTTGAGAATATGATTTCTAGATTAAAATATCATCCTATATTTGGGCCAATAGGGTAGTTTGATCAAGGGCTTGTTTAACAGCAGATGAGTGTCCTGCAATGCTCAGAAATAAGCATCAGAAGATTCTGTGCTCGTCATGGTCTGAGGAGAAAAAGACTGATGTCAGACGTACACTGCAAAAATCAAAATCTTACCAAGTATATTTTTTTAATTTCTAGTCAAAATATCTCATCACACTTAATATAAGACAAAATCACCTAAAGAGTAACATTTCAGTGAGATATAGGAACTTGTTTTTAGACAGTGCATCTTGAATATTTTAAGTGAAACAGTCTTGAAAATATCTTATTTTGAGTCGTATCTCAGATGAAACAAGTTTTTTTACATGTCATAAGATTTTTAAGATGGCGGTGTTATTTGTAAAAGATGAACCATCTTGTTTCAAGAAATAAACTTAACTCAAATTCAGACATCAAATCTGCTTTATTTGAAAACTGCAGGTCAGCAACATGCCCAACTCACACAATGCATTATAACTCTATACATATCTTAAGTACATTGTTTTCTTACATTTACATCAAACCATGTCCTCTGTTGTGTTGCTCTGGACAGAGGTACATCATTCCAAAAGTAAATATCAATTACAGTGTTTGCCAATAGTAGTAATTACTAGTAAAAATATAGCTAAGAATGAGTTTTCCCAGCTAATTTCAAGGTCTTGTAAGGCTTAAATATATTGTCTTATTTCAAGAAATCTTATTAAGCGAATTTTCACTTGTTCCATTGGCAGATTTTTTTTTTCGCTTATTACAAGCAAAAAATATCTTAATTTTTTTTTTTTTACTTATTTTTTGAGTGACCTTTTTTCCAGTGTAGAGCTGAAGAGTGGTTTGGTTTGATCTATATATGAGCTGAGTTTTCATTCAGATTTCCACAATACTGCAAATATAGTATGTGATTCCAGCGCCGCCATGCTACCTGAACTACCGCACAAAGCCATTTCCAGGTCACGTAAACCGGACAATTAAATATTAAAAACAAATTCAGTCTTGTGGCCTGTTTTTTCATTTCATATTTTTGATCCAGCTCTAAAATTGAAATATAAAAAACCAGGCAATTTTACATTTTTTGTGTTAGATTAAAAACCAAAAACCAAAATAAAATGTGACATTTTTTTTAAATTATTTTTGATTGACATATGAAAATGGAAAGAACGAATGATACACAGATTCATAAAGTTTTCATTTTAAAGTTCTCCCAGGCAGCAAACTCGACTGAAACAAGGTTATTTGTAACGACTGCCAAGTTGAACTCCCCCATTAAGTTTCTGCTGTTGATTCAGAAATTGCCTGTTTTAATGTTATGATTGTGGCTCAGGATTTAGTTGGTAGACTTTATACATATATATAAGGCCCAGCTGCCTTGAGATCATTAACCAGCTCCTCCCGTGTAGTTCTGGGACTGATCTCTAACCTTTCTCATGATCATTGAGACCCCACCAGGTGATATCTTCCATGGAGCCCCCAGCCTAGGTTGATTAACAGTCATGTTGTACGTCTTCTTCCACTTCCAAATAATTGCATCAGCAGTTGTCACCTTCTCATTCAGCTTCTTACTTATGGTTTTGTAGCCCATTCCAGCCTTGTGGAGTTCAACAACTTTGTCCCTGACATCTTTTAACAGCTCTTTATTCTTGCCCATGGTGGAGATGGTGGAGTATTACTGAGTCTGTGGGCAGATGGCTTTTTATACAGGTGACTATTTGGAACAGGTGTCTCTCATGCAGGTAATTACTTCAGTGAGATTAGGAGTATGCCAGTGGTCTGTGGGAACCAACATTGGTCAAAGTTGTTGGGGATCAAATACTAATTTCTCTCAATGACTTACAAATTAATTTTTATTTTTCATTTCATGTAATTTTCTCAATTTTTTTTCAATATTCTTTCTATAACTGTTAAAATAAAGTTGCCATAAAAATCTGAGACTGTTCATTTATTTCTTAGTATGACAACTGCCAAAATCAGCGAGGGATCAAATAATTATTTCCTCCACTGTATATATAAAACAGGATGACATTAATGCCCTGGCAGCAGCAATAAGCGTTATTTTATTTGGATTTTTTTAAGATGAGATTTATACCAAATAAGTGCTGATGTTAAAAGTATTTGTAAAACAAAACTTATGGCACTTTAAAACATATGGCAGCAGTACTTTTAAATAAAAGTGCACTTTACACTACTTTTAAATTCATTATTTGATTTTGCGTATACAATGCGATTAATCGTGATTAATCAGGGAGCTCATGCGATTAATTGCGATTAAAAAATATTATATATATATATATATATAAATATATATTAGGGCTGTCAAAGTTAACGCTTGATTAACGCAAAATAATTTTAACGCAACTAATTTTTTTAACGCGCGATTAACGCGGGCCGACCGTTGATGTACAACAGTAGAAGGGAGAGTAGGTGTTGCCTTCAGGCTTCATGAGCCTCGGGCCCCTCTGTAGTTTGTCAAAATAGGAAGCCATGCACTGACATGGACGGCCATGCAGCAGACAGACAGATGTAAACAAACCTCCGTGAGCAGTAGCTGGGATAAAATGGATACAAAAGATACTATTTTGAATGGTAAGTTCAGCTTCAAAACCTTGCCTGATGGCTAACTCCAAAAGACTAATGTCGTTTGTGTTTACTGTCGATGTGAATTTAGTTACCACCGGAGTCCCGACTACTGAAATATCACTTGTCGGCTAATCAGAGCGCTAATGCAGAAAGAGCCCCCCCCCCCCCCCCCCCCTCTTTTAAAGCAAACCACGAAAATATTTTGTATGAAGAACATAAGAGAAAATATTGAGTATATATATATATATATATATATATATATATAATATATAATGGATTTGGCATTGTAGCAATAAATATACATGCATTTGTTTTGCATAAGGCAAGCATTTGTGTACTCATATCAGGCAAGGCAACTTTATTTGTAGAGCACAATTCGTACACAAGGCAATTCAAAGTGCTTTACAGATGCATAAAGTCACAAGAAGGCAAATAGAATCATTCCATACAAGCATAAAAATAATCAATAATAAATAAAATTAATTAATAAAAAAATTAATTAATTAAATTAAAATAGAAGAGTGCAGATAAAATCCTTCCAGTCATCATCTTCACATCTAAACAGAACTGTTTTCAGTCTGGATCTGAACATTGTCAGAGTTCAGGTCTGTCTCACATCTTCTGGAAGACTGTTCCAGATTTTAGGAGCATAAAACTGAAATGCAGCTTCACCTTGTTTAGTCCTGACTCTGGACACTCAGGAGACCTCTACCTGAGGTTCTCAGAGTCCAGGTTGGTTCATATGGATCTAATCATGTCAGAGATGGACTTTGGGGCCATGAAGAGACTTGAACACAAGTAGAGCTGTTTTAAAGTCTATTCTCTGAGTGACAGGAAGCCAGAGACCTCAGAACTGGACTAATATGGTCATATTTCCTGGTTCTAGTCAGGACTCGTATTAATAAGAGTAATACAACTTGAAAAAGATCTGTATAAGGTAAATTTAGAACAGATAAAAATATGCGATTAATTTGAGATTAATCATGATTAACTATTGACAGTCATGCGATTAATCTGATTAATTATTTTGAGAAATTGACAGCCCTAATTTAAAAAAAAAAAAAAAATAATATATATATATATATATATATATATATATATATATATAGATATAGATATAGATATAGATATACATATACATATATATATATACACACACACACATATACACATAAGATTCCTTGGCAAAAATACGCAATGCCCTCTGGGTAGAGAATATTGAGGGTGATACAGCCCTCAAACTTGTCCCTCAACTTGACGTTCTAAAAATTTGGGACACCACTTGCACATCACGGGAGTGCGCATTTTTGAGATTGAGGGTTAGGGGGGAATTGGACTCCACCCTAAGTCACCCTAAATGAGTTTAATGGAGGTCTTTATAGTCCTTGTAATACCATGGTAGCACTCTCAGACTGGCAGATCTGTGATCTATATCATAGAATCCATGTAGAATTTTGTAATTTCTTTCAATGTTGGTGTTGTTTTGGTAAAATGTGTCCTTGAAGCTGGACTGTTCAAGTCCTAGTCTAGTTAAATTGCGTAAACCAGCCAGTACAAGGAGAGATGAAAAAAGTTGCTGTTGAAAAGGTGCTTTTGTATGGTATCACAAGTATTGGCCCAAAAACTGTCACGGACATTTCCTTTGTCGCTCAGAAGATTTTAGCAACTTTTTAAAAAATGAAATAATACAGTATATCTCCTTCAAAAGCAAGTGAAGGGAGCACCATATATGTCCTAGTTATTGGTGAAGTAAACTTACCAATATTGACGAGCAGTTCTGCTGTTGGTACCAGTATCAGTAAGTTCCTAGAGATACCTGGTCCTAGCGATGGTAAAGGGTTTGCCTTAATGTTAATAGCATGGGTGACTTGCGTGTATAAAGATAAAATTAATGCAGAGGGATCTATTGGAGTTTTAGAGAAACACATGCCACCATCAAAGCAACATCTTTTCCCAGGAGGTTTGTGAGTATTTCAGCAGGACAATGCTAGATAGCATTCTACACAGCTTAGAATAATGTGGCTTCATAAACACAGCATGTCTGTGTATGACTGGTCCAGATGCTGTCCAATTCTGTCTTCAGTTGTGAATGTATGGCACACGAAGAGGAGAATCAAATGATGATATCCATGCACCAAACAGCTAAAAGTTTTGGATATCAAAACTGCAACAATCGGTGTCTTAACTTCCCAAACAATTTTCCCACAGTGGTAAACATGGCAAACCAGTACCAATGTTTCTGTTTTCCTCACATCAATTTTGGCATTGTCTATATTCTCTAAATGCAGAAGAATTTGTTGAAGACACTGAAAACTGTCTCCCGTGTAATGTTCAAATGACTTGCCAAATCATGAATATTAATGTTACTTTTACTTCAGAAAACTAAGTGCTTCTAGAAATAGTGTTTTTATTTCATTTCATTTTTCTATATTATGCATCATTTATTCCATTATTATAAAAAATGGAATGATATAATAAAGTTCTTGCAGAGCTGTATTCACAATTTTTAGAACTTTTTGTTAGTAATTTCAGCCGAATTTCAAGTGCCCCCCCCAAATTTGAAAAATCTCATAAAATTCATATTTTCATTCCAAATAAAACATAAAGAACATACCAGATGTTAAATCATTTCATGGAAAATATTAGCTCATTTTGACTTTGATGGCAGCAACACATCTCTAAAAAGATGGAACAGGGTAATATTTACCTCTTCTTTTAACAAATATCTGTAAACATCTGAAAGAGAGGCGTTTAGTTGCTGCAGTTTTAGGAGGGGAATGTTGTCCCATTCTTTTCTGATGCAGTATTCTAGCTGCTCTGCAGTCCTGAGCCTTTGGTGCCAGATTTTTCACTTCATGATGTTCAAATGTTTTGTATTGGTGAAAGGTCTGGACTACTGGCAGGTCAGTTCAGCACCTGGACTCTTCTCCTTTGAAGCCATGCTGTTGTAATGGATGCAGTATGTGGTTTAGCAGCATCTTGCTGAAATATGGAAGGACTTCCCTGAGAGAAACATCTGGATGGAGCATATGTTGCTCTAAAACCTCCATGTCCTCTTCAGTGTTGATGGTGCCTTTCCAGATGTGTAAGATGCCTAGCCCATAGGCACTGAAGCAACCCTGTACCATCAGAGATGCAGGCTCGTGAACTGTGCACAAGTAACAAGCTGGATAGTTCTTCTCCTCTTCAGTCTGCAGGACATGGCGTCTGTGGTTTCCAAAATGAATTTCAAATTTTGATTAATCTGACCACAAAACCGTTTTCCATTTTGCCTCATACTATTTTAGATGAGCTTTGGCCCAAAGAAGATGGCGATGTTTCTGGATCGTGTTCACATGTGGCTTCTTCTTTGCATGATACAGCTTTGACTTATACTTGTGGATCGCACAGTGAGCTGCATTCACAGACCCTGCAGTGATCTCTAGCAGAGAATTATGACACCTGATTCCCTCAATCTTTTGATGATGTTATGTAGTGCTGGGCAATATGACGATATATATCGTGGGGACAATATAAAAGTGTATATCGTGCCATTTCTCTTCTATCGTTTCTATCATTTCTATCGTTTCTAACCTAATTTTATCAATTATTACAGCAAATATGTAATTAAATAACCTGCAATGATAAATTTGATAGAATCATATCTACTTCTACAAAGTAGCCTTTTATGTTTGCACTTTTATTCATGGTTAATGCCTTAAACAGAGTTCTCTTCAACCCTGATGTTCACTTTAGACACTTGTGTTTTTCCTCAGAAACTGTTGTGCACTTTGAAAAAAATGTGAAAGCTACTGTACCTCTGTACCTACCTGTTTTTGCTGCACTAAAATGTATGTTTGTGACAGTTCAGCTAAATGTCCTTTCAAAATAAAGTTGAAAAGTAAGCAATGAAATTTTTGTCAAACTTTTCAGAGAATAACTGAAAACATACTTTATTATGGTATATCGTGATATATATCGTTATCGTGATATAAAATAGTCCATATCGTGATATATGATTTTTTTCCATATCGCCCAGCACTAATGTTATGTATCGTAGACGTGGGATCTTCAAAAGTCTTTGCAATCCTACATTTTGGAACATTTTCTAAAATTGTTCTGTGGTTTTTAGCATGCGGTTTGTGGCAGATAAGCGAGCCTCTGCCCATCTTTACATCCAAGAGGCTCTGCCTCTCTGAAATGCTCCTTTTATACCCATTTATGTCATTGAGCTGTTGCCAATTAATCTAAATAGTTGTAAAATGCTCCTCCATTTGCTTTTGATTTGCACCAATTACTTTTTCAGTCTTTTGTTGCTCTGTTCCATGTTTTTTTTTTTTTTTTAGATGTGTTGCTGCCATCAAAGTAAAATGAGCTAATAATTTCCATGAAATGGTAAAATGTCTGTTTCAACATCTAAAGTGTTCTTTATGTTCTATTGGGAATAAAATATGGGTTTTTAGGATTTGAAAATCATTGCATTTTGGTTTTATTTTTGCTTTGCACAGCATCCCAGTTTTTTTTTGTTTTTTTTTTTTGTGTAGGAGTTGTATGATTATTTTTCTGTTTGTCTTCAGTAAATGGTGTCCCGTGGCCACAGGAACCTAGTTCGCAGGAACAGCCACACCTTTCGCATGCTGAAGAGGCCACCAGACGAGGTGGACTCAGAGAACCTGGAGGCCCGACAGCAGTATGAGATCATGCAGTGTTTCACTGTGTCCCAGCCGCGGTCCATGCAGGAGGAGGGAGATGGTATGTGCACAACACAATCCGTAAACACAGCCTCCAGTCAGTTCCTGCCCTGAGTCAATATATTGTAGCACTTTTCATTTCAGTGGACACCAATCAGCCATAGTTTTATCACCGCTGGACTTACACTGAGGTCCTAGTCTTGCTGCTAAAACATGTCTAGTTTCCAAGGCGACTTCCAAAGCACCTGAGGGTGTCCTGGTGTCATCTTCCTCTTTTTACTTTTTTACTTGTGGGCTACGACAGGAATCCAATTTGAGAAAATAATTGGTTTGGAATAACAAAGAGAAAATTTTTGATGGATAAATGTTTTCTCAAATGTGTCTTGTTACTCAGGATTGAGAGGTATTAGTTCTATTTAGTGGCACAAGAAGTAGAGCAGTTGATGCGGTGGTTTGATTTCTTGCCTCGTCGCCAATATGTGACGTGTGTGGATTATTGTTGTTATTTATTTGTCTGTTTGTTTTTCTTTAACTGACAGCTCAGGAACCAAGCCATCCAAGATTTTGCTAACTTTAATTGTTCCAAGTTTTAACATAGATACTAGGGGTGCACGATAACTATCGGGCCGATAACAGGAAATTATGACGTCATCCCGATAGGTCCGATATCACGACTAATAGCCCCGATAACATATATATTTCTGTCAACACGGCAGTGCCTCGCTCCCTCTGAGCCTTGAATGACCAGCAGTGAATGTTATGTTCAAGTGACGTCGGCATAATCAGAAAAACGATTACTCAAACAAACAAACATTCACTTTCCCCTGTCAATGAGATAACAATACTTTAAGATGAGGTGGTTAAGCTGTTGTCAGGCACTGATGTGAGGAAAGCCCCAGGTCCTGATGGTATATGTGGCTGTACACTGCATCACTGCGCCGTGCAGCTAAGTGGTGTTTTTACATCTATTTTTCAAATAATAGTAGATTATTTTAAATATCCTGACATTTGGAAAATATCACATATTGTGCCACTACCAAAGTGTAGCAACCCTAGACAGCCTAATGATTTTAGCCCAATTGCCCTTACTTCATTGATTATGAAAATCCTGGAGAAATTAATCAAAAATGAGATTCTCACTGCCGTCGAGGGTAAACTTGACCCTCTGCAATTTGCGTACCAGGCTGGAAAGGGTGTCGAGGATTTTTATTCTTAACACCTTGTACAAACATTTGGAGAAACCTAATTCCCATGCTAGACTGTTGTTTGGAGATTTCTCCTCTGCTTTTAACCACATGCAACCTTGTCTTCTAACTGAGAGACTTGTTTAACTGCATAACTTGTTTTATTGATTTTAGATTTCTTGACCAACAGACAGCAGAGGGTCATTGTGACTGGTTATTTGTCTGACATTCTTGTGACATACACCACAAGGATGTGTACTGTCACCTCTTCTTTACATCCTATTTACTGACAGCTGCAGATCATTTTGTGAGGGCAGCTTCCTTGTCAAGTTTTCGGATGATACTGTGTTGTTGTCTCTCCTTCAGAGTGCCCAACAGAACCATGGTGTGGGCCCTCCCTGCATTTGTAGACTGGTGTAAGGACAACCTTTTAGAGTTGAATGCATCCAAAACTAAAGAAATGTTGATAGATTTTAGACGTAACAAGCAGGCCTTCACTGAGAGTGTCATAAATGGAGAGACGATTGAAATTGTCAGCTCCTATAAATATCTGGGCACTGTGTTTGACAACCAGCTTAAATTTGATGTCAACACTGAAGCACTGGTCAAACGTGGACAGCAGAGGATTCATCTCCTTCGTATGTTGAATTCCTTTTCTGTCAGTCCAGTGATTCTCTGTCGTTTTTAATCAGTCCTTCATTGAGAGCCTTTTAACTTATTCTTTTATCTGTTGGTTCAACAACCTGTCACTCAGGGACAGAAACAGTCTCAACAGTGTGATGAAAAATCTGTTCCAAGATTATTGGACTCAAGCAGAAAGACCTAGGTTCCCTATGGGAACAACAGATTTTGAGGAAAACTCACAGTATTCTGGGTACCTCTGGACATGTTCTAGCAAAAGAATTTTCACTGCTGCCTTCAGGACGTCATTATGCCCAACCTGTGTGTAAGGGCAATCGCTTTTCCAAGTCTTTTATCCCCTCTGCTGTCCGGTTGTTAAATTTATCTTTATGAATCTGTTTGGTTTGTACTGTGCAACTGGGTACTGTGTACCTTCTTGGAAAGATTTCATCCGGTGTTTGTATAGGCTTTTATTTATTTTTTTATTTTTTATTTTTTTATTAATGTATTTATTGGTATTAGCACTTTTTTAATTTTATACAACAAATTGCAGATTTGCACACAGCTGCCAACTTTCTCTCTGTGTTTATATTGTATGTTTTTTTTATGTGTGTGTTGGGGTGCGAGCTGCCGAATTGAATTGCCCTTCAAGGGATAAATAAAGTTCTCTTGAATCTTGAATCAATAAGGAAAATCAAGAATACCCCCTCATGACAGAAAACAACTCGTTAACTCGGTCATAATTTTGGTAGTTGCTGACTTTAATTGATATTCGCAGTATTCTCCCACATGTTACACATAAAAAAAGAAAAAATAGAAAAGGCTGAAAGAACGACTAGCAAACGAGGGAACGTCGGAATTTACGTTACACCTTGAATGCAGCATGCATTGTGCTGATCACAACAAACATGGCGGTGTGGAACTTCGTTAAAGTTTCAGAAGAAGATAGTTTGGTGGTTATTTGTGACAAATCCTCCGAGAGAATTTTACGAGGAGGGAAGCACAAGCTTTAATACGTAAAACCTGATCAGCCACCTACAACATAACAATCACTTCCATGGAGTTCCATGGAGAAATCGCGCTAACATGAGCTAACGGAAGCTAATGCTAACGTGTGCAAGCCAGCAGCAGTCTACCCTCTTCCTCATTCCTCTCATCTAAAGCTTCCATGAGATTAAAAAATAAAAAACAAAAACTACTGAACCTCATTTACTTTAATTAAAGGTATTGATTTAAATGGAACCACAAGCCAAAATCCTTTAAATGTTAATCTTCTTCAGTTAGTAATTCTGATGCATGTATTTCCATCCGTTCAAGGAGCCTTTATTTTTTATATCAGTCAGTAATGAACCTTATTTAAGTTGATGTGAGATATCAAATAGGTTTGTTTGATAGCTTTAAGAAAACGCTTGAGAGGCTTGCCAATAGTTTTTTATCGGAAAAAATAAATATCTGTTCATTTAAAATGTCAAAACTATTTTTGATTTTGTTCATAGTATTGATGTAATGATCTTAGGTAAATGTGTGTGTTATTGGTTATCGGTATCAGCTTTTAGGAGCTGAAAGTTATCGTTATCGGTTTATCGTGCATCCCTAATAGATACCAAAAACAGCTTATTTTGTTATTCTTTCAGTCTGTATTTTGAGAAGTACAAATTTGCTTGAATCTAAATCTTCATTACACCGCAACACTCATGAAAGTTTTAGTGTGTAAAATATATGAAGATCAGTTGACAGAAATGCAATGTAATATTCATAACTATGTTTTGATCTTTTTTCCCCTCTCGTGGGCAGACTCAAACACATCCAAACATTCACTAATGAAATCTGTTTCTTCAGACCTGCAGAGCTGCTTGATTTGTATCGCATGTCGGATGCCGCGTGCTCAGCCTGTCGGCACCGAGTCTTTTGTAACGAAGCAAGATCCCACAGGTAAAGCACATGCACGCAGGTGTGACGACACAGTCAGGATTTCAGAACTCCTATGTGGTTTTGGTATGATGGCATTTCTTGTGTACTCCACATTCTTAATGTTATTATTCAGCAGAATTGACAAAAAATAATGGGTGGGCTATCTTATGTTTGAATACCATGGTTGATCTTGATTTTTTTTATAATGTGACACATCCAAGCTCAGAAGCTCAGATCATTTCAAGAAATAAATAAGAGCATTGTCTAAACCCATTCTAAGTGTGACACAAGAAGAATCTGATGCATTTATTTCCAAGCTGGACTAAAAACCAAATTATCTTAAAAATTACAGAGTATTATGCAAAGTGTACCAAAAGGGTTGAATTTTTCATGAGGGTCTGAACGGGGACTACTGCATTGAAGGATGTTCATTGTGTGTGTCTGTGTTCGGTGCTCTAATCCAGGGAAGATCATCTCCATAGAAACCAGTGCTTTGCGAGCAACAGGCCGGCCTGGCTGGGAGGACCTGGTCAGGAGATGCATCTATGCCTTCTTTCAGCCGCAGGGGAAAGAGCCCTCCCACGCCAAGAAGCTGCTGCATGAGGGTGAGGAGCCAGAATTGATTGTTCACGTCCTCTTCCAAAAAAAAAAAAATATATATATAATGTTTTCAAATCAAACATGTTCTTTGCCATCCCTGTCATGGTTTAGCAGCGCTATCACAATAGTATAAACTGAAATGACTTTTCCAGCTTGCTCAGTTCAAGTTGTAAACACATTCAAAAGTGGCCTGTTGTATATGCAGATTCAACAAGCAGAAACCCTTGAAAGGAGAAATGGAAAAGTGAATTTGAATGATTTGTTATTTTTTTGTTGTCACTCTGATTTTTGTTTTGTTTTTTTTTTTCCATTACAAGGTATTAGGCTTGGGCGGTATCCAAATTTTGATACCGTCAAACTTCCCTCACATTTTACCGGGGTATACCGTATTGCCGCGACTATTAAGGCGAACAAACACCACCGGCGGACGCCGCGCATCAAAACAGCCCCCCCCCCCCCCCCCATTATGTGCGCCGCCACGGGACTTTACGCCTGAAAAAAAAAGGCGAGTTTACCTCGAAACAGCAGTTCAGTGCTTCAATATAAAGTTGGCTCAACTACAGTTGTTATTTATTTGTGTATTTCTCGCTTTTCACTGTAGTTTTAACTGTTCCTTCTCTGCTGCAGCTGCCTGCAGCCTGTCTCCTGCAGCGCTGAAACGCGCTTTACAGTAAAGTGTCTGATGCGGGACGTTTTACTTCCTATAAATTCTTCAACATAAAAGTCCAACATCATTAGTTTCATTAGAAGCTTTTTTTTTGAAGCAGCAAACTCAGGAAGTGTTGTTTTCATAGTCAGTACCTTAACAGGACGAGTCAAACGGGCGAGCGAGTCAGCTGCGAGCGAACATGAGTAAACGGTAAAATAAAGCAGAACACACAGCGATACAGGAGAGAAACTAAACTTTAAACCACAGAAATCATTCATTGCATTTTTAAGACGGTATTGAAACTGATACCGCTGCTATTTTTGAATACCGGAAGTATACGGTATTACCGTAATACCGCCCAAGCCTACAAGGTATGTAGAACTCTGTTAGCTTGGATACCTGTGGGACATGAAAAGGGAAGAAAACAAATCTAAATCTATTTTTTGCGTTTTTCTCTTCCCCTTTTTGTGTTCATGTTAAAGTGATGACCCACGGCACTGCTATCAGCCCGCTGTACCATTTCACATTAAGTGACGGCACTCCGCTCAGCGCTCAGACTCGCTGCAAGTTCTGCTGCCCCCCCAACCCTGACGTACAGCCCTTCATTGTGGCTATTCACACTATTGACAGGTAGGTGCTGTGATGACAGGTATGAATCCACAGAGCAATTCTCCTGTTTGTACACATCAGTGATAAAAAAAAAAAAGTCCATTCTTGAGCTCAGTGCAAAGATGTTGTCAGCTGTTGATTTTTATTAACGCATACCTGCACCAGAAACTTTAAGTCAACTCTTAAAAATGTTGAGGGACAAAATGTGTGCATCCATTGTAGTCAGATGGTTAAAATGGTACACCAAAACTTATTTGTCAAAAAATGTTTTTATCCTCATGTGTGCACATTGACATTACTCTTTGTAAGAAAACAAAAACATGTAGAAGGGCGCAGGATTTGTGTCAGTGTTGACACGCTAAATGATTTAGTTTTACTTTAATTAATGTAAATGGACAAATCACAAGAGGTCAAAAAAAAAATCTTTTTTCTTCCACTAATGTGTCCACATTGGATTTGCTGTGCACTCTGATCAATTTTTGTCACACACTTTTTTTGTTGTTTTATTTTTGTAGTTATTTTTATTGAAATTTTATTGAATTTTATTTCATTTAAGACACAGGACTAAGGACAAATAGGACATGAGTATTCATCCAGCCATCCATTATTTATACCCACTTAATTCTTAATTAACAAGCAAATTCTAAATCAAAGAGTAAACCTTGGAACAAAGACAATATATTTAAATATCTATGTATTATATGTATTCACATTTACAAACATATTCATATGCACACTTATATCCATACATATGTACATACAGTCATGGAAAAAATTATTAGACCACCCTTGTTTTCTTCAGTTTCTTGTTCATTTTAATACCTGGTACAACTAAAGGTACATTTGTTTGGACAAACATAACGATAACCACAAAGATTGCTCATAAGAGTTTAATTTAAGAGCTGATATCTTACCATTTTCCATGGTTTTCTTGATTATAACCTAAATCACTTAAATTTTTACATCAATAGCTATGGCGTTGTACTGCCAAAAACACTGCTTTTATGCATTCAGTGTTTTCTTTTCTGTCTGTTTTAGTCACATGATGACGTTTAGTGGTACCAGGTATTAAATTTAACAAGAAAGTGAAGAAAAAATGGTGGTCTAATAATTTTTTCCATGACTGTATATGCACCCACACACATACATACATCTGTTTACATACATATAAACATACATAGAAAAGAATGTAATTATAATACGATAATAAAAATAATATAAATTATGTAATTCACATAATTGATATGGGCATAATAATGTATAATACTTTAAAAATGATGGATAGATGTTTAAAGCTGGATGATATAATAATAATAATAATAATGTAAGTCGTAGTTGAAAAACGAGAAGAAGAATCACACATTGATCAGGAGCCCCATGCAGCCTGAGGTTGGCCCCATGGTCCCCCAGAAAGAGAGCAGCTACCCAGGTATATTAAGAACTGCCCTCATGTATTTGATAAATTAACATATTTATTTTGTAATTTTCTACTGTGGATGTGCGTGGAGCACAGCAAACACACAAACCAAATAATACCAGATGATGCATGAAAAGAAGACTTGTTGATTTACACTTTCGTCAACTCCACATTTTTGTCAGTAATTTGGCAACATTTTGCTTTCTTAAAAAAAAATGCCCAGCAACAAATCTAGAAACTATGCGCTTCCCTCTTGTGATGCAAGCACAGCAAATGAAGATGGCATTACAATAATGGTGAAGAATAAAGAGGCGCTGCATATTTTACCAAATACATTTTCCAACAGACCATCTTCTCAATAACTGGTTGGGAACAAGCAGCAGAGCAGCTCACAAGGCAGAAGTGTGAGTGAAATAGCAACCGTGAAAGCTTTTTATGATTTGATGTGTCACGAAAAATATGCAATTTATAAACTGAAGCTGACAGTTGCACTCTCCAGTTCAGAATGAGCCTCAAAGTGAAGATGATGACAAGGCAAATAAACTCTTCCTAGATACAAATGCATTTATTTATGAACTCATTAATTGCTTGACATTGTATTTTTTTCAACCCCAGATCATTTTGTTTGCTCAGGTTACAGTTATTCTTTATGTTCATCTTTTTTCCTAGGGAACATAACACTGCTAGCTCTCAGGAAAACACTAACCCCAGCCTTCCACTGACTCCCGGCAGTATTGTTCAGACTCCCTCCCAGTCCCCTTCGCTTCCTCCCGGCAGCAACACAAACCAAGGTGCAGGGCTTGCAACCTCAGGCCTTCCAACCAACAACAGCAACGCCTCTTCCCTTGGACATAGCCCAGCCACACCCACAGGCTACCTGACACCCAGTCGGACAAATTGCCCCCAGCAGGTCAGCAGCCCCTCTCCTCTGAGCAGCCCCCACACAGCCACCCCTACCTCGTTCATGTCACCTAGGATGCCACGGGCTAGTCCTGGGTTAGGAGGAAGCCCTCGGGTACCTGGGAACCCCTTCTCTCCCTCCACACCAGGCCTTCATTCCCCAGCTGGGGCAGTAAGCAGCGGAGGCAGCCTCAACAGGCAGCAGTCTGGTGGTGATTGTAATAGTGGGTCATCAGGGTCTTACCCCCTGTCCTCTCCTGTACTTCAGAGGCAGGCTAGTACGCCCACCGGCCTCACTACCTGGCCACCCTCAACAAAGCCCTCAGATGGAGTGGAAGAACCAGGAGAGTACTCTGCTAAAGCTCCCCTTCCTTCTGCCTCCCAGCTGTGTAATCCCAGACTCAACCACCTCCTGGACAGCAGTGGGACAGGAGTCGAATCCATCAACAGCATCCACTGCACCTCATCGCCTCATCCCCCTAACCCCTCCCCTACTCCTCAGTGCCCTGCTTCTCACAGCAGTCTGACAGAGCGACATAAGATCCTCCACCGACTGCTACAGGACAGTAGTCCCAACGATGCCTCTTCCACCACCACCGAGGATGGATTGAATAAAAGTAAAGTTGAGATCAAAAAGGAGCCACCTGCTAGTCTGGCACTGAATACAGCGACTTCACAAGTCCAGCTCCAGGGAGCCCCAGGACCACCAGTTACTTCGCTTTCTACTAGATACAGATGAAAAGGTGACTGTTAGATAGTTTTACTTCATTGACACAGTGAATATGATTTAAAAAAAAAAAAAAAAAAAAAAAATATATATATATATATATATATATATATATATATATATATATATATATATATATATATATATATATATATATATATATATCTATATATATCTCTATCTCTCTATCTCTATCTATATATATCTCTATATCTATCTATGTCTATGTATATGTATATATATGTGTATGTGTCTATATCTATATATATATATATGTATATATATATATATCTTGCTTTAGAAGTGTTTAGAATTTAGTATTTGAATTATTTATTTAAATAAAGTTAAATACAGCTGCTTTTTACACTTTTAATATTATTTAACCTGTTCACGAAGAGCCCCATAGAAAATGCTCAGTGAAACTTTTTTCTTTTCTTTCTTTCTTTTGGAAGGACTTGGGAGACCTGCCCCCCCCATCAGCTCTGAGCCTTCAGACTGTCAGAGTAAAGGTGGAGAAGAGGGCCAGTGTGGAGGGCCTGCCTTGTTCAGGGTCAGCTGTTGCAGCTGGAGGGATCTCCAAAGTAGCGGGAGTTTCCAGCAGCTTGGCCTGCATCAGCCCTAAATCAAGTCCCGTCAGAGAGAGTCGTCGAGACAGCCACAAGGACAGCAGTGACTCCACGGTACAGTTGCTGGTGTTTTCTGAAACTGCTTCAAAATGGATGTCACAGTTATAACTATAGCACTTTTAATTAGCTTCCACACACTTTTAATAAAGCTCTTGACAGTTGCCATAGCACCACATTTCATAGCTCATTTTTTATCTGGGGCCCTTTTTGACCCAAAGTCTCTTCCAAGCAACTTAGCCATGGGTGTGTTGCATGTCCACTGAGGTTATAGGATACTTTTAGGCAACTCAAGTCTGTTTAAAGGTAGGGTAACTGATTATATGTGATTTCTAACCCAGAACATATTAATTTTGTTGTGATGTCATCCAGAAATCTCTTACCCTAGCTTTAAGTAAGAACATCTGTCACTGTTTGTGCAGTCCACAGAGCAGTTAAACCAGAAAGTGAATTTCAGCTGTATTAGCTTAAAATCTGTTCATGTAGCACATTTCTAAACATTGTGGATCTATTTTGTTTGGGATTTTGAACAGAAAAGAAAAATCTGGGATTAACAAATGAATGGATGAACACATTCATTGCTTTTTTTTTTTTGTGAAGTTGTTCAGATTTATAAACCAGTGTCTGAACTACTTGCAAATTCTGATCAACATAAGAGTATTGGGACCTGCAAATATTTACATCAATGTACTGTCCAATACAATGTTTTTTCATAAACAGAATCCCAGTTTATCTTTGTTGCTCTAAAAGCCAGGACAGGAAGTTATGCGATACTGCCTTGCAACCTCCTGTTTTGATTTGGCAGGTAGAGAGCTGAGGGGTATACTACGAAGCAAGTTCGACACAGCCAGGCTTTCTTTAGGTGAGCTGGCTTAACAAACCTGAAACTCACGATCAGAGATAACCGGTACCACGACGGTGGTTATCAACTATCTTTGTTAACCGCGGCTTTCTGCTTTCTGCTCTGTGCGCGTTCACACGAAAGGGGGCGTTTGATGCGTCATTTGACGCCTCTTCCGGATAAAATGGATAGATGGCGGTCCGTATATTTCAGTCAGGAGGAACAGGTTTTAACAATGCAGGGCTATGAGGATTTCAAAGAAATCTTTACGGCCAAAAGCAAAAACTGTAGGTGCGAATAAAGCCAGAGAGGAGTGCTGGCAAAAAATTGCAGATCGTGCAAATTCGTAATGTGACAGTGTGAGGTCCTGTCACTGACCTCCGATTGATGACGTGTCCTGGCTACATGGCTCAGAGGATATGCCTTTGGCTGACTGGCAATTGTGCGTGACTTTCATCCGGGAGTCTGGGGATCAAACCCCGCCCGGGTCCTCTGTAGTGTCTCTTGCCACAGTAAATTATATTTATTTCACCACTTAATACACCTTAATTAATCTCCCTCCCTCTTTTAGAGCGCTTAAACTTTAAACTTAATGCAGCAGATTTAAACATTATGTAGGTCTGACTGTCCCATTATGGATGATAAATAAAAATCACTTTAGTTTTTTGCTAAATCTATGTGAAATTAATTTAAGATTTAATATTATCTGTGATACCAATATACGTTCACCGGCCACTTTAATAGGTACCCTATCACCGTGGGGAATCTTATGAATTATATTACAACATTTCACATGAAATTCCACGTCACACTGATTATCAATATAATGGACTATTAATTTATGTTACCTGCGATTTAGTAAAACGCTTCTTTTATTTGAAGCGTGGGCAGATGGCCAGGGAATACTACAAACATATTCAGCAGTTCAGTAAGAGCAAGTACAGTATTCCAGTATTCTGGCTCAGATTCTGCATCACCAACTGAATGCATGTAGGTTCCCGTGGCAAAGAAACGCAAAGAAACGCACACCGTTACTGTGAGCGCACGGCTGCGTTTGGTGACGCTGCCAATATCTGGCTCTAGCAGATTACAAATGTAACGTATTCCCTCAGCTGGAAATCTCTAGCGTTCATAGAGAATATGGTCATGGGAAGCCAGCGGATCAGTCCGGTCTCTGAATACTCTCTTCCTATCCTCGCACAATCCTGGCGCTAAAGTCAACGGGATTGGGTGAAAGTGAAAGGGCGGCGCTTTTTAGAGCCGATTTGAGCCTAAACTCTGCACATAACCTGCTCCGGACCAGGATAAGTTTGAAGAGTAAGTTACCGTGGTGATCTAGCCAGGTTAAAAGAAAGCCACCTTCGTGGTACCGGAAATCCTGGTTTTAGACTCAACATACCTCGCTAACCCTCTAATCTCGCTTCGTAGTACACCCCTCTGGTGGCACCTGAACTGTTGGACTCAGTTATACTCTGTACCGGCTGATAACCAAAGCCCAGGTATTGCAATCAGTATCAGAAAGTGTCAGGGTTTGCACGCTCTCCCCTCATTCAGTCAAGTCAAGTGATGTTTGTCATTTCAGCCATATACAAGTAGCTACACAAGACAAACACAGAACAACACGATTTATATATAAAGTTCACACTAGCACAGACATGCAGACAGCACGAGACAGAAGTCTGGAGCTCTTTCGGCCATTGCAGCTCATCATGTCTTATCTGTGTGTCTAATCGACGAATGCCTGCATTACAGCTGTATACCTTAAAGTTAATAGATTTTAGCTTTGATGTAGATTAAACAGACTCAGATATAAAGAGATGAATCAGAAATGCTTAGCTCTGCAAGTCCAACCCCAGATGTTTTGAGTAATCCTAAATTACAACTTCCCTACAGCACTGATTATGGAGCTGCTTTGCTATAGGGTTGCTGCATTTACTGTCCTGACATTGAGTGCAGGGATGTTGCACACAATGCAACATTGCAACATCTGAGAAATGTGGCCTTGATAACCCCTTACTTTAAAAAAAAAAAAACATCCTTGGTCTGCCACTGACGAAACTTGTCTCGCATCCCGAATGCAGTATGTTATGAATGCAGTATGTTATGCCGCAAGATTTGTCTGCAACAGCTGAGAAATAGTGGCTTTAAACTAGGTGGCAATTGTGTTCAACCCTGGCAATTTCCGAAGCTTTCAATTGAAAAATGGCTTTAGTGATGGGTAGTCCTTTATTTCTTTCTTTGAGTTTTATACTCGTACACCCTCCACTCAATCTTTTTTTTTTGAGCCTCACATTCCCACACATAACATTTTTAGAGACCACACTTTTTAGCTGCTTTTCTGTTTTTGTATCCCTGGAAAGAAGAAAAAAAATCCCTTATATTTGTGTCAGTATGGTTGTTATTTCTTGTAGTTAGTTAAAGCAAACTAATAAAATAAAACAAAATTAGGTCAGACAAGACTCATCAGGATTCTTCTAGAAAAATGTGCGCAGCTGATTTTAGAAATCTTGTGAATATTTATTGTATAAACAATTGTCAGGCAGAAGAAGTCAATAAAGCAAGCTCACTTGAAAACATCATGTTGGGAGCAACAGCTGTCCAAAGTGGTCAAGTCAGCCACAAAAACTTACTCATAACTCTGACGACTCTGTCTTTACTCCTAATGGAGGACAAACTATCAATCATTCCTGCTGCTGTTACATTAATATTTACAAAGGCACAGTGTCAGAAAGAAGAACCTACTTGTCTTTTGTGGAGCTTTAATGCAGCATTAGCATTTGGGTTTATTTATTTGACGGTTTTAACTTTGTAGACTTGAAGTGCTTTCTGTGTGAAGTGCCCTGTGATGACTTTGTTGTGACTTGGAGTTATACAAGTAAAGTGAATTGACAGTTGCCCGAAAGCTGTTGCAAACAAGGTTAAATGTTTTTGGGGTATTTTGTACTTTGTTTGCTGTATACTACCACTGACAGCCTTTGACGCTCACTGGCCTCGGACCTGGTCGCTGCCTCTCCTTTACTACACTTTATTCTTGAAGTCTTTATTTTTTTTTTCACTGTGTCGCTCCATTCTTTCTGTTTCCTAC
Source organism: Hirundichthys speculiger (assembly GCA_018398805.1). NCBI lineage: Eukaryota > Metazoa > Chordata > Actinopteri > Beloniformes > Exocoetidae > Hirundichthys > Hirundichthys speculiger. The sequence goes on along the minus strand of JAGFBZ010000491.1, from coordinate 115,460 downwards.
CAACAGATATCTGCCACATCTGCTGATATGGACCCCCTCAACCAGCTGAAGCCTGGCCTGAGAGGACAGTTTGGGACTAAGCAGGGCCCTGAAGATCCAGTAAACCCTGGGGGGGTCCCCCAACAGCAGTCTCCAACCACCCAGCCCCCTGCACCGCTCAAATCCCCAGTGCCTCAGCTCCAGTCTCCAGTATCCCAGTCTCTTCCCCAGTTACAGTCTCCATCACCTCAGCTCCATTCTCCTTCACCCCAGCTCAAACTGCAGTCACCCACTCAGCTCCAGCCCAGTGAGGCCAGCACTCCCCGCAACGTAAATGTGAAAAGAGAGCCTCCCAGCACTCCTAATAGAGGTACACTTTGGGTTTTGTCTATCTATGTAATAGATTTTTCTTTGTATGATTTTAAATATTAGAAGTTTAATCTGGAAAACACAATTCCTTCATTCTAAAATTCTACTACTCATAATGCCATCTAGTGGATATTAAGAGATGTTGCAGTTATGCAAAGCACCATTTCCTTGCAGGCTTTAACAGCTCAGAGTGGTGGGTTTCAGGGTTGACTGGTTGGTTAACCCTCTGTTTTTCATCCTTGTGTTTGGGTTGCAGGGCTTGGTGATGGGAGAGCACCCTCTGGCAGTCTCCAGAGTCAAACATCATTTGATTTTTGCAATCCTGCCACTCCATGTCAACAACAGGCCAAGGGAGACCCCTCCTTCCAGACTCCCAAAGACAGCAGCCCATTCCCAGAGGCTGAAATTATCAACCCCTTCGGTTCAAGCACTGGTACACAAGATAACAGTATGTAGATGGAATCTTGTATTTAATCTGGGGAACATGACAACTGAAGGAACCCTGTTTTTCTGAATGAAGTTCTTTATTTTAAAACAATAAAAACAATTATGCTGATACCTTTTCACAACTCTGAAACAGAACACAACACGTTGTTGGCATTGTTGCAGCCCGGTGACATTTTACCTGTTGATTTCCTTAAGAGTTTAAACTAAAATACATTAACGGAAATATTCTATGCTTCTCTTACACAAATGTATTTCTAAATTTGATTGTATTCTGCTTAAGTGTACCAAGATGAGATCTTCCCATGTGAAAAAAAAACATTTTAAATTCTTTTTCAGACCTAACCAAGATGGATGTGGGAGACTCTCAGTTTCAGCCTCTGGCTATCAGACACATTGTCTTTTGATGGACTTGGAACCCCTTTGCAGGCTCCCTTAGCATCACCTCAAGAGTAAGTACAAATGATCAATCTGAGCTTCCTGAAACTGCTTTTCTCGTTTAGAATTACTGGAGCAGTTGTTTTTGTGAGCAGGCAACGTGTTCCCTGTACGCTGGATGAAGTGCTTGGTCCTCCAACCACACCTGAAGGCAGAAACGATGAGAGTTCTCTGTTAGAGCAACTGGTCTCCTTCCTCAGCGGCACTGATGAGAGTGAACTGGCCGAATTGGACAAAGCCCTGGGTATCGACAAATTGGTTCAGGTAAGAATGGTTCAGAAACTGTTGCTCAAGAGCTGACGGTACTGACTTAAGAAGTAGATGACCATTTAATATCATCACAGAGTAATCATTAATTGTCACTGTGTTTAATTGAAATGAACAAAATAGATGATGAGCTGTCAGTCTGTAGTGTTTCACTTTGCAGTTAACATTTTAAGTTTAATGGTATTTCTAATGTTCTAGCTGCTGTAGTTCCTACTTTTTTCAGATGCCTAGAAGCAATACTTTCTTAGACAAGCTGTCTTTGGCTCTTAAGAGCAGTTATGTTCACTCTTAAACAGAATTAACTGAATTCAGAATTTCAGAGACGAGAATTCACCATGCTGAATATAGAAAATACTGTATCTACCCGAATGTGGGACAAGGTTTTTTTCCCCTTTGAATATATTAGGGGTGCACGACAACTATCAGGCCGATAACAGGAAATTATGACGTCATCCCGATAACTCCGATATCACGACGAATAGCCCTGATAACATATATATTTCTGTCAACACAGCAGTGCCTCACTCCCTCTGAGCCTTGAATGAGCAGCAGTGAATGTTATGTTCAAGTGACGTCGGCATAATCAGAAAAGTGATTTCTCAATAAGGAAAATCAAGAATACCCCCTCATGCCAGAAAACAACTCGTTAACTCAGTCATAATTTTGGTAGTTGCTGACTTGAATTGATATTCACAGTATTTTCCCACATGTTACACATAAATAAAGAAAAAAATAGAAAAGGCTGAAAGAACGACTACCAAACGAGGAAACGTGGGAATTTATGTTACACCTTGAATGCAGCATGCATTGTGCTGATCACAACAAACATGGCGGCGCGGAACTTTGTTAAAGTTTCAGAAGAAGATAGTTTGGTGGTTATTTGTGACGAATCCTCCGAGCGAATTCTACGAGGAGGGAAGCACAAGCTTTAATACGTAAAACCTGATCAGCCACCTACAACATAACAATCACTTCCATGGAGTTCTGAAATCACGCTAATGTGAGCTAACGGAAGCTAATGCTAACGTGCGCAAGTCAGCAGGAGTCTCTCCTCTCCTCTCCCTCATTCCTCTTATCTAAAGCTTCCATGAGATTAAAAAATAAAAACTACTGAACCTCATTTATTTTAATTAAAGGTATTAATTTAAATGGAACCACAAGCTAAAATCCTTTAAATGTTAATCTTTTTCAGTTTGTAATTTTGATGCATGTATTTCCATCAGTTCAAGGAGCCTTCATTTTTTTTTAATATCAGTCAGTACTGAACCTTATTTAAGTTAATGTGAGATATCAAATACGTTTGTTTGATAGATTTATGAACATGTTTGAGAGGCTTGACAATAGTTTTTAATTGGAAAACATAAATATCTGTTCATTTAAAAAGTCAAAACTATTTTTGATTTTGTTCATAGTATTGATGTAATGATCTTAGGTATATGTGTGTGTTATCGGTATCGGCCTTTAGGAGCTGAAAGTTATCGGTTATCAGTTTTAAAAAACAGTTATCGTGCATCCCTAGAATATATCATCCTATATGAAGTCATATATATGGGTCATCCTATAAGAAGGGGCTAGACTTTTAAACAGAGACTGTTACATCCACACAGCTGGTGGTGAAGCGCCAACAATCTGAATGTGCTCCTTACAACTGGAGCCTCAAAAATAACCTTGTGACAGTGCTGGAGGGATGGTGAGCTCCTAAACAAATGAGAACACATTTTGATGCTAACTTTAAGGTCCTTCCGTTTCGGCTGCTCCCTGTTCAGAGTTATCCGCATGGCACAAGTTTTATGAGGGATGCCCCTCCTGACATAACCAGGAATCAAACCTGGGACCTTCCATGTTTGATTCCTGGCTGAGTTGATTCCACCTTTGTGGTTGATCTTGATAAAGACAACTACCAAGTGTAAGATACCGTATCACACAGTGGAATTCACGATAGTTGCAGGCCTAAAAAAAGACCACTTTATAAACACTAACAGCGTGTTTACACACACACACACACAAAAAAAAGAAAAGCCGCTTCTTTAAGACTGAATGGAGCATGCATGAGTATGTGACTGAAAAAAGAAATGAAAGACTGTCCATCACTTGACCCATTTCTCAGTTGAAAGCCTTGGAAATGAGATAGTTGAACACGCCCACCACCCAGATTAAAGCCAGCCTTCGCTGGTGCAAACGAGCGTTGCCACTGAATGGACTTGTGTTGCACTAGATTTCTCACCATGATTAAAAGAACAGCTAAGATGTCTGGGGTTCGTCTAGGCAGGGAGCCATCAAGGAGCATCATTTCTCAGTCCAGCTGCCTTGCACAAAATCTGAAAGGTGTATTACACCTGTCACACCTTGTTCCAACACTTTATGTAATTAAGACAAAGAGCTCAGTCAATAATACTCCTTACCAGTTTTACATTTCTTCTTGATGTACATACATGTACACACGTATCACACAGAGACTGTACTGCTCAGTTTGTAGAAAAGCTGCTGTTTTCATCTCTACCTCGTGAACTTATGGAAGCACTCACACCTGAATCAAAAAAGAAAAGGCAAGTCTTCACTGAAACAAAACATCATTTGATACTTGTACGATTTTTTTTTTTTTTTTTTGTCAAAAAAATGTGTCCTGAAAAAGAAAGGATTGTCTTTTATTCGGGCCAGTACAGTAAATGCTTTTGACTTCAGGTGACACGCTGTTTTTACAGTTAAAGCACATCCTTTCTTTCTCCATGTCCTGATATTTCTCTCCCTGTCTAGGGTGGCTGCTTCGACCCTTTGCCTCAAACTTTCCCAACCCAGCAACCTACTGCCACCCCAGTTTCCATGGATCCCAAACTTCCCACCTACTCTTCCCAATTTACATCAGCTCCACAGGCTCCATTTCTACCAGAACTGGTCACAGTGGGGCCACAAGGTTTGGGCTTAGGAGGCCCTCGTGGGTCTTTCCCAGGTGGGACGGCGACAGTGGGGTTGAGGCCGGGGATCGCCAGAACACAAGGACTGGGCCCCCAGCTCAGGCTACCACCCAACCAGCTCCGTCTGCAACTGCAGCAGAGACTGCAAGGCCCTCAACAGGTGTGGACCTGGAGACATTTAATTGTCTAGTACATATCATCTGTTGTTATTAGTATCTTTAATTTTTCCGTCTTAACACAGAAGTTACTGCTTCTGGTGCTACAATCAACCCAGATGTTTTAATGTGCACAGTCACTACTGTACAGAGTGGAAAGATAATAGATTTACCTTATACACATGATAAAAGTGCTGTTGATATAATAGCAGTTTATTACATTTATACCAGGAAAAGACAGGAACACTTGCACTCTTCAACGGTCTATTTGTTGTACTCTGCATTAGTTTGACTCATTGTTCAGGCTGATAAATCTTTTAATTTGTGTAGCTAATATCAACTGAAATGTTCCTAGAGGGATCCGAACCTCCCCTCTTCTTCCTCGTCATTAGTATTTGATTTCTGTCCTGTTTTTCTTTCTCTCCAGGAATACTTTTGTCAGTTTTCCATTTCTTTTTAGTTACTGTTATTCCTTCCTTTGTGTCCTTCAACAGCTGTCTGACTTATTCTCTCTCTCAGCTCCAGAACAGGCTGGCGACCCTGAATTCATTTCCAGGAGGAGTCCAGAATATAAATGTGGCCATTCGTCAGGGGCTTCAACAACCCCAGACGCCCTCACAAGTAAGTCCAAGGGAAACTCAATTTGCTATCTTCTTTTTTATGGAGCCTGCAACGGCAACAACATACTTATGTAGCACCTTTCTAGTCTGGTAACCTCTTAAAAGCAGCTTTCTCTCACTGTCACACACACATTTATGAGATTGATTTATTTATTAGACCTATGATTACTCCTATAAATTAAATCAGATTATAGTTAATATACATGTAGTCTAGACAGAATTTAGTATTACCAATTAGCTTAAACAGCAATGAGAACATAATTTTTTTCCCATGGATTTAATTATTTTGCTAAAATATCAAAGCTTATATCAGTCGTGTTTATCCCCCAATAATGAATCAAGTGACTGTGTATTTGGAGTAATAATAAACCCAAAGAAATGTACCATCTGTGTAGCATCTTAGCATCTTTTAACTTATTGTTATAGTCTTGCACGGCACAACTTTAATGTTTCATTCACTCTCACAGCTCTCATAACCGTTATTTCCCATCAAGAGTATCAATCAGACCCTGTTAGCAAAGTTTCAAATTACACCTACTTGAAGAAACATCTATTGTAGGTTGAAAAACCTGTAGAAATTAGATTCACCCCTGTAATTCCACATCAGCAGCTTTACTGTCTGAGTTACGTTATAGCCGTTAAGGAACTTGGAACTTAAGGAAGTGGAGAGTGTTTTGTGTGTAACAAGTGGTTTCATCCTCCCGACAGCCTCCTCTGAACGCCCAGATGGTTGCCCAGCGTCAGAGGGAGCTCTACAGTTTCCAGCACCGTCAGCGCCAGCTTTTCCAGCAGAAGGTCATGCTGATGAGACAGAACATGGCAGGTGCTCCAACTGGGACCGTGGGGACCATTGGCAGTGCAAGGGTCCCCAAAGGCCCCACCACCACATCTCAACAGCAGTTCAACTTCCCACCAGGGTACAACCCAATGACGGGAAACCCCCCTACCTCACCAAATCACTTCAGCCCCATGTCTGGGGGCCCTCTAGAAAGCAAACTGTCAGTCAGAGTTCCCCTGAACAACCAGACGGTGGGAGGTGTGCAGGGCCAGTTCGACAGCAATGTCAACTCCTCAGTGCAGCAAGGCCTGTTCCAGCAGTTTGGAGGCTCTGGTGAGTTCAAAGACCACATAAATAATCATTTGACAGTTTGGACAGGTTTCTAGGTAGATTGGCATTTTGGCAAATCAAAACTGATTTCTACATCCCCAATTCCAAAAAAGTTGATACTCTATGTAAAAGAGAATACAAGGATTCATGTCTGGGATTAACGTGCTGTTATGATGGATTCAGATTTAGTATTGTCTTGCTGAAGTATGCAAGGCCTTTCATTGAAAGAGATGTCTGAATGGACGTATATGTTGCTCTAAAACCTCTTCAGCATTGATGGTGCCGTTCCAGATGTTTAGGCACTAATGCAACCCCGTACCATCAGAGGTGCAGGCTCTTGAACTTTCCGCTGGTAACAAGATGGACGGTCCCTCTCCTCTTTATTCCACAGAACTCAGAGGCCATAGTTTCCAAAACAATTTCCCATTTTGATGAATCCAACAACAGAGCAGTTTTCCATTTTGCCTCAGATTTTAGATGAGACAGCAGCATTTCTGGATCATGTTCACTGTTTAAATCATAAATAAAAACATGTTATAAACCCATATTTTCTTTCCAATAAAACGTAAAGATCATATCACATTTGAAACCGAGACATTTAAAATGTTAGGTCATTTTGACTTTGATGGCAGCGACAAAAGGCTGGAAAAGCAAATGGCAAAAACAAAACAAAAAAAATGGCGGCACATTTTACAACTAATTAGGTTAATCGGCGACTGGTTAGTAACATGATTGAGCATAATAGGAGCATTTTGGAGGAAGAAACATCACTGATGTAAAAATGGGTGGAGGTTTGCTAATCTGTGACAAAACTGCGTCTAAAGATCGGGGAACAATTTCAGAAACATTTTTCTCAATGTAAAATTGCAAAGACTTTGAAGCTCCCACCGTCTACTGTACATAATATCACCAAAAGATTCAGAGCATTAGGAGGAGCGTCATGATTCTCTACTGGAGACCACTGTGGGCTCAGAAATCAACCGTCTATGAACACAGCTCACTGTGCAATTCACAAATTCAAGTTAAACCTGTGTTGTACAAAGAAGAAGCCATATGTGTCCCAACTTTTTTTGTAATTGAAGTTGAAGTTTAAACTTTATCTCAATGTAATGGCCAAGAAAATGCAAATGTTACACCATAGTAAAACAGATTCTTTGCCACAGCCGTAGTCCAACAAGATCCACCGTTTCCTCCTGAGATGAGCCCCACCAGTCCGTTGTTATCACCTCAGAACTCCACCTCCCAGAGTCCTCTGCTTCAGCAGGCCCCGCCTCCTGGCTACCAGTCACCAGAAATGAAGAGCTGGCAACAAACAGGCGTGGGCAGGTAAAGCGCCTTCTGCCTCTGTAACTATTGATGATGAACTCATGTGTTTTGAGTTTTGAGCGCCATCTCTGATTTCTCCTCTGTACCGCAGCCTCTTCAGTCAGTCAGGACAGAGTGCAGGGCAGGTGTTTGGCCAGCAGGGAGTTTACAACAACATGAGCATTACCGTCTCCATGGCCGGAGGCTCCAGTAGCGTTGGCTCGTTACCTCCCATGGGACAGGCGGTGTGCATGAGCAACAATAACCTCAGCAGCGTCGGTTCAGTATGCAGTGACCAACAGGTTAGTGACATGGAACCTGTTGTCAAAGAATTGTAAGGAAAGCAACTGCAAACCGCTCAAAAACACCTACCTTCAGAATATCAGTATTTATGGTGAATAAATTGATCAGTAGCTTTTCCAACACACATTATCACAAGCTGTTTTGCACATCATTTGTGAAAAGCAAAACCTGCACCATAAAATCAACATCTCTGCATGTGTTTCTGCAGGTGCAGCAAGTTCAGGTGTTTGCAGACGTTCAGTGCACGGTGAACCTTGTTGGCAGTGAGTCCTATCTGAACCAGGGGTCCATTGGAGCCGCGGCCCCCCAGAAGGGCCCGGGAGCCCAGGGCTCCCAGAACAACCAGGCCCAACAGAAGAGCCTCCTCCAGCAGCTCCTCACTGAGTGACATCCTCACCACGTCACCTCTCCTGCTCCCTCTTCTTCTCTGTGCCCCCACCCCCGAGGGTTGCTGCACCAGACCCGTAGCTGTCTCTGTCTCACCTTTTGAATGGATGGATGGACGTTTGGAGGGCCACAGAGTAAGCTCAGAGGGGAGTTACGCAGCCTAACCACTTCTTTGCAGGGGGATCCGGGGCTGCTTGTTTTAACGCCCAGTATTTAAAGAAAAGTCAGAAGGAGCAGCAGTGTATTTAAACCTGCCTGTCTAATCTGTCTGACAACCTGTCTGTCTGCCTCAGCCTATTAAAGGCAGTGTTGTCTTGCTGCTCATTCCTCTGTGACCGACTTCCTGCTTCCTGACCCAAGAAAACAACTGCAACATCATTGTAGATTTGCCAAGTTGTCGTTACTGTCAAATCAGGGCCGACCACCTTTTGTGTTTTGTTTAATCTTTATTTCTTTTTTGTTTTGTTTTATTTGGGTTTTTCTCCTCCTCTGTTCTCCGATCAGACGGTTATCGTTGAGCCGTCGCAGCAGTATCTTGGGAGCGTCAGTTGCAGTGGGCAGCTGAACTCAGCATTCACGTGTGAGAGTATCTCGCACGGAAACACCTCTGGCTTTTGTTTTGGATCATGTTTTTGTTCTCTACCTGTCTCTCAGCGATGTGGGAATGTTAAGGTTTCAGACCTCTGCGGCGTTGTGCGATAGGAGCTCAGTATCAGCTGGTTCTGTGACTGTTTCTCTATCGGCTACGGTGCCTGGTGGAAGTGTGAGTTTTTCCCAAGCTCTGCTTCTTCTTCTACGTGTTATTCTATTAAGTCTTCTGTTATTATTTTTTTGTTTGTTTGTTTGAATTGTTTAAACTTTTCTGCTCTCACCGTCATCATCAACAACATCATCATCATCATCATCATCTTCAGAAGAAGCTTTGACAACAACCAGAAAGGATGGATTGATGGGTGGATGGGAGGCAGATGGGATGCTGCTCAGTTTGGAACTTAGATGTCTTTCTCCCTCTGGGAGGAGGTTTTATTTTTTATTTTTGTCAAAGTATGAAAAAAAGACTTTAATGATTATTTAACTGTCTGTCCGTCACATTTTACCCTCACTTCAGCAGCTGTGAATCCAGAGCCCTGACGGGCTCTCTCTCTCTCTCTCTCTCTCTCTCTCTCTCTCTCTCTCTCTCTGAGTGTCTTCATGCTATCTCTCAGCCTATCAGTGTTGTTGGCCATGTGCTCCATGCAGGCGGGTAGTATTGTATAGTACAGAAGGATAAAGACATACCTTTCTCTTGTAACTGCTTTCCTTACAAAAAGAAAAAAAAAGAAAAAAAAGTGTAATTAATTGATTACAGCAAAACTATGTATAATGTCATTTGATCCAGGTTAGTTTCCTCTTTTTAAAACCAGTTCTAATAATGTCAGCTAATGGTTTTTAAGATTATTGGCATATTGTTATAAGGCTACATGTTGCAATGGAGGAGGAAGTTTTTTCCAGCTTCTAAATTGTAAAAATAAATTTTAAGAGACTTGGTATTTAAAAGTTAGCTAGACCTCCCTCCGTCTGGCGTCCCGGTCGGCGCTTCAGGACGCCACTCTGGAGGAAAAAATACGGTCTGGATCGCTTTGATTTCTCTTCTACTTACCAATGAACTAGTTGGCCATCTTTTATTGCTTTCTCCTCTTTTTTTTTTTTTTTTTAATTCTTATGTATGGACAATACTTTAAAGAGGTTTTCAGACAGTACATGTGTTTGTAACCATTGCATACAAAATGATAATAACACCTTAAGTCCTGTTCTTTGCTGTGATGTAAAGCCAAGTCAGTATTTGTGCCTGTAGTCGCAGCAAACGACACACTTTTGGTTATTGTTCCTATATATGGCATTTAAGTAGAGGCTTTAGTAATAGAAGTTCCTAACAAAGATGTGATGGATGATTAATTTAAAAATGTTGTGAATTTGAATCTAAACAGGAAGGGTTGAGTCACAAAAAGAAGACAGATTCCTTCATTTCCTCCTCGCCTCCTACATGCCTGTTGTTCCCGTTGAGGGTTATTTTTTGGGATTCAACCCTGCTGTCCCTCCATCTCTGGCTCCCTGTTGCAGACCCCCCCCCCCCCCCCCCCCATGGCTACACATTCACGTACAGTCTTCTGTTGACTACTGTTGCTCAGTCAGACACTGTCTTTCTCAGTGATAACACACCTCTCATAGAGTTTGTTTTTTTTAATCCACTTTGTTCATGCACAGAAAACTTGTGAAATTTATGAATGCCCTGCTGAGACGTTGCCTCTAAATATTCTTTACATGACTAAATTTATTCTCTGAATCAGACCTGTTTTGAGGAGTATGAGCTTAGAGACCCTGGACACCACAGGTTCCAGTTGCAGGATGCTACACTGCATTTTTAAAGTCCAAAATCTGGCTTTTTTTTTTTTTTTTTTTAGCAGTTTCTTAAGCTCATCTGAACCACAGCTGATTTTATCAGGGAGCATCCATTGATGTTTAAGGCCCCAGTGATTTTCTTCCTGACAGATCTGTCATGTCTGTACTTCAGCACCAAATCAGATGCTCCCCAGCTGAATCAGTCCAGAGTGATTCCTTCTTCCTGGTTCACTCTTCCTCTTCCTCCCTGTCATGGAAGTTGGAGGATGAGAGGGTTTTACACATCCTGCAGAACTCACTTTAAGACAGAAGTGTCCCTGTAAAGGAGTTTGAAATGACTGAACTCATTGCTCACATTAGTTTGACGAGTCTAATGCTCATTCTGTGGAACAGGGCTTTCCTGTGTGCTGTTTTTACAGAAATACTTCAGCGTATGCAACATTGCCCAGATCAGAGGGATAGTATGCAAGGTCAACATTCCACCCAGCCACTCCTGCAACAATGCTGTATGCTGTGAGAACCACTTTGTGCTCAGATGCAATGACTTAAATGTATTGATGAACATTGTGGAAACAAACAGCGACCCAGAAATAGCAACGATGTTTGAACTGTCTTTGGAAGTGCAAGAAAAGCATGTGAGAAAACCACAGGAAGCTTTTGTTCATAGAAAGGTGAGCTACTTGGATCCTAGTGACATTTTACCTGAGAACACATGAATTTCTTTTCTTGCTTACTGTTTAAATGGTTGGTTCTGATCCAGACAAAAGCTTTAGATCTTTAACAGCATTCACAGTATTAAAACCAACCAACTGAGGCAACAGTACATGAAGGTTTGGCAAACCAACCAGAAGTGCCCTTGCTTTGTGGGGAATGGCACAGACTTTAAAGCTGAGATCTAAGATCAGCGAGGATTTTCCAGCCCAGATTTCAGAAACGTTCCAGTGGATGGCCAATATGAAACAAGAGAAGGTTTAAAGCCAGTTACATTCAACAGAACCTTGCTAATAATCCTTAAACTTTACTACCTCACGGAGTTTGTTCCAGAAACCAACAGCCTCAACTGTGCCAAACCCCTTTTGTTACAAAGTAACGTAGGAACCTATATATTAAAAAAAAGAAAACTGCAGAAGAGGCTGGTTATTGAATTTAAATGAAAATAACTTGGCCTTGAATTAGTCCAAGCCTCTAAACCTAATTCTCCGCCAGGTGAATAAACTGAGATAATGCAATCATAAAAATAAAAAATAAAAAAAAGGTAAAGCTATTTGATTGTTGTTAAAACATTTCTAATAAGGCATCAGTATATAAGAGGGCTTCAGCAGGTTCCCATCAGCTGCATGTTTAACATCCTGTGGTTCAGGTTGAACCCAGCAGCCCGGTGCAACTGTTGGTCCACTATCAAACACTGACAGGTGACAGAAGCTCCACAAAGTGCAGGAAAGGATTTGTGGAGGCTTTTTATCAGCCTCCTCCGTTGATCTGTTGGGATGTTTCCACACATACAGTATTGACTGCCCCTTCCTTCTTTTACTTTTCTGCATGGGATAGGAAGTGGTTTCCTTTACAACTCTGCAGCAACTATCAGCTTATCCTGCAACAAAACAAAAAAAATAGATAAAAACAAGAAATGAAGGGGGGGGGAAGACAAAAAAAAAAACAGCCAAACATGCCAAATACATCCATTGCATATGTGAGATGTTTTTATGCAACAAGTCCCTCCCGCATCACTACAGTCAACTGGTACCAGGTTCAGCTCTTTTATAATGTTTATTTCATGATGTTAACATATTGTAAATAACACAGAAATGTGAATATGTATTTGTTCAGAATCAACAAAAAAAAGTAGTGCTCCAAATTTGTGGTAAATAACTACTCGCCTCTGTCATGTTTTTATTTTTGTTCTGATTTTTCTACTTTTTTTTTTATTTTTCTGATAATGTATGTGTGTATGTGGCTCTGTGAGTGCGTATGTGTGTGATTAATACTGTATATGTGGTGTTCTCTGAGATGAAACTTCTCTTCTCGACCCTTTAGACCCCCCCCCCCCCAGCACCTGTGGCTGTTTCACAGAACTATGCCAGGATGGTTTAGCGACTGCTGAATGTGATTTTACTGAGAGAGAAGCAGTGTGGACTGGCTTTTTGTACGGGTTAATTTAAAAGAAAAAGGCCATATTATTTAATTTTCTCTTGTCAGAAGTTTAAGCAGATCGGGGAGAGTGGAGCCTTGGTTTTATGGGGAGTGTTGTTGTGCAGGGGGGAGTGGGCTCGTTCTGTCGTTTTCCTCATCTGTCTGACTGATGGAAGCGTTTCTGCATTCGTCAGTAGTAAATGACCAAAGCTTCAACATGTTTGATGGAAATCATATGCAAACCTCATCATCACTGGGCGAGACATGATGTAGCGGCCCTCTGTTCCTTTCTTTCTTTCCTCTCACCTATGTCCTCTGTCTCTGTCCTCTGTGTCTGTCCTTCCTGTCTCGTCTTTCTGTCTCAGCACTGTCTGTTTTTCAAAGTGGCCTATGAGCAACGATCTCTGTGATGTTTCCAAAGTTTGGTCAGTTTAGACTTTGCCAATGAGGTCTTTTGAGCCTGAAGTGCTATCACTCGTTTACAGGAAGAAAAAAAAACTAAACAAACCATTGCAACCGTTAGCTATGCACCTTACTAAAACTAAAACGAGCATTTCCTCTCACACCTGTAGGATTAACACCGAAGCAACAGCAGACATTTATAGTTACTTAACAACAAAAAAAAAGCCCCCACAGTGGGATCTTTCCTGCCGATGACCTTTATCAATGTTCAGTTTCATTCTTGGAAAAAAGAAAAAACAAAAAAAAAAAAACAATTTTCCCCCATTACCTGATACTTTATACCAAACTTGAGGTGCCTCATGTATATATTTTCTGCAGTAAAGGTTGCTCCTTTGCTGTTAAAACAATAATGACCTTGTTAACCAGGGTTTTTTTTAAATAACTTTTTTTCACCTTTTTAAAAAAAAAATAGTTTACTGTATAAATGACTTTTTTACACACGTAGAAGATAAATCAGATTATCCCAGGAATTTGCAAATACAATCTAATTTTGCACTTTAACAGATCCATTGGGAGTGAAAAGGCCATCAGAAACCAGTTCAGCATCTGGGGTCACGACCCCTGAATGTACCGAGAAAACGTTCTAGTCGTTTAATTCACACTAAATTAATCGCTTGGGTTTGACTGCAGCAGGTTCCCATCATCCAAACGACGGCTAAAATTGTACTCACTTTAGCTTTGTAATGTAATATGTGTGTGCGATCCTCAGTATACGTACTATGCTCTCTTCTTCAGGTTGACGTCCCCTCCTCCTTCTTCGCGCTGTCTTCTGGTACTAAACGTAATAAAAACCTCCAGCTTGAACTCTGAACATTCCTGCTCACCACCGTTTTAGCAACCATAGACACTTCGCTCTCCTGTCACGCAGCCATTTTTCTTAAACCAAGTCAGTAAGTCGCTTTGTGTTAGTCAAAAGTGTGGTTGTGTGAGACTTAACTTTGTGTGCTGACATAAAGGACAACCCAGTCTTCTCTGTTTTACGTGTCTCTAGTTGACGGAAAGCAGAGCAGGTCGTGGTGCAGGTACCAGGATCGGGTCAGTGTGGAGAGCAGTTTAGTGACCAGATAAATCTGTGTGAAACATTTTAATGTTTGTCGTTGATGTGAGATGGTATTTCTGCAGCGCTGAGGCTCTTCATCTCATTCCTGAAAAGCCTGTGTTCAGAGCTAATGTCAGTTTTATAAGTGCTGCCTTACTGGGACTGAGGTTGATGTGGGTCGTAGATTTTTAACGAAGGCTTAGTAATTACCGCGGTGTCTCCTTGTGTTTGAACGTGTGTTGAAGTTGTTGTTCTGGAGAGTTTGAGGGGAAAAAAAAGACCAAGGTTCCACTTTCTCCCTTGTACAAATTAATATAAATATATATATATAAATATATATATATTTATAAATATATATGATGCATTTTACTCATTTTTGTCCAGTTTTGTATATTACACTCATGTAAAGTTTCTTTTTGAAGAGGCATCGGAGCAGCTATTACAAGACAATTTGAGTGGCAATGTTCATTGGGGAGAATTTTATGCATGTTATTTTCTTTTTTTCTCTCTGTCGTCTCTCTTAAAAGCCCTTAACCGCCCCTGTTCAGGTGTGTAACGTGAATATAAAGTAAATCTACCTTTTCTTTGGAAAGATGTAGACAATCAGTCTCAGGCCCGGTCCGGTCCGGTCCCTGCGGGGAGTGAGAGCCCTGTAGGCAAACAGACAAACAAAGCTCTCTTTATTTTCATCTACTGGAAGACTACGTTTAGAGGTTTGTTCATTCATGTGTTTGTGGCTGCTCAAGTTTACAACACACACACACACACACACACACTTCTCTACTACACTCACAACACAAACACCTCGTGCATTTGATCCCTCTGCTTTTTTCCAAGGTGAGGATGCCAACCTTGAGGAAATTATGCTTTGACTAACAAATCTATAACATCTATGAATGTGGGAATGCAACACATTGCAATAAAAGCACCATCTGAAATGCAGCACTTTGTCTCTGAGCTCTTTTGTAATTAAAATGATAAAGATGATTGTTTTAGAGTACACGCTGCCGGGGCTGATAAACGTGTGGTGATTAACGACTTTAACGAACACAGAGGGTTATATCTCTGTAAACCCAGATAAGTTCATTGTACTTAAACCATTTGTGTCAACTGATTGCCTCAAATGGTTTAAGTATTTGACAGTAGAGAAAATTAATAAAAGTATAATCAACTCAAATGTACAATAGTCAGAATTTATCATTTTTAAGTTGTATAAACGTTAATTGTTTAAATACTAACAATAGAAAAAAGTGGAATCTATTTAAAAATCTTACAGAAAATAAGTCTAATACATTGAAAATTAATCTAATAAATTTAAAAGTATTATATTTGTGATAAGAAAATTCCAATTAAATTCTTCTTTTATTAATGACCACATGATGCAGTACATTTTATTTGTTTTATTTAGACACAACAAACCAACATCAACAAATATATTTCCTTCCAAATACAATCACAGCAGTTTTTGCTCTGTGAACAATTTTCAAGTATGGAAAAAAAAAAAAAAAAAAAACACTTACCACGTAGCAGCAAACTGTGAGAGTTAAAAAACAAAGTAGGTATTAAGAGCATCTATGGAACAAGGACCAGAGTAGTTAAAAAGAAAAACTGCAACTTTCTAACACGCATCCTCTGGAGCAGGGATTCCCAAAGTGTGGGCCGCGGCCCCCTGGTGGGCCGTTGTGGGACTGCAGGTGGGCCGTGAGGTCATTAAATCCTCTATCTTTTTTAAATATGTTTTCAATTACTGTAAAATATTCATGACATGATTTAAAAACATTAAGAAGTAATAAAACAAACCAGTTAAGTGTTATTCTACTGTCATCTTAACTTAATATGACAAGTGTCACCTTATTTGTTGACCCCTCACATTAATATCGGATCATGGTTCCTAGTCCTGTATGTTGATCACAGTTGTGATTAAAGGTTCTGGTGGTATTCTGGTATTCTTTGTATTCTGAAGTTTGGGAATGGCTGCTGTAGAGAATTATTTTAGTAAAACAAACAACACTGGACACATTTAGTGCAAGAAGAAACACAAAATGACTGCAAGAACATTTGCTCGAGTCAGTGCAATGTATTTGTGCAACAATCCACACACGGATGTGGAAAATTGTGTCGCGAGCATAAATGTGTTTTACACTGCAAGTTTTGAAAATACAAAACAAAACAAAAAAATCTTTGATTATGTAGCAGCAGGTACTACAAATGCAAAAGAAAAACTGTATGGTTTGTTTGCCACACAATAAAGAAGGAATTAAAAATAGTAGCATTAAGCCCAACTATGCAGCGAGAACCAGAGTTGGTTAAAAACACACAAATAAAAAAAAAACCCTGCAACTTTCAAAAGAGCAATGTGTTCTTTGTAGAATAATTTCATGGACATGGAGAAAAAATAGAAATTAGTGATGGGTTGATGGCGCTTCATGGATCGTTTCAACACATTACCAAACTGTATTGATACGTGTCGATACTGTGTTACTGAATACTGACACCTGCTGGACATTAAAAATCCCTGCAGGCAACTGAGTTTTCAGACTCAACTGACACTAATATGATGACCTAGTATCCAATAATAAAATACAAGTCATTGTATTGTATATGGCACCATTGCATATCTGAATTTAAATGTATCTTTGATATCTTTAGATATAGATCCATGTATCATAACTAGAAAATCGAAGTGACCGTGTTTGTGAATGAAGATGTTCGTGGACTGAATTTCTTTTTTTCATAAATTTTTATTTAAAAAAAAAAAAGTTTTCCAAAGATTTGAACTTTAGTCTATTCCGCTTTTTGGACAACAGTTCTCCAGCCTTGGAAAAGACCCTCTCACAAGGGACAGATGATGCTGGTCTGCAAAGAAACCGCAAAGCAAGCTGGAAGAGGTGCGGATTGCTGATTCTGACGACATGTGACAAACGATCGGAGATTCTTTTGGCAGTTCATCCCGTCGACAGATGCGCTTCCTTATAAACACAGTTTGGCGCGTCACTGTCAGTTCGATACAGTACCTGTATCGGTCGCGTGACTTTCTTAAGGCGAAATGCGCACCGGCACGTACCGACACGGGTGTTGCTCTCTGAGCTCGACGCATGCTCCGACGCATCAGTGTTGCTGGACCCATCACTATGACAATAGAAATACATTCTAGATTTTTTTTTTTTTTAACGGGAAAATTTGCCCTGGCCGCTGGCACGGCCCACTTATTAACCAAATGCGTAATCAATCTCTATCACGGTTTCAAAGACTCAGCTAGTATGATCTACAAACCACTACAAAAAAAAAAAAAAAAAAAAACAGTAAACCCATGAAATTGACACAAGAAAACAA
The DNA here is from genome assembly GCA_018398805.1 of Hirundichthys speculiger. Lineage (NCBI taxonomy): Eukaryota > Metazoa > Chordata > Actinopteri > Beloniformes > Exocoetidae > Hirundichthys > Hirundichthys speculiger. The sequence goes on along the minus strand of JAGFBZ010000491.1, from coordinate 97,830 downwards.
AACAAGAGCATTTCAAGATAAAACACAGAATTTTTATAACACAATGTTTACCCATAATGCACTTCGGCGGCCCACAAGCGATTTCTTATTTACTTATTTATTTATTTTTTATTTTTTCACAAAAGCGACCAGCGAGAAATCTGTCGAGTTTTACTGGTGGCACTGAAGACTTTCGGATCAGATCTAAAAGCTCTTTTTGGCTTTTTTTTTTTTTTTTATCCTCAACGCTCCAGCTTCCGGTGTCCAATACCCGGATGTAGAAGTGGGACCTTCCGAAGTGTTAACCATAGTTGTTGAACGGCAAAATCAGGCAAAGATCGTCTCTTTATACTAGGATAGGTCCTTTTCTAAGCAGCTGGCTAAATGTTTGCCGGGTTCTCACTGTCAACCAAGTGAAGGTGGTCTGAAGAAATCATTTGTTCGGACAGTTAATACAGTACGAACGGCCCCTAAAGGCAACGTGTTTAAGAAAGGTTCTCAGCTTTGTCAATTATGATTCCCCCCCACGCTAGATCAGGGCCAAAAGATCTGAATGGTCCAAACTTGCTAAAAACAGGAAAAATTGTGGTAGAAACTGTATTGTGCAATAAGCACGCATTTGCTTGTGCACCTTGCTCTGTGAAAATAAAATGCCAGAACTTTCTCCGTAACCTCCAACGGACTTGTCTAGGTTTTCAGCCAATCACAACTGTGAAGTTTGTTAAAACCGACAAAAAACGAGTACACCCAATGACTGTCTCATACACTAATTCTGTTTAAGTAATGCAATAAATCTAAATTTTAAAAGTGGCATTTACTCAAACTGTTTGCATAGAATGAACTTTGGGGTTAACAGCATGTGGACCAGGTCCTGAAGGCTGATAGAAACCAGGTACATGTGAATGAAGCAGGTAAGTAGCTGCCAGGTGTTTTAGTCATTTACTAGTCTAGAGCACTGAAGTGGGTGTTGATACAGTGCCAAGGAGGAAAGACATCAGCAATAATCTTATGAATCTGATGAAAGAGATGTGCAGCAGCAACGCTGGTGAAAACCAGCAGATCTCCAGACCATCTCACACCAGCTGTCACAGCGGTTGGAGGGTTTGGGCTTGTTTCACAGCAGAACTGGGACTGGTCTGGAGCACCAGTGACACCAGTAAAAACGGATGTTTCTTTCGTCAGATGTCAAAACAAGTCAGAAATCACAACCAAAAATCTCATTAAGACCATGTTTGGGCCGATATTGAACCATTTCAAGACTGCTGATAAAATCCTGACTTAAACCAGGTTCACTTACTTCTGCAGTGACTTAACTCTACTTTCCCTGAGTTGGATTTCTGTGTCTGCAGTAACAATAATGGGAGAAGCTGTCTTTTCTAATTGAGAATGAAGATTTCTAAGAATCCAAGCCAAAGATTCAGGTTAAAGCACATGCTTGTGTGCTCGTGTTCTGCAGCAGCAGATTTAGATATTTAGATGCTAGTAAAGAAGTTCAGAAATGATTTATGTTCATCAGAGCTTACTTCACTTCACCTTACTTATATAGTATCAATTCACAACAAAGTCATCTAGAGGCATCTTACAAAGTTAAATATAAACCAATCAAGACCATGTTGCTCTGCTAATCAGGCCAGTTCGTTGTCATCTATGCTTATTGATATTCATAATCCAGTTTATCCCATAATTCAGTTAGTTCTACTTCAGTTCAAAATTCCACATTTATGTGATGCAAATTCATAGAAATAACTATCTGAGGAAGCCAACAGATCAAATCAAATCATTTTCATCAGTCCTGGTGAATTTGTAATAACTGGTTATGACTAAAATAACCAGAAGCAGATTATTTGCATAAAAGGCTGTTCTAGATTGTGATCTTACGTTTGTTGGACCTCTTTGTTGCCTCGTGTACGAATTGTGCTCTGAAAGTAAACTTGCCTTGTGAAATCTGGACTCACGTGCTTTCTAGTCTGAGCTGCGCACGTGCATGACGTTTCTTTCTTTGATCATTTATCCCACTCAGTTTAATGAGTAAGTGTTTATTACCATCACAGCTGTCATAAAATTACAGCAAGACAATAGTTTGTTTAACAAATTCAAAAGAAATGTATAACAGGCATCAGTGAAAAAGTGCTTCAGATAATACATTTAAATCCAAAGGTTTTGATTAATAAATGCAGTAACTAGGGCTGGGCAAGTTAACGCGTTATTATCGCGTTAACTCATTAATTTATTAACACAGACATTTATTTTATCGCTGTTAAGGCATGTTGCTCACATGCTTTTGTTTTGAAAAGTCTGTTACTGGCTGCTGCTGAACCGGAAGATAATTAGCAGGTAAACATCCGGAAAAGCTTAAACGTGTAGAACGGTAAAAATCTGTGAACTTTACAGTTCAGGTAGCAACTCAATATTAACAATTTTGTCTGAAAAAAAAAATTCTGGACTGCAACAAAACTTTCTTGTCATTCCTCCATGTTCCATCAGATCTGCTCCATGTGTTCACTGTCCTGCTGTTCTCTAGCTGGTTACTTCAGTGCGGCTCCATCTAGTGGCACAGATGTGTAATGACAACAGAAAGTCCAGTCCTCCATTATAAAACAAATTCAGTTCTGTGGCCCGTTTTTTCATTTCGTATTTTTGATCCAAGTCTAAAATGGAAATATATTTTAAAAAAAAGGCATTTTTTTTTGTGTGTGTGTTAGATTAAAAAATAAAAAACGTAATAAAATGTCACTTTTTTTGTATTTTTGATTGACAATTGAAAATGGAGAGAATGAATGATACACAGATTGATAAAGTTACTGAACTTTAACATGGACATTTTCATTTTAAAGTTCTCCCAGACGGAGGATTCAACAGAAACAAGGTTATTTGTAACAACTGACAAGTTGAACTCCCCGTTAAAAGTTTCTGCTGTTACCTCAGAAATTACCTGTTTTAATGTTCTGATTGTGCTGAGACACAATCATTTTGTTGGATTTTGTTTGTAGACTTTTTTTTTAATAAAAACAGGATGACATTAATGCCCTGGTAGTGGCAATAAGCTTTATTTTATTTTACATTTTTCAAGATGAGATTTACACTAAATATGTGTTACTGACAAGTGCTGATGTTAAAAGTGTTTGAACAACAAATGTTATAGCACTTTAGTTCATATGGCAGCAGAACATTTAAATAAAAGAGACCTTTACACCTTGAATTCATTATTTGATTTTGCGTATACAATGCGATTAATTGTGATAATTGTTTTTAATTCTGTTAAGCACTTTGTGTTGCATGTCCTTGCATGAAAAGCGCTCTACAAATAAAGATTGATTGATTGATTGATTGATTGATTGACGTCTCCTTTTGCGTCTTTTCCCAGACATTTGAGCAGCATCATCAGGTGACTTGAAACTTCAATAAAACTAAGGCGTACATACAGAGAGTCCTTTTTGAACACATACAAAGCTAAAATTACCTCAGTTCGTCTGTTGTGACCTGAGCCACACATCATTTAAGTGGAATGACATAAATAAAATAACTCTATTGCCCTCAGCACTAACATTATTTTCCACATAATCCGCTTTAATTCAAAACTGCTTCAGTTTGAAAGTTATCTTTTCTTTCCATCTAATAGAAGAACTTGGGTTGTTTCCGTTGCATAATGTCCCTTTAAATTCTTAAAAGTCCCAGTTTCACCAGGTGTGATCCACTGCAGCGACAGGTAATTGAAATGTGGTGTCACAGTCAGCAGTACAGGTAAAAATCAAGTACTTAACTGGACAGGTTTCCAAGTGTCCATTAAGAATCACTTTTCTCATGTATTTATCTATGTGGCTCAGCGTTGATATCAGCTCCCTGATCAGCATCTCAACCAGAACAAACGTAAAACCAACAACAAAACAAACTACATTTTTGTCTGGGCGATGAATTCTTCCTTTGTTGTTTTGATGGTTTTGTTGGGACTTTGGTAGGTTGATTCTTCAACAGGCTCTGTGGGGTTCTTGTACTCGTGGTACTCCATTATGGGGTAGGTAACGACGGTCAGCACCAGAACCGCCAGCAGGATGTAGATTTTATATTCCAGGCATAAAAATGTGCTGTAGGCAAAGGCGATGACAAAACCCAGGGACTCCCACATCCGGTAGTTGGCGAACGCTGCCTCCTTCTCCCTGGGGAAGAGGACGCCATACAGAGCTGCAACACACAGAGGATGAATGTTACAAGAAGAAAAGATCCAGCCTCTGTGATCACTTCTGTCATGATCGTACAGCAGATGATCTAAAAAAAAAAAGACATTTTAGAAGATTCAAACAAAAAATCAACTGTGCAACTGTGTGTTGAAAATTAAAATTCCACCATCCTAAATCACAAAGGAACAATATGAGAAATGCCAATATGCAGTGTGTTTTACATGTACTTTAATGCTTTTTTTCCCTTTTGTAGAGTCAATGAACTCATATTTTCATGAATCTTACAGACCTGCAACGTCCTAAACAATGATTTCAATACACATGAATACTGCAGTGTTGCCTTTTCTTCCAGCAACACTTAAAAAGGCGTTCTGGCATTGAGGATATCATGTTTCTGTTGTTCTTTCATTCCATTATTTCCAGTACTGGGACAGCTCAGGACCCCAGTAGCTGTACTCTCTTCTTCCTTCACTGTACCTTCGCAGGGTGCAGAATAAAACTTTGCCTTGTCTTGACATCACACAGGTGCAAATGACTTTACCGAGGTACTGATCCGACCCCGTACCGTCCCAGACCATCTCAGACCTTAGCGTTCGTACTTCTTTCTTTTTGTTGATAACAGCGTAGATGGTCCTTTTCTTCTTTGGTCTGGAGCAGCCAGGGCCCATTTCTTTTAATAAAAACATCTGGAATACTGGTTTGTTTAACCACAGCGTGACAGTCCAGCCCAGGAGACACTGACGCCACCTCTGGACGATGTTAAGACCAGGCTTATTCTTATTCGTCCAGTGTTAGTGGCATCTGTGAATGTAGCGCTGAACAAATGTTTCTCACACTAGTCCACTGTCCATCTGGTTATATCAGCTCTTAAAGAGAGATGCTCCTTAATGCAGCGCCGTTTGATGGTTTGGAGATCACACCAGTCCATCTGAGGTTTACGCTCTGAAAACTCTCCAGATTCCTCCAATCATTCAGTGATACGTCTTGGGTTCTCCAGTATTATTGCTTTATCAGAGTTTTAATGACTTCCATATTGACTCACAGTCTCCTTAAAAAGAGTTTCATGAATGTACCAAAATCATTCTTTCACCTCTGGAAAACAATTAAAATATTGTTTTTTACAACAACTTAATTGTCCCTGGGTGTCTTCTTTTCAATGTGTTGCAGACCTGATGTGCAAAAGTGGGTGTATGTTGAATGAAATTAAGCTGATGAGAGAAAACTTGTTTATTTCACTTTAAATAGATTAGATTAGAAGTAGGGGTGCACGATAACAGGAAATTATGATGTCATCCCGATGTCATTCCGATATCACGACGAATAGCCCCAATAACATATATTTCTGTCAACACAGCAGTGCCTCGCTCCCTCTGAGCCTTGAATGACCAGCAGTGAATGTTATGTTCAAGTAACGTCGGCATAATCAGAAAAACGATTTCTCTGTAAGGAAAATCAAGAATACCCCCTCATGCCAGAAAACAACTCGTTAACTCGGTCATAATTTTGGTAGTTGCTGACTTGAATTGATATTCGCAGTATTCTCCCACATGTTACACATAAAAAAAGAAAAAATAGAAAAGGCTGAAAGAACGACTAGCAAACGAGGGAACGTGGGAATTTACGTTACACCTTGAATGCAGCATGCATTGTGCTGATCACGACAAACATGGCGGCGTGGAACTTTGTTTAAGTTTTAGAAGAAGATAGTTTGGTGGTTATTTGTGACGAATCCTCCGAGTGAATTCTACGAGGAGGGAAGCACAAGCTTTAATACGTAAAACCTGATCAGCCACCTACAACATAACAATCACTTCCATGGAGTTTTGAAATCGCGCTAATGTGAGCTAACAGAAGCTAATGCTAACGTGCGCAAGCCAGCAGCAGTCTCTCCTCCCCTCTCCCTCATTCCTCTCATCTAAAACTTCCATGAGATTAAAAAAATAAAAACTACTGAACCTCATTTACTTTAATTAAAGGTATTATTTAAATGGAACCACAAGCCAAAATCCTTTAAATGTGAATCTTTTTCAGTTTGTAATTCTGTTGCATGTATTTCCATCAGTTGAAGGAGCCTTTATTTTTTATATCAGTCAGTAATGAACCTTATTTAAGTTGATGTGAGATATCAAATAGGTTTGTTTGATAGCTTTAAGAAAATGTTTGAGAGGCTTGACACTAGTTTTTCATTGGAAAAAATAAATATCTGTTCGTTTAAAAAGTCAAAACTATTTTTGGTTTTGTTCATAGTATTGATGTAATGATCTTAGGTATATGTGTGTGTTATCGGTATCGGCCTTTAGGAGCTGAAAGTTATCGGTATCGGTTTTAAAAAATCGTGCATCCCTAGATTAGAGCCTTGGTCAGAAACTTAATAGGAGCTGTTGACCATGATTTTCCAGAAAAGTATCTGTAATCATGTCACCTGTTATCAAGTAGCGTGATGACATCAACACTTTTATTTCTTAGTGTGAGAACATTTTTCCATCTACCTGCTGTGTGTAACTGAATGAATGAACATAATGGTGCCATATTGTGGATGAGAGGGATCAAAGAATTCTCCTACCGTTAGTCTGAGTCTGCCATATAGCGTCTGCCATACCCCACAGGGCGGGAAACACAAAGAAGACGGGCAGCTGTTCAGGATGAGGTCGCCAGTACAGGAGAGCGATGCTGCAGGAGAAGTTGGTCACGGCAGCTGAAAATGAGCAGACAGATAATCACTGATGATAGCGAAGGCCGGGCTGTACGGTTAATCAACCGGGCCTTTAAACCACCGCTAACAGATTTTCTAAAGTAAATTGAATCAATCATGCAGCATCTCATATCTGTGTAACTTTAAGAAGTCTTACCCAGGAGGAAGAGCGGCGCTCTCCCGGTGTACTGAGAAATCCTCCCAAAGAGGAAGGAGAAGAGGGAGTTGGAAGCTCCAAAACACATCATCACAAATCCGACATAGTGGATTCCCAGCGCACAAGTCACGTAGTTCTGCAAACACACAGCATGTAACGAGTCATACCAGGTTGACTGTTTCACTTCCTGTTTGGGTGTTTTGTCCTCAGGTGAACAGGTTTCTGAATGAGGGTGATGAGGGTTTTAATATGTCTGGAAAAGAGTCTTTCAGACAATCCTGCACACATTTTGTGGTTTATAATTAGCTATTTTCCATATGGAGACCCAGTATGTCACAAACCACTCAGTTGAAGGAGTTTCTGTTCACTAGTTCACTAAAAAATAAGTCTTTCCTATTTTATAAATAACATTAACTACTTCCATGAGATTCCTATTTTGGAGATGTTTTTACCTTGGTGTACTCCCCAGAGAGGAAACTCTGCTCAAAGCCGCTGTACATGGTGAGGGGGATGAGGATGAGGAGCTTCCAGCTCTTCAGGAGCCTGAACGTGGCCAGGAAGGTGTGGCAGAACGGCTCCCGGTTCTCACGAAACCGGCTGGTCTGGTCCTGGTCGATGTTGTCCAGAAACACTGCCACAATCAGCATGGCCAGCACCCCCACACCTAGCAGACAGCAAACCAGACCCAGCTACTGCATCATCTGCTCAGGCCGCACGCACGGCTGCCAGCCTTCACCCAAACTCTGCAGTTACCGATGTAGCATCCAACCAGCGTCCACACCAGCTTCTGTGCAGGTCTGGTGCTGGTACTGTTCACCGCAATATCAAGACCACACTCAGCTGCTCCACAGGTCTGCAGCACCTCCTCCGGGATTTCAGCTGTCAGGCGACATAAACCAGAAATAAACCTCATCAGCAAGAACATAGAGAAACAAACATAGATGAGCTAGTTGTTGTTCCAGGTCCAGACGACGTGATCTTCTGGAGACGATCTGAGGAGCAACATTTTCACAATCTTTCAACCATGTTCAAATGTTGCTCTTGAAAAAGATGCCGATGCTTGCAGAGTTCTTTACATGTTCCCAAAAACACAAATACAATCTTATTTCTGTTGTAGAAATTCATTCACTGTGCAGTGAAAGCCTGCTTTTAAATAGAAACTGATGCTAATGTTGAATAGCTTCATAGTCATCGGGGTGTTTCAAGGTTTTCCTGCTCCTCAAGACATTTATTATGCAATACTTTTGATAAGGAATTAAAAATACGTAAATGAAATGAGTAATTATAAGGTTGAAGCATGTGCTGGGTGGAATTAAAAGAAATGATGACAGTGAGGGCCTGTCACTGCAGAAACTGATAAGAGACCTTTAAAAGTGTCATATAAGCTTGACTTGGACCCGACGGCCTTTCTGACTGTCCTCTAAACCCAACGCCATAAAAACTAGATAACTGTTTCCTGACTTGTGTATAATATTCCCCATCTTTACTCACTGAATTATCTTTAACTTTAACTTTCATAGTTCTCTTCTAGACTGTTAAATAACTATTTTCAGTGCTTTTGTCTGCTGTTTTTTCTGACTGACTCTCCATGTTTGACAAATGTCTGGAATGAAGATTTCAGATGAAGAACATCTACTTTCTACTGACTTTCTACTGAGTTACTGACTGTAAGTCACTGAATGTTTGAGACTGCAACAGCCCATGATAAGACTGTAATACCCTGTTTTAGTAAATGCATGATAGCTTTGTTTTTTTTTTTTTTAACTGTCTGACAATGTTTTAACCACAACTCAATAATTAAATGATCTGATATTATTGACAACATCAGCAGCTTCTGCTCTGACGTCATCATATCCAACAACCGGGACCTTTGACTTGACACAACTTGAGAGTAAAAAGAATTGATCTGATCCTGGTGTAATTTAATCTAAATTTGACAAATGCCTGTGTAAATAATTAAAGGTGTCAGCAGACGTTTTAGCTACGTTTCACTCCTGCCCACCGATATTAGTGTCCTGCCCAAAGATGAGCGACGACATGAGGTTCCCCCACACAGCAGACGACTGGAAGATGAAGAAGAAGATGCCGAAGTAATGGTTGATCACATCAGAGCCCTTCTTGCCATCTTTAGCAGCTTGAACGTTCCCAGAGATGGTCAGGTAGGTGCATTTAGCCGACCACAGAGGAGAGCCGCCCAGACCCAGGATCACTGAGGTGGGCATGAGGGTGTACCTGGGGAGAGAGCAGGTCTCAGTTCACTGCACAGCTACAGCTTATGTTGTTTTAATAATAGAACTGCTGACACTGAGATATTAGTTGCTTTTCAGAAAAGTATATCACTTCTTTGAGAGGGCGAAGCTCAGAAGTAAATATGGATTTAAAAGAAAGCCTGAAAACATTTTAACTGTAGCAAATGCAGCATTTTTTTTTTTTTTTTGGCTTCATATCGGACAGCATGGTGGCTTTATGGTCAGCACTGTTGCCTCACAGCTAGAAGGTTCCTGGTTCAAACCCCAGCAGGTCTTTCTGTGTGGAGTTTCCATGTTCTCTCTGTGTTTATGTGGGTTTCCTCCAGGCACTTCCTCCATCAGTCCAAAGACATACCTGTCAGGTTAATCGGTGGTTCTAGATCACCTGTAGGAGTGATTGTGAGTGTGTTTGGTTGTTTGTGGCCCTGTGATGGACTGATGGATGGATGGCTTCATATCTCAGACCTGCCCACTGCTTTTTTTTTGAAGAAGAATTTTTCCTCTTTGACATATTTGATTGAATATTTGTTCTACGCTGACTGTATCAACACAAACAAAATGTTCATCGTTTAAATAAACAGCATTCTCTCATAACTTCCTGGTGATCTTAATGAACTAATCTCAGTTTGGGTTTAATCAACATCTAAAGAAAGATTTTTTAAAATGCATTACAATAGTGCAATAGTGAGCTGTTACAAAAGTAAAAATGAAATAGAATGAAACTATGGCAGCCAACATGGCGCTGAGTGCGTGAGTGAGTGGTTACCATCCAGGATAGAGGTTTCCAAAGGAGTATGAAACATAACAGGCCATGCCAGCAACCACAGTCCATTTACAGCCCAGATTCTTGATCATGATGGGAGGCAGGAACATAGAAGAGATGATGATGGAGGCGTAGATCACACTCAGCGATGCAACGCCCATCCCCTGCTCTGCGTTCAGGCTGCTCTGCGTAGAAAAGACAGCGATCAGTTATCATTTAAGTAGAGATACTTCAGAGTTAGAAGAGTGTGATGAGGATCACAGTCCTGTGTTTGGTATGGACACGTCATCGCGGCTCTCAGGGTGGAAACTTTACCAGGTAAATCTGCTCTGAGATGAACAATCAGTCTGAGACTGTAGCAGACTGGAGAAAATTCCTAAAAAAGGTCAGTAAAGATCCAATATTAAATACAGAATATACTGTAAATTTGCAGATAGTGTTCTGTTTCCTTTTGTAAATCTGATTTTTGCAGTAAAAGGAAAGAAAACAAACAAGCAGGACTGTGTTGAAAGGACATTATAAATCAACCTGTATGTATCTACCTCGACAGGGAGATCATGTGATGGATCAGTGGTGTTTTAGCTGTGTGCCTGATCACAGTGATCAGTGCACGGATGCACAAAAAATGAATTTAAAATTGACTTCAGTGAATGAGCTCTTCAATCTCAATGACACAAACTCACAAACCATTCCAGATGAAATTATAGCTCACCACTATTTCTTTAACACCATTGTATTCGTGTAAAAGATATTTGATCTTTTTAAAGACATTTAAGGAAGCATCCAGGTGCAGAAGTATGTGGACAATGAAGGTGTTTTTATGGTTTTTGCCTTTATACGCTACCATAAAGGATTTCAGTTTAAGCAAAAAAGATGTGATGAAAGTGTAGACTTTCATCTGTAAACTAAGACATTTTCACAAAAAATGTGGGATTTAACATTTATTAAGTACAGCCGTTAGTCCAGTGCTCTGCTGCTTCTGTAACGTCCTGTGTTCCTGTCGTTTGTTGTGCTGTTTTACCTGTGTGTGTTTTACCTCCACCTGTGTGTGTAGATGTGTTCAGGGTGCTGGCTGGTGTGGTAACCGGTGATCTAGTCCTCTAACCATCTCACCTCAGTGCTGCTACTTACATCTATTTATGTAGTAATTTCATTCAGTCATTTGTGTGCTCTCCTTTCTCTGTCCTCCATCCTCTCTCTGTTCTCTGTCTCTATCCTCTCTCTGTCCTCCATCCTCTCTCTGTCCTCGATCCTCTCTCTGTCCTCTATCCTTTCTCTGTCCTCCATCCTCTCTCTGTTCTCTATCCTTTCTCTGTCCTCTATCCTTTCTCTGTCCTCCATCCTCTCTCTGTCCTCCATCCTCTCTCTGTCCTCTATCCTTTCTCTGTCCTCCATCCTCTCTCTGTCCTCCATCCTTTCTCTGTCCTCTATCCTTTCTCTGTCCTCCATCCTCTCTCTGTCCTCCATCCTCTCTCTGTCCTCTATCCTTTCTCTGTCCTCCATCCTCTCTCTGTCATCCATCCTCTCTCTGTCCTCCATCCTCTCTCTGTCCTCTATCCTTTCTCTGTCCTCCATCCTCTCTCTGTCATCCATCCTCTCTCTGTCCTCCATCCTTTCTCTGTCCTCCATCCTCTCTTTGTCCTCCATCCTCTCTCTGTCCTGTCTATCCCCTCTTTTCTTTCTTTATCCAGCTGGTCTTCAGCAGGACGGTCCCCCCATATGATCCAGGTCCTGCTCAAGGTTTCTTCCTTTTAAAGGGGAGTTTTTTTCTTGCCACTGTTTGGCTTAAAGGTTTTTTTTCTCCCGCTGTGGGAGTTTTTTTTACCTGCCATTATCCTTGATTGGATTTAATATTATAATATTATAATTTTAGTTAATGATATTTGCTCGGGGGTCATGATCTGGGTCTCTGTAAAGCGCCTAGAGACAACTGATATTGTAACAGACGCTATACAAATAAAATTAAGTAGAATTGAATTAAAATCAAAGTACCCCAATTTTCACAGGCTCAAAAGTATTTGGACAAAGTGGGAAAGAGTGTAAATATAATCATAAAATTTAGTACTTGGATGAAACTTGGATGGTCCTTGTGGTCGCTGACAGACTGAAGGGTAAAGCCAGGGGACGTCACCATACTCAGCTTCCTCTCCATGGAGCCTGGTCTTTGTTTGAGGGAATCTCTGCCTTCACAGTCAATGCTGCTTTATTGGGTTGAAATCAGACAACTGGGGCAGGAATTTCACGGCGGCCATGGCCGCCATGGCCGTCGTAGCCCTTCTTCTTGGCCGTGATGCCCTTACGAAAATTGATGCTTAACGGCCACTGTGGCCTTGGTGCCCTGCCCTCTCCCTTTCCTTTGGCTATCATCAAGTTTGCGCCGTAGTGCCCATCGATAGGCCTACCTGTATTAAAGCTAAACAATCGGAGCGGAGGTGTGTCCTACTGAGAGATCCGTCCATAACTCTACGGCGGCACAGCATCTATTTCCATCAGTGTTCTGTCTGTGGGATAAACAGCACAACGATACCACGAAGACGACATTAAAGGTAAGTGTTCAAAAAGCCATCTGTTTTCTGGATCAAATAGGTTGTCATTAAGCATAAGGACTTTAAAGATTGAACCCAGAACTATAATTCCTAATAAATCGCTCCCAAATTTGAATTGATAAATAGTTACTAAACTTGGTTGTAGCAGTAGCATATTAGCCTCCCTGAGGGGGACCTAGCTATCCAACAAGCTAAATCAACACTTCTGTAAATCTTTCGTGTCATATCTTATTGCTATAACCTACTAAGAATTTTTAATGTTTCAATATCAGACAGAGACTGTCATGTCTCACTACTGTAGCCTTCTGAGCTATGGTTGCTTAGGCAACCCAAGTAAACGGTCTCCTGCAATCAGCTGTTTTATCGTAAACTAAAGCCTTCAAATAATCCTTTTCTCGCCAAATCAACTTCTCTGTCTCTCTTCTATGTGTGCAGCACTAGCGAAGCTTTGCTTGTTAGTCTTCATTTCATCGCCAAAATCAGGATGCCATTAAATGGAGTTCGATTATAGAGAAAACATATGTGACTAGAAAACACATCAAAAACTCACGATTGACATATGAATCAACAACAACTTACAGGCAGGATGACTCAGATAGATTGATTCAAACTCTGACATTCCGGGTTCTATACACAATACAGTTCTGAGACTTCAGGTGCGTGAAAGTGAAACCTAAACTCTTTAACACGTATCATTACAGAAATACGCTCCAGGGTGGCTTCAGCATTTGATTAATCAGTAGGCTATGAAAACGTGATAATATTATTTAAAAATATTCTACATATTCACTCTAAACTTTTTTCCCTCAGAAAGAAGAAGCCAAGACGAGAACGAGTCGAGATTAGTTGCAAAAGAGCTCGAAGATGCAGCAAAAAAACTGCCAAAAAATGGACACCTACTTCAAAAGGTTATCATGGAATAGTTAATTGTTAGATTCTTCTTATTTTAGCCTAAGTTTATGTGGTACATTTAGGATATAACATTTGGAAGGAATTAATACCCCTTTTCTGTCGCTCTTCATGTTAAACCAGATATGTGTTTTGTGTATGTGTATGTATATAGATCCGTGTGTGTATACATTGGATATAAATGTTGTTTGTTTTTTTATTTTTTGGGGGGAATATGTCCATTTAATATTTAAGTTATGGTTCTAAGTTATGGTTATGCACATGTGTCAGTGTATATTGAGTTATGCATTATTATATATTTTATAAATATATTTATTTTCAGATACATAGATTCATGATAGTGTTAAAAGTGTCTATGATTTAAAAGATTGTTTTGACATGTCTGGAATGAATCAATAAAATGAAATGAAATTAAATATATTAACTAGTTGTGCCACTATGATTCATCATAAAACTGATTTAAATTTTTCATCCAGTGCAAAAAAGACAGAGGGAGCATAGAGAGGTGAAGGCCAACTGTTTTTTGTTATGGGCCTAGGAAGACCCCAGGTTCTCCATCCCCATCATCAGATGACAATTTAAATTAAATTTATGGATGTGTAATAACCTTATAAAAGGTCAATGACATTGCCTATTTTGTTGTCTGTTTCCCTTTGATAAAAGTCAAAAAGTTGTGGTAGCCTATTGAAAATATCAAAAATTTCAAAATTTCAAAATTCAAAAACTGTGTTGTGCCATTTATTAGCATATCATGTCATATTGTATTTTTTTTTTTATTATGGCTGTGTTGCCCTAGCATTTGGCCTTTGTGCCCTCAAAAAAAATACCCCTTTGAAGGCCAAGTGGCCTTGTCCCTCAAATCACGAAATTCCAGGCCTGCAGACAACTGACATTTTTGTGGCAGCAGTGTTGCAGCACTTGGCTGAATGTGCAGATAGTGTCGATCTACACAGCTGCTGTTCCCTTGGCAACCATGCATGCCCATGCCATAATACTACCTCCACCATGTTACGATGACACAGAAGGTCTGCTTTGGATCATGAGCAGTTCCTTTCCTTCTCCATACTTTTTTCTTCCCATCATTCTGACAGAAGCTGATCTTGTTTTCATCTGTCTAAAGACTCTGATGTTTTCTGGTGAAGTCTTATCTGACTTTCCTGTTGTTGCATGTTGCCTGGGCTTTGCACCTTGTTGTAAACCCTCTGGAAATACAGACGTTTCCTGATTTTAACAATCATACATGAGCTTCTGTTCATGTTGTCAAAGGGTTTTTCTTCACTACAGAGAAGGTTCCTGTGATCATCCAGTTCAGGTATCTTCTCTGGTCTTCCAGGCATCTTGTTGAGATCACCAGGGCTGTCTTTCTTTTTGATTTGGCCTCAACATTTTCTCGTATAGTTGTACTTTGTATTTCTGCCTATTGATGGTCTTGGACTTTAAACTAGTAGCTCCAGTCAAACAGCTGTGTCAAATGCCAATGAAGTCTCAACTCAAACCTTTTAACTGCTTCATTTATCTTGAAGTAAGGCAAGAATGGGCCGCACCAGGCCAATTAACATCTTTTAGATTAGTTGGCCAAATACTTTTGAGGCCTTGTAAAAGGAGGTACTTTATGTAAAATTGCCGAAATTCTTAAATGGCAAATACCATACTGGACAGTGATGTATTCAACAGTGTGTGTGATTTAAAAATACATTTTTTTAAAAAGTCAGTAGACTCAGCAGAAAGATATCTGTGTAGATCTTTTGTTACTTTTTAGGTTTAGGAGCCAAATAAAGGAGAGCAGAAGGCAGGAGTCACCAACAAAAAAAAAGGATTTTATTAAGTCCAAAAACCGAGCAAACTGAAGTGAAGTAAGTCCATAAGAACCAGAGAGACATCAGGGCAGCAGCACAGGGAGCAAACAGAAGAGCAACAGGGTGATAAACAGGATGGAGAACAGATGAACCAGCACCAAAGACAAGACACAGGTGCAAACAATCAAACAGATGAACAAAAGGAAGTAAAACAGAACTCAACAAGGTAAAGTTAACAGCAACAGAAAAGAGTACAAGACAAGCAGAGCAAAGAAGAGCAAGAACACAAGAACCAAACCCAACACTAAACATCTCCACAGATGAAGAGTGCTGGATGAATGTGAAGGAGTCAATGTGGCTTGTAGTGTAAAGTAAGTAAAGTAAAGTTAGGCTAACCATAGTGTGTAATGATGTAAAGTTTGAATGGCCAATAAGATGACAATAGTACAATATAAAAATAAACATCCCATTTACCATTTCTTTGAGACCTCTGACATTAATGTTGAAAGTCTACAATTTGATCACGTCCTCATTTTGAATCTATTGGGTTGGTGTATGAAGGCAAAATCATAAAAAGAAATTAAGCAACTAATTTAGTTAATGATATTTGCTCGGGGGTCATGATCTGGGTCTCCGTAAAGCGCCTAGAGACAACTGACATTGTAACAGACGCTATACAAATAAAATTTGAATTGAATGTTTTCAATTTTAAAGTGACAAGAGACGGATCAAAATTTTATTTTGAAATAACAAGAAGATGAAAACTTTAAAATGTTCACATCATTTACTACTCTAAGCACTTTAAAAGCCATTGGTTGTTACTAATTTCAAATACAGTGAGAGAATTTCAAAAATCTGTTCTGACTCTTTGAATCACCCTATCAATAGAAATCACAGTATTTGGTGTTTTACATCAACAGCAGTATTGTCATCATTACAGCTCTTCCACATACCTGCAAACTCTGCAGGCCTCCATAGGCCGTGAACAGAGACAGAAACCCAACGGAAATCACCAACACATTCTTGAAGTTGCGGCTGATCATGGCTGCCTTTAAAAAGAAAGCTTCCCCAGTTTCTCAACCTTTACAAAATATGGGAAAATAAAGCTCCAGCACAGATGTTGAATGGGTTCAAGCATACAGCCTCAGCCAAGCTCACGTTTAGGTCTGCCCAATGACTCTTTCTGATCAACTCAAATACTGAAAATGGGAACAAAGTACAGCTGTCTCACACACACACACACACACGCCCACACACACAGCTCCCCCCCACACACGCACGCACCCACGCACACACTCGTTTATCTCGCCTGGTGGGGACAGTGGACATTGTGGTGCCTCTTGGGGACCACCACACACACACGCACACCACACACACACCACACACACCACACACACACTCGTTTATCTGGCCTGGTGGGGACAGTGGACATTGTGGTGCCTCCTGGGGACCACCACGCACACACGCTCACACACGCACACACACGCACACACAACAAGGCTCAGTTTTGAGTGATGTGGAGAAAATCCCTCCTCTCAAGATATTTTGACCAATAAGATTATTGTATTTTTTTCTTCCCACTTGATCTGTGTTTCCTTCTTCCTGCACAAATCTAAACAATTTTTCATGCAACCATCCTTTTACAATCTAGATTTATGATCTTATTTTTCTACCACGATATAAACAGCACATATCTATGCTTACGGGAGTTGTGGAGCAGAGCAAAGGTTTATTACATCCCTTCACTGATTCTTTTCTTTTACAACCATGCCATCACATTTATTGTTTTTATTTGTTTACAACATGATTGCTTGTTGTTTTAAAAGAATGACAGTCTCTCAAGCAATCAATACAATCACGTACAAAAGCAAGTATCCTCTCCTGTAATTCTACAGGTCCTTCCGAAAGTATTCAGCCCCCTTTCTCACAACAATTGAATCATAGGCAACTGGACTTAGATTTGTCTAGAAGACGTTTCGCCTCTTATCCAAGCGGCTTACACAGACTGTCTTACACAGGAAAGTACATTACCGGACAGAACAAATCTCAATACAGAGCAAATTTCCCAGTTACTGGAGTTGTGCCTTAACACCACATACTTCCAGTTTAACGGCAATTTTTAAAGATAGAAACATGGCTGTGCTATGGGGTCACCAGTATCCCCCATTGTGGCAAACCTATATGTGGAAAGAGTAGAACAAAAGGCACTGAGCTCTTACAAGGGTACATCACCAAGCCACTGGTTCAGATATGTGGATGATACATGGGTGAAAATCAAATCCCAGGAACTAGAGGCTTTTACTGAGCACATCAACTCAGTGGACAAGAACATCAAGTTCACTAGAGAAGATGTTAATAACAATCACCTTCCTTTCTTAGACTGTGATGTACACTTGGATGAGAACAGTAGCCTCCACATTGGGGTTTACAGAAAACCCCCCACACACAGACCAATATCTTCTATTCGACTCACATCACCCTCTGGAGCACAAACTGGGAGTTATCAGAACCCTACAGCACAGGGCTGATAAGATTCCTACCACTACGCAGGCAAAGGAAAAGGAACACAAACATGTGAGGAGGGCGTTGGAAACTTGCGGCTATCCTAGCTGGACGTTCAACAGAACAAAACGATCCAACATGAACAACATCTCAGAGAGGGCTGAGGAAGGTAACAAACGCAGGAACATTGTCATACCCTACGTGTCCGAGGTGTCTGAAAAACTGAGAAAAATTTTCAATCAACACCAAATTCCTGTGTGTTTCAAACCAGGTAACACTCTCAGGCAAAAACTAGTACACCCAAAGACAGGGTACCCCACACGCAAAAAAACAATTTGGTATATGCTGTCCAATGCAGTGAGGAATGCAAAGACTCATACATTGGGGAAACCAAACAACCACTGAACAAACGCATGGCTCAACACAGAAGAGCGAACTCCTCAGGTCCAGTTTCTGCTGTTTATGTAAATTTAAAGGAGAAGGCTCACTCTTTTGAGGACAAAAACATGAAAATCTTGGACAGAGAGGACAGATGGTTTGAGAGAGGAGTAAAAGAATCCATCTACATTAAAATAGAGAAGCCGTCTCTAAACAGGGGAGGTGGCTTAAAATTCCATCTATCTCCTATTTACAACGCAGCCCTCGCTACTGTTTCTAAGAGACTGAATAACAAGGACTGCCCTAAACTAAACTCAAGTTGCTCAAAGAAACATAACAACAGTCGTTCCCTGGTAACCACACCTCACTCCTAACGACTGTTGTCCACCAGTGGCCCCACTCACTCCTAACGACTGTCCTTTCACTGGTGTGGCTCTCCTGACCCAAACAAAGGGTCCAGCTAAACTCCACTAACCAAGTTTTGTCTTTGGAAAGTGGTGGGTGCACACCTCCACAGAGGTTAAAAACCAGAGTCATACTCCACTGTTTGTCTGACTAGTGCGGACTGGTCAGACTGATGCTTTGAGAACTGATGAAGCCGCTTGGATAAGAGGCGAAACGTCTTCTAGACAAATCTAAGTCCAGTTGCCTATGATTCAATTGTTGCGAGAATGGAACTTACCTGGATAAATGAGAATATCCACAGACTTCAGCCTCCTTGAACTTTTCAACCTTTTTGCCACATTTCAGGCTTCAAACATAAAGTTATAACATTTTAGTTTTTTGTCAACAATCAACAACAAGTGGGACACAATCGTGAAGTGGAACAAAATTTATTGGATATTTTAAACTTTTTTAACAAATAAAAAACTGAAAAGTGGGGTGTGTAATATTATTGGTCCCCTTTACTTTCAGTGCAGCAAACTGACTCCAGAAGTTCAGTGAGGATCTCTGAATGATCCAATGTTGTCCTGAATGACTGATGATGATCAATAGAATCCACCTGTATGTAATCAAGTCTCCGTATAAATGCACCTGCTCTGTGATAGTCTCAGGGTTCTGGTTAAAGCTCAGAGAGCATCATGAAGACCAAGGAACACACCAGGCAGGTCCCAGATACTGTTGTGGAGAAGTTTAAAACTGGATGTGGATACAAAAAGATTTCCCAAGCTTTAAACATCTCAAGGAGCTCTGAGCAAGCAATCATATTGAAATGGAAGGAGAATCAGACCACTGCAGATCTACCAAGACCTGATCTAAACTTTCAACTGGAACAAGGAGAAGACTGATCAGAGATGCAGCCAAGAGGCCCATGATCACTCTGGATGAACTGATCTACAGCTGAGGTGGGAGAGTCTGTCCAGAGGACAACAATCAGTCCTACACTGGACAAATCTGGCCTTTATGGAAGAGTGGCAAGAAGAAGACATTTCTCAAAGATATCCATAAAAAGTCTCCTTTAAAGTTTGCCACAAGCCACCTGGAGACACACCAAACATGTGGAAGAAGGAGCTTTGGTCAGATGAAACCAAAATCAAACTTTCTGGCCACAATGCAAAACGATATTTTGGAGTAAAAGCAACACAGCTGATCACCCTGAACACACCATCCCCACTGTCAAACATGGTGGTGGCAGCATCATGGTCTGGGCCTGCTTTTCTTCAGCAGGGACAGGGAAGATGGTTAAAACTGATGGGAAGATGGATGGAGCCAAATACAGGAGCATTCTGGAACAAAAACCTGTTGGAGTCTGCAGAAGACCTGAGACTGGGACGGAGATTTATCTTCCAACAGGACAATGATCCAAAATATGAAGACAAATCTACAATGAAACGGTTCACAAATAAACGTATCCAGATGTTAGAACGGCCAAGTCAAAGTCCAGACCTGAATCCAGTCCAGAATCTGTGGAAAGAGCTGAAGAATGCTGTTCACAAACGCTCTCCATCCAACCTCACTGAGCTCCAGCTGTTTTACTGGAAGAATGGACCAGAATTTAGTCTCTGGATGAGTTAAACTGATAGAGACAAACCCCAAGAGACCTGCAGCTGGAACTGCAGCAGAAGGTGGCGCTAAAGTATTAATGCAGGGGGGCGAATAATACTGCACACCCCACTTTTCAGTTCTTTTATTTGTTAAAGTTTAAAATACCCAATAAATTTTGTTCCACTTCACAATTGTGTCCCACCTGTTGATTCTTGATGAAAAATTGAAATGTTATAACTTTATGTTTGAAGCCTGAAATGTGGAAAAAAGGTTGAAAAATTCAAGGGGGACAAATACTTTCGCAGGGCACTATATGTTTTTTGTGAGAATAAAAATTATAATGAAGAAAGTTTCATCATATTTTGACTTAGCATAAGATAAACAACAAAAGATAACAGATAAATCTTTCACAGAGCAGCCAAAAAGAATATGGAAGTATTTCCCAGACAGAGAAGCAGAAAGAAAAGTCTCACCATTGACCAGTTCACAGTTTTAGCTGAGTGCTCACCATGTGCCACCTCTCGATGTGAAGGAGCAGGGGCTCTACTCTAAATCTCTCGTGAATGACCGAACATCTCACCCTGTCTCTAAGGGAGAGTCCAGCTACCCTTCGGAGAAAACTCAGAGAAAACCCAGACATTTTGCCAGTTTGCTGATCAGGTGTGTTAACATAATGCCAAAAGGAAAAGATATAAACAATAGTCTCAGAGAAACCATTTTTGTTGCACATTAGTTTGTAAAAGATTATAAGAACATTTCCAAACGATTATAAGTTCATTCAGTGTTCTACAATGAGAAAGATTTTTCACAAGTGGAAAAGAAGGAGAAGACAAGAAATCCAAAAAACAAAAAAGGAAAAAAGAAAAAAAAAACAAGAGCTATATCACAGACCCAACAAACCCAAACAAGCTTGGTAAATGTTAGTCAAAGTTATGTTTAAGTTCTGCCTTCATGCGCTGAGCCATGAAATTTGTCAGAAGAAACACCTGATAATTAATGTCAAGCACTGAGCAACATTGCAGAGAAGGATGAGCCATGATTATGAGAGACTCATAAAGTCATCCAGGAAATGACAATTTAAAAGTTATTGCTGATAAAAGTGACTCCAGAACAGAAGCTATTGAGTCATGGGGAATGGAAAAATACTTCTTAAAACAAATCATTGCTATTTGTAAATTTGAGAAATATTTACTCACATTTTTCATGTTTTTAATTTGGTCAGAGATGGAACTAATTTCTACATAGGAGTTGACAAACCATCTGACTTCTCCTGAAAACTGTGAAGCTGTTAAAGCACCACCAATGATAATACAGTTTATGTCCCCAGCTCTGTTTACTCTTAATGTATGTAATGTACAACATTATTACTGTTAATAACTTTGTATTTCTCTTTTTTATCTCAGGAAATTTCCAAACACCAGTGGCTCTATGTCTGTTGGTGTCTGGTTCCTGCCCTCCACCACCACGACTGTTAGAGACAGATGACTAACCTTCACTAACGAGGTTTCTTTCTCTTAATAGGGAGTCTTTCCTTTCCGCTGTCACTTTCTGCCTTCTTCAGCAGCTCAGAGGTGTTCATGCTCCAGGTCAGGTCCTCCTCGATGTGGACTCCCAGGAAAAGGAAGTTTCTTTCCCTGCAGTCCCCGCCGATAGTCAGGGGCAAAAAGACCTCTCTTTTCCTTCTGAAGTCAGTCGTGACCTCCTTGGTTTTTGAGGTGTTGAGCAGCAGACCGTTGTCCCTACAGCACACAGTCAGTCGCTCCGCATCGTCCCTGGAGGCAGTCTCATCTCCCTCAGAGAGCTATCGTCCACAAAAAGCATAATTACTCTCCTTTATGAATACTATGTTCCACTCGTGCCTGAAGAAACCAGAATTCTTGTAAATGTACTTGCAGCTGATGTTTCACAGATCAGAGACACCACTGGTGACTGCTGAAAACATCTATGACATAGCAACGTACTTTGCTTCACAAATAAATTATATAAATCGTCTCAATAAATTATGTCAAATCACTGAATCCTTCTGTTGGAAGATAATACTTTTAAAAATGATAACTACTACAGTTATTACAACATCTGTTTACAGAGGGGAAAGTAGGATTATTCAGAGTAAACAAACTCATTGATTTGGACAAAAAACAAACACTATCTGTGTTTTCTTTTACCCACTGAACTTTAGACTTGCGTAAAAGCATTTCTCCATGAACTATTAAAATGAAGGACCATTACATGGGTGGTGTAGTACTGGTGTTATCACATATTTTCTCTTTTTATGGACTTCTTGCTGACTGTCCCACCCTGCTGTTGTGAAATAGTTTGGTGTGGCTGTACAGGTTTCTCTGTTATCAGTTCTCTGAAACATACATCTGGTGTCAACTTTAAGGTCTGTTTATTGACTACTGGTCATTTAGTGAGATCAGAAGAAAATCCTGTTGATTGTAAACTGTTTTATGTGTGAAATGATAATTGATCAATCAACTAATCTTTCAATCAATCCAGGAGATTCCCGTGTAACAGCATGCTCAGCTGCAGTCTTCATCAGTCTTTATGCCATTTTTTTTAAAGTTGACTGACTCAGTTTTTGGAGGATTTAGTGACATGTATATGAGATACACTATATTGTCAAACTTCAGATTAGCTCAACATTGATCCCAGGTTAGCGCAGGTTATCAGGATTAAAGGAACAGCATTAATTCAATTCAATTCAATTTTATTTATATAGCGTCTGTTACAATGACAATTGTCTCTAGGCGCTTTACAGAGACCCAGAGCATGACCCCCGAGCAAATATCATCAACTAAGATTATATAATTAAATCCAATCAATGATAATGGCAGGTAAAAAACTCCCACGTAGGGAGAAAAAAAAACCTTTATACCAAACAGTGGCAAGGAAAAACTCCACTTTAAGAGGAAGAAACCTTGAGCAGGACCTGGCTCATATGGGGGGACCTTCCTGCCGAAGGCCAGCCGGGTAGAGAAAGAAAAGAGGGGAGACAGGACAGAGAGAGGATGTAGGACAAAGAGAGGATGGAGGACAGAGAAAGGATGTAGGACAGAAAAAGTAAAAAAATAATAATAAAGAAGTAGTGGAATTGTTGTAGGGTGAATGCAAGCGGGCTATGGAGGGCCCTTGGGCGTGTGGTCAGCGTAATGAGCCATGATAGGCTCTTGAGTATCAGTAATGTGCGGGTGGGGTGTAGGTGAGGTGTGTGCGAGAAAAGGGGGAGGAGGGGGGTGGAGGAGGGGGTTTCGGTTTAAGAAAAGAGAAGGGTAGGATTTCAAACAAAAGGATGCGATATATAAATATAAACAGATGGAGGCGGCAGCACTGGGATGAGATGGCCAGAGGACCAGGTCGCCGATCACCACGCCAGTCGGCACCCAAACACAAGTGGAGGAGAACCCCGGGATGGACAGAGGATGGAACTGCAAGTCAGCATGAAACCCAGGAAACTCTGGCCTGCAAATACACAAAGAGAAAAGGGGGCAGAAACAGCACAACAAACACAGGAAAGCAAAGAAAATGGAGCACAGTTTCAGTAACAGGGTGCTCCCAAATAATTATAAATGAGCTGGAGGAGGAGGAAGGGAGGAAGAAAGGGAAGAAAAAGGAGAAGAGCAGTGGAGACACCACTCAGCAGATCATGTTGGTGTCCCCCTGTAGCGTAGGCCTATAGCAGCATAACTATGACGAAGCTGTGATTAAGACGAGCTACTCAAGTCTTACTACTACAACTATAGTTATAACTATTAGCCCCTACGCACTATAGATTAGACTAACTGTAGGCTTTACTGAACAGAAATGTTTTCAATTTAGTTTTAAAAATGGAGATAGTATCAGCCTCCTTAACCCAAACTGGTAGCTGGTTCCATAAAAAAGGTGCCTGGTAGCAGAAGGCCCGTCCTCCAAACCTACTTTTAGATATTCTAGGAACGACGAGTAATCCTGCACTCTGAGAGCGGAGAGCTCTATTAGGAGCATATCATGCTATCAAGTCTTGTAAATAGCACGGAGCTAGGCCATTAAGGGTCTTATATGCGAGAAGCAGAATTTTAAACTCAATTCTAAATTTCACCATTAGGCTGGTTTAAATCATATCTATCTGACAGACTCCAGTTAGTCCATGCTAATGACGTTCCCTCCACACAGATAAGGGTCTGCTACGGTGTCCCACAGGGTTCATTACACAAGCTCTATCATTGGCCTGATGATTCAGGCTCTAAAAAAGTGCAGATATTTGGACGTAGGATTAATTCTCCTGTATGTAAATTGCTTGTGGTGTAAGTGACCCTGATCTAAAGCCACTTTACATGAAATGCCACGCAGCCAGAATCCAGTAATTAAGTGTGAAATCATGAGTTGTAGTTGACTTAATAAGACATTTTTTGTCATCAAGGTTGATAAATAAAATTTTACAGAAAAAAACACAAAAGTGAACATCAACTAAGTTACCTAATGTGTCAACTAAGACAGCCACCCGCCCCCTTCTCATTTATTGATATGAATCACTGTTAGAACAACTGTATGAAGATAAGAGACCATCACTTTGACCTCAGAGAATTGTAGGATCGATTATTTTCCTTTCCTTTCATAATCTTTATAACTGTAAATGTGTAAATGAAACAATAAGGCTAACTTCCCTTGCAGTTTAGAGAAACTCACAAGCCTTCATTACGGCTGCCACTTAGATACTTTTGTTGCACTTAGATATTATCCATTTATACCTTTGCAATATATACATTAATTTATGTAGAAACTCAGCGTTGTCACCTGCCCAGCATAGTTCAGAATCAGTTACTTTATAACTTACTAGAAAGCAATAATCGAGTCTGCTGGATTTATTTCACCTCTCTACATTGGTTTTTTTTCTTAAAAGGATAAACAATAGATTGGCACACCATGAGTTTAAATACATGGCACAAAGCTCTTTTGTCTGCTGTCCTTATATATATTGTGACTGTCAGAAATGTGAGAAAGATAAGATAAGATAAGATAAGATAATCCTTTATTTGTCCCACAATGGGGAAATTTACATTGTTACAGCAGCAAGAATAGCAATAAAAAAGAGAAAAGGACAACAATAAAATAGGATAAAACACACAATTGTAAAAACAAACAATCACTACAATAGAGAATATATAATAAATAATAAATAATAACTCTGACTTTATTTACAAGGATATGTTGGTAGTGATTACTACACCTGAGATAAGTTATTGCAGGTTAATGAGTATGTATATGTATATTGCACATGTCAATGAATATGTATATGTATATTGCACACAATAGAGATGAGATGAGTCACATTGTCCATTGGGAGGGGGGTTGCTGAGAGCGGTGCTGATTGTACAGTCTTACAGCAGCAGGGAGGAAGGACCTGCGATATCTCTCCTTCACACACCTGGGGTGAAGGAGTCTATCGCTGAAGGAGCTCTCTAGTGCTGCAAGGGTGTCCTTCAGAGGATGGGAGACACTGTCCATCAGAGAGGACAGCTTAGTCCTCATTCTCCTCTCTCCCACCACTTCCACCGGGTCGAGGGGGCATCCCAGGACGGAGCTGGCCTTCTTAATGATTTTATTCAGTCTCTTTCTCTCCGCCACTGAGATGCTGCTGCCCCAGCAAACCACCCCAAAGAAGATGGCTGATGCCACCACAGTGTCATAAAAGGTCTTTAGGAGGCTCCCTGCACTCCAGAAGACCTCAGTCTCCTGAGCAGGTAGAGTCTGCTCTGGCCCTTCTTGTAAAGTGCAGTGGTGTTATTAGTCCAGTCCAGTTTATTGTTCAGGTGAACACCCAGGTACTTGTAAGATGTCACCATCTCGATGTCCTTTCCCTGGATGTTCACCTGTGTTTGAGGGGCGTGTCCTCGCCTGCGGAAATCCACCACCAGCTCTTTGGTCTTCCCCGCGTTGATCTGGAGGTGGTTCCTCAGGCACCAGTCTACAAAGTCCTGCATCAGTTCTCTGTACTCTCCGTCGTCCCCATCAGTGATGAGACCGACGACGGCAGAGTCATCAGAGAACTTCTGCAGGTGACAGGTGGGTGTGATGTATCTGAAGTCTGCAGTATAGAGGGTGAAGAGGAACGGAGCCAGGACCGTTCCCTGGGGGGCCCCCGTACTGCAGACAACTGTGTCTGACACACAGTCCCCAGACCTCACGTACTGTGGACGGTTAGTGGTAGTCCATAATCCAGGATGTGAGGTGCTGGTCTACTCCTGTGTGGTCCAGCTTGTCCCTCAGGAGCACAGGTTGAATTGTGTTGAAAGCACTGGAAAAATCAAAAAACATGATTCTCACAGTGCTCCCAGGCTTCTCCAGGTTCCAGACAGCCTTGTCTGATTCCTGAGGACGTTAGAAATGTGCAACACCATGAGCTTATAAACTAGGGGACATTATTGAATTAGATCCTGGCTTGCTTGCTTGGTCCCCCTTCCTCATTTTATTAGGCTTGTGCTTTTCTAGTGACCTTTCAAATTCATCTCATGATTGGTAAGTCTGCAAAAATCTAACTTCCTTCAAGGGGAAGCGGACCGCTTGGCAAACTGGAGAGTTTCCATCTGCTCTCCAATCACCTACCTGAACCAGCCACTTCCACTTACTACCTGCCAGATCTTTGCTTTGTGGATTTGCCTTCCAACCGCTTTTATTTTTGTGTCTTGTATCTTTGAATGTCTGCTTGTGTACAGCCTACACTCTGTCTTTTTTTAGGGTCTGTAATTCTGCTCATTCAAAGTGCTTGAAATCATCTCCACCTAAACAGGAGCTAGCTGTTTACTCATTCAAACATGAGGTGATACTGCAATTCAAACTGCCAATGCTTGAGTTTACACTGATAATAGGCTTATAATTATGTATGCTTAAAATGTAAACTGCTGTAGATAAGTCAACTGGAATGACAACTTAAAAAAGATAAAGAAAAAAAACACAAGATAGAAGAGGAGTTTAAGATATAAGACTCCTTATGGTTGTGGTTATACGACACTGAAACGTCAGCTTTCAGACGTCATCTAGCAAAATGTCTTGTCAGGTGTCATAAAGTGGACAGTACATTTTATTACAGCACAAGGAAAAGCAGATAATTTAGTTAAGGTTGTTGAACACAAACCTTCTAGCCCAAGGAAACACATCTTACCTCACCAGGAGTCACTTGAAGCTTGTCCACAGTTTAGCCTTTCCCTCTAAACTGCACGTAGTTTATGAATAAAAATAAATAAATAAGTTGCTCAACTTATTTATTTTTTCACAAAAAGCCATTTGTCTCTGCACTAGGCAACTCCTCCACTATTTTATTTCTGTCTCTCCTGCTGAATTTCCCCCACAGGACCCCTGAGGGACACGGTCAAATGCCTTCTCCAAGTCCACAACACACATGTGGACTGGTTGGGCAAATTCCCATGATCTCTCCAGGATCCCAGTGAGGGTGCTGGTCGCGGGTCACCACGCCAGCCGGCACCTCGAACACATCTATACACACAGGTGGAGGTAACGCTGGGATGAACAGAGGAGGGAACTGCAAGTCAGCATGAACTCAGGAAACTGGTCTGCAAACAAACAGAAAGAAGAGAGAAAAAGGAAGAGGGGGGGCAAACAGCACAGACTACAGGAAAGAAGATGGAGCAGTGTGTTACAGTAACAAGGTACTCCTAATTAGCAGCATAGCCATGACGAGGGTGTGATTAAGACAAGCCTACTCTAGTCTTAGCGCCAATAACTATAACCAGTGTTGGGGAAGTTCACTTTCTACACAAACTAGATGGCTAAGGGCTGATGGCTGCCCCGGTTCCCTGGGGGGGGGGCCCTTTGCCCAAGGCCGTGGCTGCCCTCCATCCCACCCTCACAAATACATAACATACAAGCGAATCAGAAGCCGGGGTGCGGGGGGACCATCCACCCTCTGCACCCCGGCTCAATTTTAATGCATTTATTACACATAGCAAAAGTGAAGCTTGGGTGCAGAGGGACCATCCACCCTCTGCACCCTAAGTTAATTTTAATGCATTTAGCTTACACACACAAAATAATTAAAAAAACAAAAAACAAAACAAAAAAAAAAAAAAAAAACAAAACAAAAAAAAAAAAAACAGAAGAAGACACACACACATACACATAACACACATGTCAGGGGGAGATGGGGGGGGCTTGACCGGCCATATTGTCTTTTTTTTGTTTGTTTTGTTTTGTCCCTCCCAGGCCTGTGGGGAATTTGGGGTGTGGTCGTGGGTCCTGGCCACTGGGGCGTATCCCGGCTTTTGGGGGGCCCTCCGCCGGTGGTGGCCTCCCTGCGCCGATGCGTGGGCCCAGGTGCACCCCTGCTGGTGGGCTGGGTGCCCAGTGTGGCTCCGGGGGGGGTCTTGGGTGTGTGTGTGTGTGTGTGTGTGTTCAATATCCAAAATTTGTAATCACAAATGCAAGGGTTGGTATTTTCCAAAACCTTCAATGTCTCTTGTGTAGTACTGAAAATAGAGGGGAAAAACTACAAAGATGATAAAAAAAAAAATTCTTCACAATAAAATACAGTAGTAGGATTGAGAACATACTGTAAGAATTACACAACAAAGAAAAACATGATTGCATAGACACTTCCTGGCTGATAACACTCACAGAGTTGCCCTGCAGAAGCCAAGATTCACATTTTCCAGACATAACTGGCTGAATTCTTGCAAGCTGGGTTTGCTTCTTATTATTGGCACACTGACTTCTATTTTGATAGACATCAAAATGTTTCAGCCGATTAACTTTAGGACCTGATCTGATGAAACATTAAACACACACGCACACACACACACACACACACACACATTAATAACTCACTTTTAAATATCTCAACAAACCAACTCTCAATATCAGAAGAATGAGTGATTTATCACTAATCTTAAGCAACACTATTTTTATTGAAAAAATAATTTATGCATACATTGATACACATTAAGACAATGCAGATATGTCTGATACAGTTCACATAACTGCAGTGCACACAGCTGTGTTTGTATTTGACATTCCTTCTAGATGATTCACAGTCTTGCTAACACAACAACAGACATCTGACCACAGTTAAATACAGACTGGCTGACTGGATCTTAAAACCGTGCCTGAATTCTTTTGAATAGTGTATGAATAACTGGACTGTGGTGAATTGACACCACTTCAGAGAGCATTATATTAACTTATAAACATTTCCTGGAGACCTACTTAAGCTCCACCACGGCCACTACTTGCTTAATCTCAAACTGATGTGTATCTTCATGTTTAATGATCGAAGTTACAGAGATATTTCATTTTTATGTCACCACAATGTAACTTTGCAAACATGTTAATGCCTTTGCAACGTGATTAATGCACAGACACGCCCACTTGTCCTGGCCCACTTGCAGGGGCTTGATGGTATTAGAGCGGCAGACAGGCAGGTATGTCTGGCCTCCCTCAGAGCTGAAAGCTCCGTGAGCAGACCAGCTCAAAGCACTTTCATAGCATACTTCTTTGTAAGTGCATGTCTCTGCAGAGAGTTGGTGTGTGTGTGAACCACTAGAGGACTCTGCTGAACACAAAATAAAGACTTAGTGTTTCTAATTAAAGTGTGTCCCGGTCATGTTAACAAAGAAAGCCTCCTCATAGCCTCATCACACTGTAGACCAATGGTTATCAGCCTGCCATTGTTATTATTAACAATGTCATAACTTGGTATCTATTGTAGAGAACTCAGGCTTAAATGTATATTTATTTGTATCTTTTGGCTAAAGTCTAAGTAGAGAAACAAGCAGTGAGTCTGCCATATTGGACTGTAATCTTGTGAACTACTACGGGTCCTGATGGCATCAGCTCCAGGCTCCTGAAGTCCTGTGCAGACCAGCTGTGTGGGACAGTTCAGCACATCTTCAACCTGAGCCTGAAGCTGGGGAGAGAACCACAGCTGTGGAAAACATCCTGCGTGGTACCGGTGCCCAAGACCCCCCACCCCAAGGACCTCAGCAGCTACAGGCCGGTGGTGCTAACATCCCACCTGATGAAGACCCTGGAGAGGCTGGTCCTTGTCCATCTTCGCCTCCTGGTGGGCCCATCCATGGACCCACTGCAGTTTGCCTACCAGCGCAGCGTCGGGGTGGATGATGCTGTCATCTTCCTCCTGCACACAGCTCTTTCTCACCTGGAGAAGCCTGGGAGCACTGTGAGAATCATGTTTTTTGATTTTTCCAGTGCTTTCAACACAATTCAACCTGTGCTCCTGAGGGACAAGCTGGACCACACAGGAGTAGACCAGCACCTCGCATCCTGGATTCTGGACTACCTGACAAGCCGTCCACAGTACGTGAGGTCTGGGGACTGTGTGTCAGACACAGTTGTCTGCAGTACGGGGGCCCCCCAGGGAACGGTCCTGGCTCCGTTCCTCTTCACCCTCTATACTGCAGACTTCAGATACATCACACCCACCTGTCACCTGCAGAAGTTCTCTGATGACTCTGCCGTCGTCGGTCTCATCACTGATGGGGACGACGGAGAGTACAGAGAACTGATGCAGGACTTTGTAGACTGGTGCCTGAGGAACCACCTCCAGATCAACACGGGGAAGACCAAAGAGCTGGTGGTGGATTTCCGCAGGCGAGGACACGCCCCTCAAACACAGGTGAACATCCAGGGAAAGGACATCGAGATGGTGACATCTTACAAGTACCTGGGTGTTCACCTGAACAATAAACTGGACTGGACTAATAACACCACTGCACTTTATAAGAAGAGCCAGAGCAGACTCTACCTGCTCAGGAGACTGAGGTCTTCTGGAGTGCAGGGAGCCTCCTAAAGACCTTTTATGACACTGTGGTGGCATCAACCATCTTCTTTGGGGTGGTTTGCTGGGGCAGCAGCATCTCAGTGGCGGAGAGAAAGAGACTGAATAAAATCATTAAGAAGGCCAGCTCCGTCCTGGGATGCCCCCTCGACCCGGTGGAAGTGGTGGGAGAGAGGAGAATGAGGACTAAGCTGTCCTCTCTGATGGACAGTGTCTCCCATCCTCTGAAGGACACCCTTGCAGCACTAGAGAGCTCCTTCAGCGATAGACTCCTTCACCCCAGGTGTGTGAAGGAGAGATATCGCAGGTCCTTCCTCCCTGCTGCTGTAAGGCTGTACAATCAGCACCGCTCTCAGCAACCCCCCTCCCAATGGACAATGTGACTCATTTCTATTGAATGCAATATACATATATATTCATTGACATGTGCAATATACATATACATACTCACTGACGTGCAATAACTTATCTCAGGTGTAGTAATCACTACCCACATATCCTTGTAAATAAAGTCAGAGTTATTATTTATTATTTATTATATATTCTCTTTTGTATTTATTGTTTGTTTTTTATTATTGTTTTATCCTATTCTATTGTTGTCCTTTTTCTCTTTTTTTATTGCTATTCTAACTTGCTGCTGTAACAATGTAAATTTCCCCATTGTGGGACAAATAAAGGATTATCTTATCTTATCTTATCTTATCTTATTGTGAAGCAGACAATGGAAAAAAGCATGTTTAAGTCCACAAAGGAAGTTTATATCTGGTCAAAATAAGCAGAATTTTAAAGCACAAGTTTGCAGAACTTAGCGACATCTTGTGGCAAGAATTTCAAATGACAAGTCCCTTTCTCCTCTGAGGCATGTAGAACAAACTAAGGTGGCTGTTTTCAGGCCCTCTCTAGATCCACTGTTATACTGATGGTGAGGAAGAGGACCGACAGCACCTGTACACATGAATTTCTTGTTCTAAGAAGTGAAATCCAACAATTCTTATTTTCACATTTTTCAGTCAAGCATGCATTGTTGCATGCACCCATCAAAGATATCAT
Source organism: Hirundichthys speculiger (assembly GCA_018398805.1). Classification (NCBI taxonomy): domain Eukaryota; kingdom Metazoa; phylum Chordata; class Actinopteri; order Beloniformes; family Exocoetidae; genus Hirundichthys; species Hirundichthys speculiger. The sequence goes on along the minus strand of JAGFBZ010000491.1, from coordinate 65,862 downwards.
TATCTCAGTTTGAAGAGCTCAAAACCGTGTTTTTCTGTTGTGAATGCTGTTATTCGTTGTCTGTTGTGACAATGCTTTACTCAACTTAGTATTTATGCTCATATTTTCTGTAGCTCTTTAAAACAGTACATGAAGTGGTCATCAGTTCTAATTACGTTCAAGGTCTTCATCATAACTGGAACTCAAATACAAGAATGTTGCAGATTTTTTGTTTTAAGCTGTGCATGCTATTTTGAGAAAAACGATATGATAAAGATTTTTCTGTCTTGACATTTCTTTCCTGAAGTGGCTTTCTTAAGGTGACGGCTGTGAGGGAAAAATCCAGTTCTGCTGTTTGAGCTGGGTCCCAGTCACTAATCCCAGACCCCTCCCACCTGTCTGACTGCAGCAGAGTCATGGGAAAACACACACACACACACTTCTCTCTGTTCTCGCCCAATCCGGCTGTCTCAAACAAATCCCTCCTGGAATCTCAGACCCGTGTGTGAACTAGACTGTGGTCTGGCTGATATGAGTTTTTAAAGACTGAGACAAGTGTGATCCTGAAATTACTTTCTCCATAGCTGCACATCATACAACTTTCAAGACAAATGAGGTTTTGGTCTAGGTGTGTGCTCTAAAGGCAAGGCGTCACATGATATAAATGTTGATTGCAGTCAAAGTGAATAAGTACGCAGTGATTCAAACTGCATAAAATTAATCACATCAGACGTAAAATGCAGAGCAGGTCACAACTGACTGTTGATCAACTCCATAGTCTATCAACCATATGTATTTACTTCCTCAAGCTCTGAGTTCACCACACAGACAGGGTTTATAATTAAAAATTAGCTGTTTTAAAATACGTCATTGAAAAGAAGCATGTGTAAAAGAATGCTTGAGGCTCTGTTTTCATGAAAGCTGAATTTCTTTAAAGGAAGCGCTTTATGCCCTTCAAATCATCCTTATTTTTATTTTTGCTGTGAGAAAATATCTTCAAAGACAGATGATGCAGTTTAGTCACAGAGAAAACAGGAGTTTTGCAGCTTCACATTTCTTCAGGTAGGTGTGTCTGATCAACCCTGCCAGCATAAAAGAGCTTGTTTACAGTCTGCATTAGCTTATCATGTTCAAAAGTGCATTCCATGCAGAGGAAGAAGTAAAAAAAGAGAGCAGAGGTGAAGTAAAGATCAAAGGTTATCACTTAGAGAGTGGCAGTGAAGGGAAACAGACAGAGAAACAGTCAGATTAGACGTCACTAATTTCCTTCCTCATGCTACAACATTGCATGTTTGCAATAGCAAAGGATATAAGAATAAAATGAGCTGAGATTAGGATCACAAGCAAAACACGACCCTGAATTTTATTGTTTATAAAACCTGGTGTGATGAGATTTGTTCAGATATCTTAGTAATTTTTTGCAGACAACTTCAGAAGTGAAAAATAAATCCATGAGAAAAAGACGACGTGAAAGAAGTCATACTTCATTAAGGTAACTGTACACACCTGTTTCACCTAGAACTCCAGTGATGTTGTACAGCTATTGTTAATAATATACAAGAACATGACAACCCAAATGAATATGTCAGAATTACCTGATATATTTATGAGATTTCTTATGAGATAATCATGACTATAAGAATGGCTCTTTCTCCAGGAAATATTGATGTGAACAGGTCTTACATATAAAGTCTTTAAAGTTACTGTCATTAGGCCTAAGTAAAGCATATCTGGGGTCGATTTTAGCAGAAACAACATCAGAAGTGTGTTTGGCGCTGATGCATTTCTCCTCCACAGTTTCTTTCCTCAGACGCAAAATTGATCCATTAATTCAATGAACTGTCAACCCGTGAAAACATTTATTTTTGCAATCTAGACATTTGCAGTTGTTGAGTTAATTTAGTCCCAAAGGATGGCACATGGGCCAAAAATATTGGTCAAAATGTTTATTGCTCAAAACAGATAAATAATGCAGATCTGTGGCTGGAGTTTGAAAAATGGATCCCTGTAAAGCAGACGCTAAAATGAAGTAGCAGTGGATAACATGTAAATCAGTGCAGGTTCCTTCCAAGAATCATATGGCCAAAGCTGTTGTGTGAGTTTCTCCAACTTTTCAGATCTGGATGAAAGAGTCGTCAGTTTCCTGAGGAGATGGCTAACTCTACCAAGGAGCTTGAGACAGCAGTCAACACTGGCAGGAAATGTAAAGCAAATGTAGCAATGTCACAGATCAAGCCGAGGCTAGGTCATGGACTGTTGAAGGGGTCAGAGGTCAGAGAAGAGCTGGCCTACAAGCGACCACAACAATCTGTTTTGACCAAGCCCAAGGACAGCAAGTGGTCCAAACTGAAGTGAGGGCTGGTCTTTAGGAGGTAAGGTCCAGCAAAGCCTTGGGAACGAGGCATGGGCAATACATCCAAAGAAAGAAAATTCCAAAAGCAGGCAGACAAAAAAAATGAAATTTCACCATGCGTAAACTTTCCCTTTGTATGTTCTAACTAACTGATTTATTGAGAAATAACCAGAAGACTCTTGGGTCTACATCAAGTAAATAATTTAATGATTGAAAGGTTAGCAGCACTATTCATATGGAGTCAAATCACGGCCATATGTATTACGAATCAAAAATCCAAAATCTGAGAACCAAAAACCTGAATCAGAGAAGGAAAACTCTGAATCTGTGACCAAGAAATCAAATTCTGTAAACGAGAGCACAGCCATCTTTCTTGGTAACACTTTTCTTTTCTAACTATCAATTCTAAAACCATCTCTGTTTTCCGACCGTTTTTCTAAGTGGCACTTTTTCTGTTCTTGCTTTCAATCCTAAAAAGAGTGTCAGTGATGATTGCTCTCTCGTTTGCACTACAAAGGCCAAAACGAGTCAGAGAAACTTGCCTTATGTGAAATTTCTATTTCAAAACTTTCAAAAACATCTGTTTTGTTTGGCATTTGGATTGAAGAGTGTTGTTACAGAACAAACCCCTTAGTCTGTGTCTTTGTGTGAAAAGCGAACGTATGTACAATAAATATTCATGTTAACTGCATTAAAACGATACAGACGTAGCTGGGTAACTTAGGTCTCTTTTAGGGGATGAATGTTCCATAAAGAAATGTTTTCACCTAGTGAAAACTGCTAAACAGAAAAAAATTAAGAGCATAAATTGTCACCCCCATGACCCTACATAGGATCAAGCGGGCATAGATAATGGATGGATGGAAATGAATGAGCTCTCTGATGAGCAGCCGCTGCCTGAGATACAGCAGACTTTAGCTTTTAGCAGCTGGTATCTGCACGCTGCTTCTCTTTTAGCCTCCAGCCTCGCCCACTGTGGCTCTTTTCCAGATCTCACACTCTCTTTAAGGCATAAACTTGCTCACACTGACAGTCCTGTCACACCCTGCAGGTACCTGGATCCCAGACTCTAAACAGGCAGAAAAATGCCATGTTGTCAGTGTAATGGAAGTGATGAGGCACTAGTTTGTCACACTTTCAGTCAAAAAGCACATGGTAGTTGAAAGACTTTAATCTGAATTTTTAAAAGGATGGGGGGGGGGGGGGGGGGATTAATCACATGATAAGGAACTTTTTTTTCTTTTCAATCTGTTTGGAATTTACAAAAGATCTAATCTTGGTGGCAACGTGGCGGTAACTCAGGTGAACCAGCCGTTATTTTCCCGTAAGCCAATTTAAATTTATAATAGTGCGTAATAATGCGCTGTGCATGTAAGGCCATTGTGTATGTAGTGCACTGTGTTTGAGTGAAAGTAGTCCATCTGGAACGTAGCCTGCACCGAAGTGTCAGCTTGTACAAGTCATGCAGACATGCTTGAGTAATTCAGGAATTAGCCATTTTGAACTGTTTTGGTATTTTCTGCAGCTTAACCCGAGTTAATTCTGGGTTGATTGTGGGTCACTGTTGTTCAGCTGGGAACTCGAATTGTTACGATCACACACAGGAAAGCGTCATAATGTGACTCCGATAGGTTTGGTGTCATGTTGTTGCACTTTTGGGAAGTCGGCCATGTTGGTGGCTACATGTTTTCTTCTGTGGTTAAAGGCAGGTACATGTTGTATTTCTGAGTTGATCAGATACGTAACTATGGTGAGATGCTGCCGTGTGGTGAAGTGCAGAAGTGCTTCACACTGCAAAAGTGTAAGAAAGCGAGATGATGATAATTTTTCACCAGGTTTCTATCTGGCATATGTACAGCTAAATATAAACATATAAAGCAACAAACGGTACTTCCACCATGCCTGTTTTCCTTGTTTACTTGAGACGCACATAGATGACAGTTTCATTTGTTGCTTTACTGTTCGCCATGTTCACTTGAAACCCTTCAATAGATATTGTCATGATTTTAGTTTCAGTTTCTCTCTTGATGTGCACATTAGTTCATGTAGTCAAGCTACGCCGGACTTAGAAGCTCGATGCGATGTACCTGGGTCACTCTACCAAGCTGTGGACCACCTGTCCACAGATATCTAATTTGTATGCTTTTTATGGAAGATATAAGTGCAAGTGACTATTCGTTTGTAAAGTGGACATGTGACTCAAGAGATCTGTAACTCCTAAATCACGCTAAAACTGAAAGCATTAAGGAAAGAACAATCATATTCCAGAGCAGAAGAGTCCCCCAAAGAAGTCCAACTCCCGAACAGATGATCTGTTTTACATTTATTTACATAGCTTTTTTTTTAAATTTATTTATTTGGTGGTCATTTTTGTCCTTATTTATTCTCTTTGGAGGTTTTGGTTTATGGTGTTTTCATGGACTTTATTTACTTCTATGGGTTTTAGATAGGGCTAGGCAAGTTAACGCGTTATTATCGCGTTAACTCATTAATCTAATAACGCCGACATTTATTTTATCGCGCGTTAACGCATGTTGCTCACATGCTTTTGTTTTGAAAAGTCTGTTTCTGGCTGCTGCAGAACCAGAAAACAATTGGCAGGTAAACATGTGAAAAAGCTAAAACAGACATGTAGAACGGAAAGAATCTGTGAACTTTACAGTTCAGGTAGCAACTCAGGTAGCAATATTAACAATTCTGTCTGAAAAAAAATATTCTGGACTGCAACAAAACTTTCTCATCATTCCTCCATGTTCCATCAGATCTGCTACATGTGTTCACTGTCCTGCTGTTCTCTAGCTGGTTACTGCAGTGCAGCTCCATCTAGTGGCACAGATGTGTAATGACAACAGAAAGTCTAGTCCTCCATTATGAAACAAATCTGTGGCCCGTTTTTTCATTTCTTATTTTTGATCCAAGTCTAAACTTGAAATATTAAAAAAACATTTTTTTATCATTTTTTTTTTTTAAATTTTGTGTTAGATTAAAAAACAAAAAACGTAATAAAATGTCACTCTTTAATTTTTTTAAACTTTTGATTGATACACAAATTGGTAAAGTTACTGAACTTTAACATGGACATTTTCATTTTAAAGTTCTCCCAGACGGAGGATTCAACAGAAACAAGGTTATTTGTAACAACTGACAAGTTGAACTCCCCGTTAAAAGTTTCTGCTGTTACCTCAGAAATTACCTGTTTTAATGTTCTGATTGTGCTGAGACACAATCATTTTGTTGGATTTTGTTTGTAGAATTTTTATTTTCTATAAAAACAGGATGACATAAAAGCCCTGGCAGTGGCAATAAGCTTTATTTTATTTGACATTTTTAAGATGAGATTTACACTAAATATGTGTTACTGACAAGTGCTGATGTTAAAAGTGTTTGAACAACAAATATTATGACACTTTAGTTCATATGGCAGCAGAACATTTCAATAAAAGTGCATTTTACACTACTTTTGAATTCATTATTAGATTTTTATTATTTAATTCATTATTTAATCGTGATTAATCAGGGAAATAATGCGATTAATCACGATTACAAATTTTAATCACTGCTCAGCCCTAGTTTTAGCATAAGACTTTTATCTTATTTTAATTTTGTTTTATCTTGTAACATAATATAGTAAGTGTGCTTTGTCTGTGTGGCTGAAGATCAACCCAGTGTCATCCCAGTGTAAAACAGTGGCCACCAGCCTTTTTTTGCGCCACGGACCAGTTTAATGTTGGGCAATATTTTCACGGACCGGTCTGTAAAATGTTCCGCAGATAAATACAACAATAAAATGACAATAAAACAATAAAATGATACAACCAGCATAAAAACAGTGGTATTTTCTGTATATTACAGTAAATATAAATGCGCTGTGTATTCACGTGCAACTTTATTAGAGATGCCCTGGTAACAACAGAATATCGATAACATCTCTGCGCAAAGACGCTTTCTGAAGATGTTTGTTTTTTACTCATTTTGCCAGCTTGGAGGTTTAAACGTATCACGTGACCGAGACACAGGTCTGAAGGTCTTGTCATGTGTCAAGAGTAACCCTGTCTGTCATTTTTCTAAATAAAACATCATTTAGACAAGGATAATAAATCAAACAGTAATAATGGAAGTTATTTATTTTTTTCTCCAGGCCCGGTATCGGGCCGGGGTTTGGGGACCACTTGTGTAACAGATTTAATCTTGAATTTTTCTTCACTAACACCACAAACAAAATAAGAAAATGCATTGGATGTCTTAAGCCCTTGGGGTCAGGAGTCTGGCATCTCATATGGGATCTCACCATTCAAAAGGTGAGTCTTTTCCAAATAATGAAATCTTAACTGATAACCTTTCATAGTAAATGGTCTTATTCTCTAATTCCTGTCTGTATTTCTGAATATATGGCCACTACACCCCACAATGCAATGGGTGTTAAAGCCCTGCTGTGCATGAGTATACAGTGTTTCCTTTTTTGTTTTTCAGTGTTTTTTTTTCTTCTTCAACAGTTTTGACTGAACAAGATATTATTTTCGTTATAAATTCTTCTAGGTGTCGAGGCAGGAAACAGACTGCACAGGCTGCCAGGCCTTTTAAAAGCAACTGTTTCTATTTGAGTTGCGAGACAATCGTGGAAAAAATGTCTGATAAGTTTTTCTGGAGCAAGGTGAAATACATGAAAATTGCTTAAAATAGTGACACACACCCTCACATATTTCCTATGAATCAAATTATAGTTAATGATGTGCAAGTAGCCTATGAGGGATTTAGGATTACCAACGGGCGAAACCCGAGTACTGCGGAAATGGTATCCACTAAGTGGCAGCACTGGCAGAAACTGGCCTTAACAGCTGCATTTGGGTCTTTTGCGTGTCTTGTAAATTTCCAGTTTTGAAAAGACTACGCAAACTCCCAATGAATCAGAAGCATCAATGTAGCACGAGGGTACAGAGAAAACTGCGAAGAATATCAACGTGTTGAACCTCACATTAAATTCCTGTCAATTCGGCAAGAAACAGATCAACTTTGACTGCAACGAGTGGTGATCCTGTTGACTTCTACTGGAATAACTGGAGAAATCCATAGCAGAGAGAAAAACAATGTCTGCAAACCCTTACACGTCATCTTCCCTGGTAGTTGGGTTCCCTGTTAGTCTAAACAGCATGTTTTTAGACTGTGGGTGGAAACCCGAGTATCTGGAAGAAACACGCAAACACAGACAGAGCATCCAAACCAATCCAGCTGAGCCTTCTTGTTATGAAGTCACAGTTGTCACGACTGTCTTACCCTGCTGCTCATGTAGGAAAAAGAAAGAATCCCCACTTTCAACGCTAAAGTTTTTAATTTATCAGTACACAATCAACCCTTTATAATGCTCCTAATGCTTCACTTGAAACCAAACAATTTCAACTCTGAAGGATCGTTGGAGAACATTACTAGACCTTTTTTACTTTTCAAATTTTTCTGAATTTTTCACTGCAAGTATGTCTTCTGAAGGTACCAAATGTGGCATCTTGTTCTGTAAAGAATTAAAAGAAATAATGTGCACCTTACCAAGTGTTGATATGAGGTAAATACAAACTCAGATAAGCACCAGCACATGACCTCTGGGAGGCAGACTCCCTCTGTACATTTAAGGTGAGGTGAAGACCTTCCTTTTAAGCTTTTAGCTCTGATATCTCTTAAACAATTTCTTTGTTTTGTAGGCTTAAACTGCTCTCTCTTCCTTCTCCTCCTGCAGGTTCGACCATGGTGTTGATGGCTCCTGCTGCAGCTCCTGCTCCGGTTCCTGCTCCGGTTCCTTCCCCTGTAGTCCTTCCTTAGTAGTGCAGTGGTTTCAGCTGTGTCTTTCTGTGTGAAGTCATGTTCTCCCTGTGTTTGCATCACTTTTGCCAGCTAATTTTGCAGGAGATGTTGCTACGGGCAGTTCATACATGTTTTAATTTGTTAATGAATGATGCTAAGTGTGTATAGTATTGGATCCAACACCAACTTGTCACTGTGCACAGAGACTCAGACAAACTTCTTTGTTTTACTTGTGAGGGGAGCACGGACAGAGGTCACACCCTCTGCATGTTCAACTCTGCCGATGCTACCTCTGGCAGCCGTTTTTATTGTGTTCAGCAGCTTTATAATCAGCAGTTGTTCTGCTGTGTGTGTGATAAACAGTGAACTTGTTTTGCACAAACTGTAACTTCTGCTTATTTACTTTATTCCCTGTTTGGGCCAGATGTTTCAGCGGTGACAGCAAAATTCAAGATCTGGGTGGATCTCCTCCTGCCAAACGGACTGCTGGGGTGGCAGCAGTAACCGATCCCAGCGTCAGCTTTGTCAAATCCATCGAAGTGTTTATCTTAACCCCGGGGTCCTCTGTTAGGATCCCAGTTTCAGCTTTCTTTTGCTCTTTGGGTCAAGTCTCCCACTGACCTCCACGATCTAGTTTCTATTTTTGCTAGTGACACATGAGGAATATTATCCCCTCGGTACAATGTCTCTGCTTCCGGAGTCAGCTTCAGCGTTACAAAGGCTGTACTCTTCATTATACGAGTGTTCTACATGGAGCTTGATAAGGTTAGCAACCTCCAGTTGTATAAACCACAAAGTCACATGCAAATCTGCAGCTTTCATAATGTTTTGGGGTGTGCCCAGAAGCTCTGTTGCCTGGTGCACTGAACTTTTTGTTACTGAGGTTGGTCCATTTTGGTGTAAATCTAAAGTCCAATAATAATTCACAGGTCCTCCTTCTGGTTATTGTGCTTCCATTTTTTTCCACTCTGGTTGCCGCCGTTCCCCCGGTTACAGGTACTCAGGCTATTTGTAGTACTTCCATCAAATCTTGTCCCAATAAGTTTATAGGGCATTTTGGTGAAATGACTACCGGGGCCAGATGTGCTTCACCTCTTTCTGGATCATAAAATGTCAGCGTCTGTGAGATGGCTTGTGTTTGCGTTTTGCCATCTGCTTACTTTACCCATATGATGGCATTGGATTTTTATAAATTTGGAACAGAGTTTTTTTTTTAACACTGTTTTGCAGCCCTGTGAGTCACGTAAGAAATCCACATCTTTCCCATTTACTTTTGGGCAAGTAAAACAAAGAAGTTAGCTCCAACATGTAGCTCATGACTATACTTTCATGATTCACCAGCTTGTGGAAACCATAGGCAGAAATAAATTGAAGTAATTGTTTTTGGAAGGACATTATCAGTCTGTTGTGGCGGAATCTTCTTTACAACAGAGCTTCGTTTCCTAAAGGTTTGTTCAAAGCTCTTTAACATGGCTACAAAATATCAATTGAGATGAGGTTTGGACTTGACTGGGCAATGACAAAATCTTGTTCCTTTTTAACTTTATTTGTAGATTTGCTAATGTGCTTGGGATCATTTTGATGCTGCATAAGATTCCAGACAAGCTTTCATTGTCAGACAGATGCCTTCACATTTGATTCAATACAATTGTATATGTATAGCATCTATTCGGCCTTTCACCAGTGTTTAAGAACTAGCTTTGCAGATAGCTAACAGTGTAAGCAATAAGTCACCAGGAAGGCTCTTATTGTGTTAGTTCCTTTACTGGTTTAACTGTAAAACTGTAACAGACAGGAATGCACATTACAATATGTCATATACATCAATAGATGTATCTTATGAAATTGATTCGTTCTGAAGGTCGTTTCGTAAATGGAAAATTTCATAATTAGAAACGCATTTTACCCTATAAATGGCCTAATCCGTTCCAAGGCACCCAAAAGTCAGACATAATTTTTTATAAATTTTAAAATATACATGAAATGACATAAAAACCTGTACGAAATACATGTTGGAATTAGATTATTGCACAATTTTCCACAATTGCACACGTTTGGCCAACAGTTTTGTTTCCTCTGGTTTCATGGATAAGTACAGCTGCGTATCTTTAGAGTAGCAATGAAAGTTTATGAAGTGATTCTGGATAGTTTTTCCCAAGGAAAGCATATATAAAGAGAAAAGGATTGGTCCCTGCACTGAACCCTGTGGGACGCCATAGCAGACCCTAGTCCGTGCAGAAGAAACGACATTAACATGGACAAATTGAAACCTGTCAGATAGGTATGACTTAAACCAGCCTAATGCTGTCCCTTTAATTCCAACAGTGTGCTCTAATCTATGCAGCAAAAGACCGTGATCAACGGTATCAAAAGCAGCACTGAGGTCCAGCAGAACAAGGACAGAGACTAATCCATTGTCTGAGGCCATGAGGAGGTTGTTGGAGACTCTAATCATCACCGTTTCTGTGTTATGATGAGTTCTAAACCCTGACTAAAAAAACTTCAAATAGATCATTTCTATGCAGGTGTTGTGCAATAAGGCGAATAATGTGCTCGTTTAGTCATAAAAGAGGGTTATTAGCAACTGTCTTTAGAGACAGTTGCTAATAACCAGAAGGGTATTAACAAAGTCAATAAATTCACCACCACCTGATAAATCAGGAAAAAGGACTAAACGGCACAATCAGTCTCAAAATGGCTGTTGTTCTATGCGTGCCAGCCTGTGACCAGGTGTGGCGCTATAGAGCAACAGAGAAGATGTGAGTCCAAGCACAGACCTCTGCAACCAGCAAATGCTACAAAACTGTGTAAAATAACCACAAACAACTTCTCTCATTAGAATATATCAGGATTTATTAACACAAGTATTAAAATGAACAAACGCTTGAATCAAGACCCTGATATCTACTACTAAAGGATAACTAAACTAACATAATCAAACATTAAAAGGGGAAAAGAGTGTCCATATGTCTGCATGTAAACATGTAGCTATAGGTATATGTGTGTGTGCACACGAGTGTGTGTGTGTCTGTGTGTGGTAATGGCGGAGGGATGTCCAAGATGGCCACCGTGATCACGTGTTCTTGTCCCTCACCAAAATGGCTGCCGACTCGCGCAATAGGGCGTCACAAGATGGCGGGCAAAATCACGTGGTGCTCTCGTCCCTACCCAAGATGGCCGCAGACTCGCGTGATGGGGCGTCACAAGATGGCGGACGAGACCACATGTAACTCGTCAGAAGATTGTTAGTACGGAGGAAGGGGAAAGAAAAGGCAGAATGAAATCAACAACGCGAAGGTGATTCCTAACCACCGATGCTGTGATCGCTCCGAGGATTTCCACAGGAGGGAGAGTGTGAAGCAGGCGTCCATGCTTTCGTCCTGAACGTTTGGAAATCGGGGTGTGTTAGGTCAGAATTTTCTTAACTTTTTAGGTCCAGAATCAGTGCAGCTACAGGGTCTCATTTGTGCACAAATACAATCAATAGTATTATTAATATTCTAGTATTGGAAACATAAATGCCATTACCCCTTGGTTTATATCATACTGTTTTATTGTTGCTCATTGTTTTTATTATACTGTTTTGTTTAATGAACCATGTCCACATCACAGTGTCCTAGATCATTCTTAGTGTGTGATTTGTCTTTACTTTATATCAGAAATGTAGCAAACTAGCCCAGCTGTAGCCGGTTAGAAACACGTGTTTGGAAACAAAGACCTGGCCAGCAAGGGCCTAACCATGGTATAGACATTGGGGGGTCCAAATGAGAGCCCTCCCCCAGAATTTTTTTAAAGGTGCATTTCCCACAGTTCTGTGATTTTTATTTATTGACCATCTGAAATCACATTTAAAGGAATAGTCTGCAACTTCTCTGAGATAGTAGCAAATAGGATAGCTTCCAGCGGGGAAAAATTACATGCCTAAAGCATGTTGATGAAAATGTTGTGATTGGAACGACAAAAAGTCCATAGCACACAATGGACATTTAATTCCAAGTTAATTTGTATTTTGTTGATTTGTCTCAAAATGAATGTCTGCACATTTACACTGAAACGTTTAATGTGAATGAAATCATGGATTTGTACAAAGAATTAAATGTAAAATATTGATGTTAATTGAATTTATATACAGATTTATTCATTTGACATAAAAAAAAACAGTGTGGCCTGTCCTTACACAATCCCTCTCCCTGTCTCTCTGTGCTACCTGCATTATGACCAGATATTATTATTGTACCAGAACAATAACTGACCCTGAGGATCTTTTTAATTTGATACATTGGATATTTTGCTTGTATTACTAGCGTTACACACACACACACGACACACGGAGAGAGAAAACAGCAGCACACACGGAAGACACATCATATCATATGATACAGTCTCTTCACTTCAAGCTAGCTATCTCAACTAACAAACTGAGCCCTTTTTAACAAGTTAAATATTTCTAAGCTATCTAGTTGCTTACTGTCTGAAAAAACTTCATATGTCCTGTTTTTTCTGCTTTTTGGGTAAAGACATTGCTCCCTCCTTTCTTTCACATTCAACGCTCTCTATTATTTAGTCTGTCGGCGCCGGCGCTTCAAACCGAGAGGCGTTAAATGGGCGCAACCAAATGTACAATTGGGAAGGGATGGTCACACACTTTAGTTTTCCTTAAAAACGGAAATAAATTGATCGGTAAATATTCGTAAATAACAAGAGATGGACTGTTGAGCCAGGTTTCATAAAAGGAGGAAATATTTAACATATATACACATAATATTGGGGGGGACAGATTGGTATTTTCCCAGTATTGGGGGGGACACGACCCCCCAAAGAATGCGTGGTTACGCCCATGCTGGCCAGGTAAACAGAATAGCATTGTAGGATAGGTACTCATTCTTCCTTTTAGGATACACCGGCAGTGGATTGGACCAGAAGAGGACCACCTGAAGGCAACGGATTGGACGTATGAACAGAGGACCAGACCGGCCAATGGGAGAGCAAAGTCTAAACCGTGGCTCCTCCCCATCTAGTGACGCACATTTCTGTATAAATTGCTGTTGTTTTGTTTCATTCGCCCTCCTCGTGTTAGAGACTGCCTCTAGCAGGCAGAGAGAAGAGAATTCAGCGGCGACACTAACAAGTGATGAGTATCTATACCATAGGTGAGAACCAGATCCAGGATAAGATTAAAGCAGTGAGTCGGTTCTTTCACTTTTTGTGGGACGCCCAAGGACTCTAAAAGAGATGTGAAAGCTAATTTAAAGCTGTCACTGTCAGCATCCATATGAATGTTAAAGTCACCCACTATGATGACTTTGTCTGAGCTGAGCACTAAACCAGTTAAAAAATCTGAGAACTCAGACAGAAACTCCAGATAAGCACCAGCAAGTAGCCGGTACATCACAACCAACAAGACTGACTTTTCTGATCTCCAATTTGGAAAAGTTAGACTAAGTGTGAGGCTTTTGAATGTATTATAATTACATTTGGGTTTTGTTTTTACTTGTAGGCTGGAGTTGTAGACAGCTGCTACTCCTCCACCTCGACCCGTACTCCGGGGAATATGATAATTGATTTAACCTGGTGGCGTAGCCTCATTTAAGCTCACATACTCTCCCTCTTGTAGCCATAGTGCGAATTACAGGGGGGTTTGGGGGGGTTGAACCCCCTCCCCTCCAATTACAACTTCGACCCCCCTAAAGAAGGGACAAATTGTCATTTTTGTCATCTCTAGAAAATGTTGACCCCCCCCAATCGTCATTGTATAATTTACACTCTGCTTGTAGCCATGTTTCTGATAAGCAGAAAACATCGCAACGAGTCTCAGTAATTAGATCATTGATTGATAATTAATATAACCTGGTGGCATAGCCTCATTTAAGCTCACATACTCTCCCTCTTGTAGCCATGTTTCTGATAAGCAGAAAACATCGCAACGAGTCTCAGTAATTAGATCATTGATTAACAGAGTCTTAGAGCCAAAAGACCTCACATTCAGTAGTCTCCATCTACAGTAATTACAAGGTCTCTTGGCTCCAAATGTCTGACAGTTTTTATTTTTATCAGATTATTTTGGTTAACGCCCCTATCACAGCGCGCTAAGCAGACTTTTAGAGGACTGGGAATTGACACCAATTGTATGTTTTTGTTTGGCACCATGTTAACATTAGCAGCTACATAGTTGATTTCTCTATTTTTAGTGGTCGGGGACGGTCCTCCAGAAGCAGCAGAGAAGCGTGTAAGACTGCAGCTCTGCATCCTGGCCTCCGCCCTGGATTATCAGGGAGGGCGTCTAAGAGAATCGGCCAAATTCCTAGAAATAAGAGCTGCACCATCCCGGGTGGGATGAATGCCGTCTCTTCTAATCAGACCAGGCTTTCCCCAAAAATCCAGCCAATTGTCAATAAAGGCCACGTCGTTTACTGGACACCACCACAACAACCAGCGACGGAGCGATGACATGCGGCTAAACATATCATCACTGGTCAAATTAGGAAGGGGACCAGAGAAAACTATGGAGTCCAACATGCTCTTTGCCACATTACACACCGACTCAACGTTAACTTTAGTGATTGGTGTGGCCGGGTGTCATTAGCGCTGACATGTATGATAACTTTAATGTACTTACGGTTACTCTTTGCTAGCAGCTTCAAATTTGCCTCGATGTCGCCCACTCTGGCACCTGGGATACACCTGACTATGGTCGCAGATGTTGGCCTCACATATCACAAAATGGAGTCGCCAATCAGCAGGTTGGGTTTCTCAACGGGTGTGTTGCTGAGTGGGGAAAAACGGTTTGATACCTGAAGCCAGTGATGGTGATCCACGTGCCTTTGTTTTGAGGTACGCTTCCTTCGTATCGTCACCCAGGCGCCTTGACTGGCTGGCTGCTCAGGTGCTGCAGGGGAACTGCTAACTGCAGCTACAGTAGGCTGCTCTGCCGCTACGTTAGTCTGACTACCTGTCGCATCTACCGGGCTATAGTCTAGTTGGCGAAAACCAAGCCTCTAGCTCACTGAGCTAGAGGCACTCCAAAGCTGTGAATAAACTACACTTGATGCATTTACCTCTCTCGCTAAAGGAGGCAGAGGAATAACTAAGAATTTCACACACTGAGCAGCGGGAGAGAGAAACGAAGGAGAGGAGGAAGCCATGCTAAGAAACTAGTAGACTAATAAGCTAAAGAACTCGTGATTAACGGCAGTGAGAATCCCAGAGAAAAAGTGCAAAGCGGAACTACGTGCAAGTGCTCAGTTACAGTTTACAACAACAGTGTAACAGAATTATCACTAAATCGAATTTAATTTTAAGTTTTAAAATGCTGAGACAGTGACACTGTTTAATCCACCGTTCACCCTTCAAACCACCGACAGGAAGTGACGCAATGTTACCCAGACGTCGTCTGTTACCCAGACGTTGTCTGTTCACAGGTATACAGAGTTCATGATTGAATTAATTTCTGCTAGATGCCCAGGTCTTGTGGCTGCAAAATAAGCCCAAATCATCACCCCTCCACCACTGTACTACAAGTTTCTATGAGATGCTTGTTCAGATATGCGCTGACTGGTCCTGCATGTCCTGCACCGCTCTGCCTCGTCACTACCAAAGCTCCTCTCTTGGCACCCTTTCATATGCTTTCTCAAGGTCTACAAAGACACAATGCAGCTCCCTCTGATCTCTGACTGTCCTCTGTACTTTTCTATCTACATCCTCAAAGGAAATATTGCATCTGTAGTACTCTTTTTTGGCATGAAAACATTCTGCTGTTCACAAATTCTCACTTCTGTCCTTAATCTAGCTTCCACTACTCTTTCCCCTAACTTTATTATATGGCTCATCAACTTTATTCCTCTGTCATTGCCACAACTCTGCACGTCTCCCTTGTTCTTAAAAACTGGCACCAGCACACTTCTCCGTTCTTCAGGCTTCCTCTGACTCTTTAAGATCTTGTTGAATATCCTTGTCAAAACCTCTACTGCCATCTCTCCCAGACAGTTCCATACCTCCACAGGTATATCATCATATGTATATATATATATATGTATATATATATATATATATATATATACATATAAATATATATATATATAAATATATATATATATACATATATATAAGCATTTAGATATACTACCATTTAGATTATGGTTGAATCGTGACGTTGATTCAACGTAAAAATCAACTACAATGTGCCTGCAGATTACCATTTAGATGATGGTTGAATCAACGTTGATATAGTGTCAGTGAATGGTTGAAACCTCAACGTTGAAGAAGGGTAGAATTCCTTTGCGCTTTCTGTACAATTTCAATGTCAAGTTTCAACGTTGAATTAATATCACTGCTGACAAAATACTCTTTCCATCTTTCCATCATACTACTGGAATCTGTCAATACATTTCCATTTCTTTCCTTAAATACCCTTCATCACATCCTTTTCTATCTCTATCTCTATCTCACCAACCTGTATAAGCCATGCTCCCTCTCCTTGCAGTCCAACCTAACATACAAATCATTGTACGCCCTTTGTTTAACCTTTGCCAAACAAAGGGCATACTAAGAGAATCATCTGATACCCACTTATCAGATCATTTCCCTGTCACGTTTGAGTTTACAGCACTTCATCCAATAGCCAAGCCAACCATTCCAGTCTGCCATCGTCACACCATCACCCCATCTACAGCAGGGGTTTTTGGAGCTGCCATCATGGACTCTGACCTGCACTCTATGGATGGACCGACTCCCCTTTGAGCCCAAATGACTTCAAGTCTGGCTTTTATTCTACTTGCTCTGGAATTCTGGACTCTGTTGCTCCAATTTAGTGTAAATCATCCAAACAGAAGCCTGACCCCTGGCTGAATGACAGTACGTGTGGATTTAGGCAGGACTGCAGACAACCCAAGCACAGGTGGAAAATAGAGAGACGACTTGATTCATTGGGCATATTAAAGGACAGTCTCGTGGACTGTCAGAAAGCTGTAAAAGAGGCAAAAATGTCAATATCTGTCTAATGTAATTTCAAATATACTAATCATCCCAGAGAGTTATTCAGAACCATTAATTGTATTAAATTCTCCTACTGTTCTGTCAGATGTTACAGCCATTATCTGTGAGAATTTTTAAACATGTTGTTGTTAGGCCACTTCTTAAAAACAAAAAAACAAAAAAAAACCCAACCTTGATCCATCAGTGCTTTCCAATTTTACACTTGTTTGTAAATTGTAATTTTTATCCAAGGTTTCAGAAAGGGTTGTTTTATTCAGTTGCATTCATTTTTTTTTTAGAGAATAATGTTATATCTCTCTGTCTTGTCAAGTCTGCTTTTAGATCACGACAGCACTTTGCTCAAAGTGCAGAAGGATATTTTCTTTATCTCTTGATAAAGCAAGCTTTTTTCAGCTCTAGCTTCTGACCAAAGTGAAGCAAATTCCTACGTCAGAAATATCTTTAAAAGGCGATGCATGCCTTTATCAGTTCTTGCCCTGATAACTGTAATGTACTGTACGTTGTCGTGAACCAGTGAACCAATGGAGTGAACCTCAAGCTCCTTTAGCTGGTACAAAATGCTGCGGTGTTAATTATTTGTTATGTTGCTCTATGGAAAGCACTTTGATTTGGCTCTGGTTTTTGTAAAGTGCTATATAAATAAAGGTTGATTGATTGATTGTTTTTTATTTCTACCTTCACCTTGCGCTGCATCTCCTTGTACTCCTGTCGACTCTCTTCAGTCCTTCAGTGTGCTCCTACCTCCACTCCTAGAAGTCACCCTATCTTCCTGTCTCTTCTGAAAGAAATCACTACAGCCAATTCCCTCAGCCATAACCCTACCACCATTTGTCTTTCTGTGCTCCTATCCTGGATACCAAACCTGCCCATCACTTCCTCATCCCCTCTGTTGCCTTCTCCAACATGTCCATTGAAGTCTGCACCAACTTCAAATTCAACTTTATTTTTATAGCGTCTGTTACAATACAAACTGTCTCTAGGTGCTTTTCAGAGATTCAGAGCATGACCCCTGAGTAAAATATTATTAACTAAATATTATTAAATCCTAATTAAACAACAGGGGCAAGTGAAAAAAATTCCCTAGCAGGAGAAAAAGAACCTTTGAGACAAACAGTAGCAAGGAAATACTTCACTTTAAGAAAAAAAAAACCATGAGCAGGACCTGGATAATAAAGAGGGCTCTTTCTGACGATGGTCAGGCAGGTAAAGAAAGAAAAGAGGAGGGAGATAGGACAGAGAGGATGGGGGATAGAGAGAGGATTGCACATACATCTTGGCAATATTATATAGAATAAAATATATTAATAGTGATTAATAGTAAGAGTTCTATATACTTATATTACGATTTGTATGATTGTTAGTACATAAACTGTATAAGCAGATGTAAGCAGCAACACTGAGGTGGTCAGAGGGTGGGACTGCAGGCAAGCATGTTAGTTGACATCCCAGAGACATCTATATAGACAGGTGGAGGTAAACGCTGGGATGGTCAGAGGGTGGGACTGCAGGTCAGTATGGAGCTCTGGAAAGTCTGGTCTGAAAAAATATACAGGGGGCAAGACAGCACAAAAAACTACAGAAACATTGAAACAGTTACATTTATTAGGTGCTCCTAATTAACTATGGATACAGCTGAGGGAAGAAGAGAAAAGGAGGGGAGGGAAAAGGGGTGAGGACACCACTGTCCTCCTGCAGCATAGACCTATACCCAGTGTTGTACCTGAGCGCATTAATTTAACGAAAGTTCACAAACTAGTTCATATTTTGTGCGAACGTGAACTGAGCACGCTCTCTTTCTCCTTCACGAGCATCGGCTGTGAACGAGTTCATTTGGGCAGTTGTGAACGACGCTCTTTCAAAGTTCACGGACGGTCAAAAGCGTTCCAGGTTTCCAGCAAACCCCATTTAAAATACACCACAAACGAGCCTAAAATGTTACGGAGCCCTGGAGGTGACATGGAAATTTTTTTTTTTATCTCGTGCACACAACTTTTTTTTTTTTTTAAGATTTTTTTGGCACCAAGTAGCCTTTATTGATAGTGGAGCAGAGAAGACACACCGGCAAAGGGTCGACAAGCCGGGAGTTGAACTCGTGACCAGCCGCACGAGGACTGTAGCCTCTGTGTATGGGCCACCTGCCCAACCACTGCGCCACCAGGGTGGCCCATGTATGACTTACTGTAACTATCGCACATTTCCATGCACACTTCCACTCGCTCAAAGGCTTGAAAGAAGTGCCACCGTAGAAGGTAAAATGAAGGCGTTTTAACAGATAACCATTATGTCTCTCAGGGCCTCTCAGTCACTCACTTATAAAACCAATAACATCCTGCAAGTCCGAAAACTGTCAACGACTGAGTTTGTGTTCTCCAAGGATTCTGATAAGATGCCTCCAGCTTAAAATAAACCATATAAGGCTAAGTTTCTAAGTATCTCTTTATGAAGTATTCCTAACTTAAAGAATAAATGATGAGACTGTCCAGGCGTGTCAAACTGATCAATTAAAGGGCCGTGTGGCTGCAGGTTTTTGTTCCTATCATGCAGAAACACAGCTGACTGGTTTCATTCAATCAACTGAACTGGTTCAGACCTTTAGTGAAGACAGCTGATTGACTAAAACCAGTCAGCTGTGCTGCTGCTGGTTGGAACAAAAACCTGTAGCCTGTAGTGTAAATGTCCTTGAGCTTTGCATGAACTCCGTGAACCACATCAACTCAGATAAGCACCTGTGACCGTACAGGAACAGAATAAAGCATGAGTAGAAAAAGGGAGAAAACGGAAAAGAGATGGAGACTGTGTAAAGACAGATAATGAACACCTGCAGTACCAGCTGTTCATTAAGTGTGTATGTGCGATGACACCGGTCAAGTTATGAGTTTCTGGGAATTTCCCAGCTCAGAATTGATAAAGAAAATGCGAAGAAATGATACAGAATAAAGTTATCTGTAGTAAGAAAAGAGTTAAAATGATACAGAATAAGGGATGTATTTTAAAGAAAACAGTGCTGACTTATAAAAAATGCCAAACTCAGCCGGCCAACCACAGTTAGATATTATAATTTTACCCTATCAGAAGAAACCCAAAGGAGAGGGGAGGGAAAGAAGGAGGGGCAAGAGGCGGGGTTGTCTTGCCCCAGGATTGTATAAATACTGAGACATTTTGCATTGTGAACCAGACCGAGCCCGGGCTTGGTCTCAATTTTTGACCTTTGAACCAGTTTGTTTGACTTTGTACTTTGAATTTTTGATACTTTGAGAACTTAGAATATTTTTGAGATCATTGGCGAACCAGACACCAATTTTGTCACGACATTTGGTGAGCCCAGCAACAGGAGGGAAGCCAGGACTGGAGGCCACGGGGCTGGCTCTGAAGGCAGGATCCCATCCAGGGCCCATTCACCAAAACAGGTGAGATAGTAATTTATTTTTTGTCTTTTTCTAAATTTAACAAAGGGATCCAGCCGTCATCCAGTCCAGTGGTCAGAAGGTACCATCAAAACTTTTCTAAACAACCTAGAATTAACTGAAGTGTCAGATGCGTAAAACAAAGCAATGAAAAACTGGTGATAAGGTCTAAAAGTCTGATTGTTTGAAAATATAAAATGAGTGTGGGATGGATAAACTTAGAAAGATAATACTAACGGTATTGGTTGCAGCTTGGTTAAGCGTGGCAATTGCAGGGTTTTGTGTCCTAAGTTATGTAATAGCAAAACGTGTAGGAGGAAGGATCAATCAAACACTCAGTTATAATCAAACACTCAGTCAATAAATAGTTTAGGGAAAGTTTAAGTGTAACAAGAAAAAGAAAAAAAAAAAAAAAAGGGGTTATAAGAATAAAATACTGCCCGGGGGTACCACCACTGGAGCCTAGCGAGGCAGTGGGCCGGAGCAGAGAAAAAGAGCTGTAGGGAAGCAGCAAAACAAAGTACAGGGGTACTGAACAAAGAAATAAGTGATTGCAAGCGATGCAGATTTAAAGAAGTGATAAGAATAAAATACTGCCCGGGGGCGCCACCACTGGAGCCTAGCGAGGGAGTGGGCCGGAGCAAAGAAAAAGAGCTGTAGGGAAGCAGCAGAATAAAGTACAGGGGTACTAAACAAAGTGATAAGTGACTGCAAGCGATGCAGGCTTACAAGTAAAAAAGTTGTGTTCGTGAAATTTTTGTGTAAAAGTTAAATTTTTGTGTAACTAGATATATACAGGTCTGGTGTCGTGGTGCGGGGTTAATCCCAAAACTACCTGGACTGGGTACCAGGGACACAGCGTGCCATAGCTCCCAGTCGGCCAGAACCAAGCATAGAATTGTAGAAGAAAGAACAGACGAAAGGTAAGTAGGTCTGCATTGGCCAAGAGCACAAGCAGTAAAAGAGAAAAGGGAGGTAAATAGCAGAGGGAAAAATGTTGGGAGGTTATTGCAGAATCCCAGGGGGCACTGTGGACTGCCATAAGTATGGGAACTGGCCCCAGTAAACAAAAAGGAGCAATAACACAAAACTGGTTATTGTTACCCACCCAGCAAACAGAAAGAAAATCCAACAGTGTATGAGAGACTGGCATAGGATGACGTCAGGAAGGAACCGATGGCCTATGGAGGGCAGTTTTGATCCAAAACGTTGCAATGAAGTGGAAGAGGGATTGAGGGAGAAAGATAAAAAGAATGATAAAACACATAACAGACAGTTACAATAGAGCTGTCACTCAGACTGGAGAGCAACCAGTGTTCCTAATGGGTGACTTTAACAGGTGCGATGTTGCCACACATATTCCCAGCTTGGAACAGTACATCACAACTCCAACAAGAGGACAGAATATATTGGACATGTGTTTTGGTAATATTCCAGGGGCATACATTTCAAAAGCACGCCCACCTTTAGGTCTTTCAGACCACAGTGTTATCCTGTTGTTGCCAAAATACAGGTCACAATTAAAAACACAGGAGACTGTCACCAAAACCATTAGGATCTGGAATGAGGATGCAGCTGAGACATTAAAGTGCTGTTTCGAATGGACAGATTGGGATGTATTTTTTAATGACTGTGGGGAGGACTTTGACATGCTTTCTGATATATTCACCTTGTACATCATATTTTGTGAGGAAAGTGTCACTCCCACTAAACACATCACCATTTATCCAAACAATAAAAAATGGATCACCAAGGACATGAAAGCCTGTCTGGTGCAGAAGAAAAGGGCCTTCCTACAAGGTGACAAAGTGAGGGTGAGGGAGCTGCAGAAGTAATTCAGGAGGAACGCCAGGTTGGCTAAAATCAAGTATAAGAACAGGGTGGAAAAGAAATTAACATCAGGAAATGCTAGAGAAGCATGGCAAGGGTTGAACATCATGATGGGCAGAACATCCAAACCAGCAGTGGTCAACTGCTCAGACCCTGCCTCTCTTGCAGAAGAGTTGAACAGTTTTTTCATCCGGTTCAACAACAACAGTACACCAACCACATGGACCCCTGTAACCCTCAGTTCCCCCTGCGGAGCCCTCACCATTGATGAACAGCTGGTAACCTCTATTCTGCACAGAGTAAATCCTAACAAAGCCACTGGCCCTGACAGGCTCAGAGGCAGGGTGCTCAAGGAATGCTCCACCCAGTTAGGTGGGGTGTTCACCAGGCTGTTCCAACACCTACTGGACTCCAACATAGTCCCCAGACAGTGGAAGGAATCAATCATCATTCCAATCCCAAAAAAAGCCACGGCCTAAGGATCTGAAGGACTAC
The DNA here is from genome assembly GCA_018398805.1 of Hirundichthys speculiger. NCBI lineage: Eukaryota > Metazoa > Chordata > Actinopteri > Beloniformes > Exocoetidae > Hirundichthys > Hirundichthys speculiger. Next base: position 43,020 of record JAGFBZ010000491.1, on the reverse strand, counting down.
AGACCAGTGGCCTTGACATCAGTGCTCTGTAAATGTATGGAGAAAGCAGTTTGTGACCTACTGTTAGGTGATCTGTCAGACAAACTGGATCCACTCCAGTTTGCCTACAAGCCAAAAAGAAGCACTGAGGATGCAACTCTCATGCTCCTCGACACAATCACCAAACAACTGGACTCTACACATCCGCAATCAAGGATTTTATTTATGGACTTCTCATCTGCTTTTAACACTGTAAATAACAACACTCTGCTACACCGCCTCTCTGACCTCCAGGTCCACCCCACACTGATTTTATGGATAAAGGACTTTTTAAAGGATAGACCACAACACGTCCTTCTTAATGGTTTTACATCCAGCACATTGACTTTAAAGACAGGGCTGCCCCAGGGCTGTGTCCTGTCACCTATTCTTTTTACTGCCTACACCAATGCCATCACCTGCAGCAGTAAAGCAATAACACTTTTTAAGTACGCAGATGATATGGCCCTGGTAGCCCACCTCACGGACACCCTGTCCCTGACGCAGTACCAGCAGGAAGTCCATACTCTGGTCCAAACCTTTGCCGAAAACTCACTGGAACTGAACATCACAAAAACTAAGGAGCTCTGCTGTGGGTCCATGAGAAAAAACGTAGAGGACCTACTTGTACCACTTAACATCCAGGGTCAGCCAGTGGAACAGGTACAGAGTTTTAAATATCTCGGAACAGAAATCGACACCTGCCTGTCCTTCTAGCAACACACTGACTCCATCTACAAAAAGGCACAACAGCGTCTCCACCTGCTCAGGAAATTGAGAAGTTTTAACATCAGCAAAGACATTTTAACCATGGTATATAGATCACTCATTGAATCCATCCTCAACTATAACATCTCATCTTGGTTCAACTTTCTTACTGCAAAACATAAAGCAAAACTCTCCCGGATAATAAATCAAGCTAGCAAGATAACGGAAACATCACAACATCCTCTCTGCGAACTGTACAGGCGCTCAGTGAGGAAGAAAGCCACCCTCATCACTGGGGATCCCACCCATCCCCTCCACCACTCCTTCATGCTGCTGCCATCAGGCAGATGCTACAGAACCCCACTGGCCCGGAAAAACATTTACAAAAAATCCTTCATCCCATCTGCAATAACTGCTCTTAATAAGAACACATAAACATAAACTTTTTATTGTTGTTGAATGAGTTTTAGTGTGCTTGACTGTGGTTTTTAATTATGTTTTAATGCTTCATTGAGCTGTTTTTAAAGATGAATTTCTGTTTTTACCCGAGACAGACAATAAAGATCTATCTATCTATCTATCTATCTATCTATCTATCTATCTATCTATCATATGAAAAAGAAGCAGAAAAATGCTGAGCAGAGAAATATTCTGCAATACTTTAGAGCAGGAGCAAATAAGCACCTAGTGCTGCGCAGAGAGATAGATCCTCCGCCCCCGCCATACAACCCAGAAAAAGCAGGGCAATATTTTCTAGGAGATGAGCAAGTGGACGGGGTGATAACAGGCAGACTAAAAGTTGTGATAAACTCACCAGAAGATGAGGCAAATAGGGAGAGGGCAGGTGAAGAACCAAATCTAATAGACTTCGGAGCAAGCACGTCACCAACTGCACCTCCTGCCTATTTTCACCCAGAAACAATGAAAGAAGAAGTAATAAAAATAGTACGAGTAGGTTATGCTGAGGAAGCAGAGAAAGGGGTAGTAGTCGAGGAAAAATATGGAGAAAGATGGGAAGAGGTGACACTGCCTTCGGGAGAGAGAGAGAGAGATACGTAAAACACGTATAAACTCACCAGATTCAGCAGGAAAGTGAAGTAGAACACAACAAAGAACAAGAAAGACTGTATAAAGGAATGACATGGGAAAATGAGAAAAGACTCAAGGAACGAACAGTCAAAAGATTAGAAAGAGGCCTGCAGGAACTTGACGCACTGATGAGGCATAATGCAGAACAATCTACCACAGACACCAGTATGGTCACCAAGAAAAACATCAACGCCCATTAAAGGAAGGAGGCGGAGTAACTCATGGACAGGAAAAGTACCTACAGAAACAAAGGGACCAGCCCGGAAAGTGACTCAAAAAAGAAAGACACTGTCAAAGAGCATTATGGATTGTGATAAGTACAGCAGGGAGTCAGACCAAGATGAAGATAAGTGTGCCCGGTCAGATGGCTCATGTGACGGGAGTGAAGAAGAAAGTGATAGTCCAGAGGAAGAAGAGCGGGAGACAGCAAAGGAACGGCTGGAGACAAAAGAACGGCTGGAAAGAATGGTGCGGCAGATCAGCCAAATACGTATACAGGCAGATGAAGAGACTCATGAACTGCAGGAGCGACTGAGGAAAATAGAGGAAGAACAGGAAAAAAGAGTAAACCAGTCCCAGGTTCAAGCTATGAGAGCAATGGAAGAAAGATTAAACCACTCCCAGGTCCAAGCTATGAAGGCAATGGAACGAAGCAGAGAAGAACTAAAGAAAGAGATGAGGAAGAAGTGGCAAGAAGAAAAGGAGCAGTTCGAGAGATCTCGAGCTGAGAATGAGAGAAACCATGAGCTAGGTCCCGCTGGAAGAGAACTGACACTTGACATCGACCTAACAGCAGAGATAGAGAGACTTCAAGCTCCAATGACGCTGCGGAGTGGCAAACAGGTACAGCGACAACCACCCATGAAAGGACAAAGACCTGGAGCAGACAGAGCAATGATGGCCCCCTTAATGGCCAAAGGACCAGATGATGATTACCGGTATGTACCATGGTCATTTATGGATATGATGACACTTGCTGGGAAGTTGACTCCCCTGACAGATGGAGCAGACAAATGGATCGAGAAGCTCGAAGAACTAACAGGAGGAATCAAGCTAGCAGCAGGAGACATCAAGGCCCTGCTAGTAAAAATGGCAGGGCAAGCGGCCACCGCAGAGATCTTTAGAGCGGCTGAAATGGGAGGAGTGACGGACGGGCACCAACATGATGAGGTGCCCTTTGACTTATTAAGATCTAGGGTCTGGAAGGCTCTAAGGGAAAAATACCTCTCACGAATGGACCCAGCCAAATTAGAAAAAGAATGCCTAAAGGATAGTGACAGCCCAGCACAATTTCTGCATGATTATCAGAGAATGTGGAAAGCTGAGACCGGAAGTGAATGGGATAGTAACGAGTCAACAAGTGCCTTATTCAAACTGTATGTAAAAAACGCCATGCCCAAAGAAGTACAGTCCAAGATGAGTGAAGTAGTGGGATTAATGAAAATGGAATGGCCGGTATTTTCCGAACATGTGGTTCATTATGTGAATGCATCCAGAGCTGAGAGGCAGACTCGTGAAGACCAGAGTAAGATGTTGGCTAACAAGCTAACCCAACTACAGATAGGAGAGCTGACCAAACAAAAGAAGGAACGAGAAAAGCCAAAAACCCTGGCGGCGGTAACGGTGGATTTACTGTGGCCCGAAAATTGATACGACGGAGGGGTAATGCAAGCACCGATGATTGCACCAACAGTGCCGCCCCCCGTCCAACAGACACCTGCCGTGCCTAACTCTGTTCCTGTAATACCGGCTCCACAAATCCCGCCTATCCACGTGCATGTTAACCAAGGAGGAGGCATGCAGCAACCATCAGCTGGACGAGGATGAGGCGGTCCACCCATGCGAGGAAGATGGGGCAGGCCTCGAGGAGGAGACAGAGGGGCCATGCCAGGACCACAGCAACAGGTAGCTGGCGCAGCTCCACAGTATCAATCAAGGCTGCAATGTTGGGGATGCGGGCAAACCGGACACTTGCAGAGAGAGCAATCCATGGACGGGTCCCCAAAATCCGAATGCTGAGGCTGCCAACTCAGGACTGGGCCCCGACCACCAGAATAATGGTCCCTGGACAGGTCCAGCAGCATACTGGCAATAGGGGTGTCCAGAGAAACCTGAGGGGAAGACAATTTTACCCATCCTAACACAACTCCCTCAAGCGGAACCCACAATAAATGTAACTATATGTAATCAGCATCACCAATTTATGATCGATACGGGAGCTACAAGAGATTATATTATATACATACCACCACATCTGACAGTTTTACGACCTTGACAGCTGTCCCCCCCCCCCCCCCCCCCCCCCCCATGCTGACACACGCCCATTCCATATATGGTATGGCCCTATATGGCCCAGTTCTGTATTTTACGAGTTGCTAAAAATAGTATCACACATTATATAGTAAGTTCAGAATTTTAAAAAACGCGCCACAGAGGTCACCTGTTCAGCGGACAACAACCAGTAGTCAGCTATTCTGTAAAAAGATTTCCAATCACAGTTATAACAGAAACTCAATGTGATATTAAAGCAATATCTGTATAAACTTGTATAATGTTAATTACTTTTCTTACAAAACAGTATTTTCAAGTAGCAGAGAGAAAACCTCTCTCTCTCTTCAACACTCAAGGAGAATGTTAATTATATTGGTAAACCTTATTACTGCTCTTAAACTCAACTCAGATTTAGATACTGTTAGCCTGCTTTTTCTTCTTGATCAAAAAAGATTTCCAATCACATACACATACACAGGCACACACTCACACACATAGTTATATAACTCATAGTTATATACTACTTACTGCCTGGACTATTGCAATACAGTATTTTCTAACTTTTCCCATTTGACATTTATCAGATTCTTTAGCATGTAAGTACTTCTACACAATGTGACATCACTTAGTGACTGGCCAGAGGTGCAACATCTCTGTAACTTTCAACCTCAACAGTTCGCAGGTCTGTAACTTTAAACCTCAACAATTTTAAAAAACGCGCCACAGAGGTCACCTGTTCAGCGGACAACAACCAGTAGTCAGCTATTCTGTAAAAAGATTTCCAATCACACTTATAACAGAAACTCAATGTGATATTAAAGCAATATCTGTATAAACTTGTATAATGTTAATTACTTTTCTTACAAAACAGTATTTTCAAGTAGCAGAGAGAAAACCTCTCTCTCTCTTCAACACTCAAGGAGAATGTTAATTATATTGGTAAACCTTATTACTGCTCTTAAACTCAACTCAGATTTAGATACTGTTAGCCTGCTTTTTCTTCTTGATGAAAAAAGATTTCCAATCACATACACACACATACACACATAGTTATATACTTGTAAAGTAGCAGAGAGAAAACTGCTCTCTCTTTCTCTCTCTCTCTCTTCAAATATTATTTCACTTCGAGTCCACAGGCCAACGGTCAGGGGGTGTCAGTTTACCTCGTCAATGTGTAGGGGTTTTGTTACACAAACTGGCCAATTGACCAAGTCAGTCAGACAGTCAGTTGACCATGATCACCTGTTCGGTAAAACGCGCCACAGAGCTCTGCTCTTCTTAATGAAAAAAGATTTTCAATTACACATACACACATAGTTATAAAAGAAAACTCAATGTGATATTAAAGCAATATCTGTATAAACTTGTAAAATGTTAATTACTTTTCTTACAAAACAGTATTTTCAAGTAGCAGAGAGAAAAACTCTCTCTCTCACTTCAACACTCAAGGAGAATGTTAATTATATTGGTAAAACTTATTACTGCTCTTAAAGTGTGCATCAGCTCAGATTTAGATACTGTTAGTCTGCTTTTTCTTCTTGATGAAAAAAGATTTCCAATCACATACACACACACATACACACATAGTTATATACTTGTAAAGTAGCAGAGAGAAAACTGCTCTCTCTTTCTCTCTATCTCTCTTCAAATATTATTTCACTTTCGAGTCCACGGTCAGGGGGTGTCAGTTTACCTCGTCAATGTGTAGGGGTTTGTTACACAAACTGGCCAATTGACCAATGTCAGTCAGTCCGACGGTCAGTTAACCACCTGTTCTTTTAAAATATGTCAAGATCCCGCTCTTCTGTAAAAAAGATTTTCAATCACTGTTATAATAAACTTGTTAAAAATTAATTACTGTGGAGAGTTAGTATGTGTGTAAGGTTTCTTGCAAAACAGTATATTGAATATAGTATATGTGTGGGGTTATCTCACAAAAACAGTGTATTGAATAAACAGCTCTGACCTACTCACTGTTTTCTTAAAACGCGCCATAACGCATCAGTCTGAGCACCTCTTCCTTGGAGACAACGTCACGGAGACGTACTGACGAATCAGCAACAATTTCGGCGGCCTCAAGATTTATTTAAAGACCGGGAGAGAAAACCTCTCTCTCTTTTTCATGCCAATTTCTTTAGTCCAACCGGAGCTACAATCAGCCAGTATGAAAATATCCAACCAAACGCAAGGTAGGTAGGAAAAATTACTCTCTCTCTCTCTTTTTTCCCCTTCATTTAAAGTTGCATCTTATAAATATTTAAGCTGAACTCCCTTGTATTTTATTAGTCCCCCTACGGAAAGGAAGACGGTACGGGTGCTTTCCTGGTCAGTATTACTTATTTTTTAATTTGTCTGTATCCTATCCTGTCCTATCCTATATTTTTATATATTCTTTTCTGTCTCTTAAAGTTACTGATTCGGAACTCTCATGTATCTGTCTGACTCAGTCTGATACAGGTAATTTAGAAAACAATACTTAATTACTTAATTTAAATAATTGAAAACATAGAGAGAAAATAAACATTAATGCATGTTCTTACTTTTAGATTTGGTTCGGGCAGCGGAAAAACTCCAATGTAATATTTCACACGACAGTCTCATGGAATATCTGTCAGACCTGGATGAGGCTGAAAAAAACGAAGGTATTTTATTATTTTCCAATATTTTTCTTCATTTGATTGACTGGTAAAAGATACTGTGTTTAAAATAAATTTTCTGCATACATTTTTTCAGCAACGCGTGTAAACATTGACCAGGGACCTGTTGATCCGAACCCTTGTGTGTTTGTTCAACAATTGAAAATCCTACCAGAAAACGCAGCGACTCGTCCCGCTGAGAGAGTCCGGTCTCGAGTGAGTCATCCCCTGGGAGGTAATTTTAAAAAACCCGTTCTTTACAGGAGCACCGGTTCTTTCATGTGATTACTTCCACATCTTGTTGTCAAATGAAATGTCGATGACACGCTTAGGTACCAATGACGCAGTACGTCATGGTTACGCACAGTGTTTTTCAATTAAAAACACAAGGAAATTTACAAAATGTAACGTAATAAGTTACAGGATTACATTTAAAGGATAGTATACTTTCTCTCATACCCATATAATAACCCATATAATTTAATCACTGGTATGAAGAGTAATTTTATTTATTTGAATCACAAATTATATGAATATTTTGTACTTGTACTTGTTCAACAACTAATTCTTAAATGATGTATTGTATGAATGAAATAAAATAAATTGAAAATAAAAAAAAACATGTCTCTTTCAACAGAACTCAAGACTTCAACACCATCAAAAAATGTACTGCCAGCACCGCCTAACTCGCTGATTTTAATCGTACACCCTGAACCTGATTGTGAAGATTTGAGAAGTCAGCCTTCAGATGTAGGTCCTAATGAAGGAGTTGTGATTGCTCAGCCTTCACCCGATGCTACTCTCGATGCCATTGTTGATACTGCCGGTACAGTGAGAGGGAGGCCTTTACCATTCATCAGAGGCTCTGACTCTTCAGCAAGATTACGTGTTTTACCGGCTGCGAGACCTTTTAGTTTCCGCAGGAGAAGAGGGGCGCCTGTTGCTAGATGCCTCTTTCCTGGTAAGATTACTTTCTACACTTTTTTTCTAAGGTGTGGTTAAATCACTGTTTAAAAAAGTCTACAATCTCTCTCTCTCTCTCTCTCTCTCTCCTCATTTCAGATTCATCCGTCCCAACAAGAGCACCCGAGAAGAGCCAGGAAAGTCACTCAGCGGGACCGCATAGAGTTCCTCAGTAGGGTGTGTCAAATTTTAGAAACAGCAGTTTCTACCTTTAAAACCACATGTCTGAATGAGTGATAAACTGTTACTCTTCAAGTATTGAACAGATGTTATTTGAAAGAGAGTGATGAATTGATGTTTTCTGTTCTTGTTTTGCTTTTTCATATTTTGCTTTTTTCTTGTTTTGCTTTTTTCTTATTTTGATGAATGAGGAATCAGATAAAAATGTGGATAGAGTTCCTGAAGAACTTGAAAATGTTATCGGGGAATTAAATCTTTCAGCTGAAACAAACATTGCCTTAGAGATCATGGAAAATGCTGTTGCGCGGTTAAATAATTTACAGCCACTCTTTCAGACTGAACAAGTTGGTAGCTTTTATGACACCGAACATAGAGATGTAGAAACAAACTGCCCCCTAAAAAGGTTGCAAAATGCTTTAGATAATCTTAATAACCCCTTCAATAAATTGGAAAACGCTTTAGAAGGTTTGAATCAAACTGATTTAGACTCACAAAATATTGATCGCAATGAATCTGATTTTCCAGTCACAGATAATTAACAAATCCCGAGCGCGTCTTTTCAGCTAGGAACAGGGTCTATTGAGCAGGCAGTAAGGGAGGAGGGGGAGGGGGAGGAGGAAGAGGGGGAGGGGAGGAGGAGGGGGAGGGGGGGAGGGGGAGGAGGAGGGGGAGGATGAGGGAGCGGGTGCGTCTGAACAGGCAGCGACTACAGTCAGAGATTCCTGTCAGAGACACCCTCGATTTAACTATGAAGAATTGAGAAGGACTCTCACCATCCCAGCTTTGGGGCCGGAGCCAGATATCGTTTCATTTTTATAACGGTGCAACGATGAAACACGAGCCAGGGCCCATCGTAATGATGTTGTACAGTTTGGAATCACAGGAGAGAATATTTGGAATGAAAGGTCTATTGTAATCAACGTTGATGAGACTGGTGAAAATATTTTTCCGGCTCTCGAATCATTGCTCAACCGGGTAGTTCAGTCAAATGATGATATTGTCTCGAGCGAGAACGTGAATTTTAACGTCCGTCTGGTTCGAGACAGTGGAGGCAGCGCTAAACATAAGCTAGAGAGGACTTTGGAATGCGAAGTTCTGAAAAAGAAAAAGAGACATTTATTTTTCGTGAATGATAGAAAAGATCAACTGTGTTTTGCGATTAGCCTCGCTCACGTAATTAATCCTAACTCAACAGATCAAGAGAGTGAAAAACTTGGTAGAGCGTTGCAACAAAGCGCGGGTCTGGATGACCGGACACCCGTCACTTTTTCTGATGTAGGACGATTTGAGAAAATTCTAGGACGCAAAATTGTAGTCTTTTACAGAACAGATAACAACCTTTGTCATTTCCAGACAATCTTCTCAGATGGTTCGAACCCTCTGTTTCTGTTTTTAATGCAAAATCATTACTACGGAATTAGAAATATTAAAGGATTTTTAGGGACGTCATATTTCTGTAATTATTGCTACAAAGGGTATAATTTGTCATATTCACATTCATGCGCAGGTTACTGTCGGGTGTGCAATGACCCCGTCTGCCCTAAGCAGCCGTTCAAACCTGTGGATTGTCTTGATTGTAACAGAAAATGTAGATCACTCTCCTGTTTTACCAGACATAGAGAGGCTAAACCGAGCTGTCTGAACAGAAACCCTCTCAGTCTCTGCCAGCTGATCAGAAAATGTCCAAAATGTAGGTTTTGTTACTACAAAAAAGAGGGTGGGAGTCTCATCAATGCCCGTCATTAAAATGCAGAATCTGTGGGGGAAAAAAAGGATCTGACTCCAGCGATCATGAATGCTACATTCAGCCTCTTGCTCCGGATGAGTCACGCCCTGATTTGATTTTTTATGACTTTGAAACATTTATCAATGATCAGGGTGAGCATGTGCCTTTTCTGGTGTGTGTTAAAACGTTGAAAGGTGTAGAAAAGTATTTTTACGGTTTAGACTGTGTTAAATCCTTTCTCATGCATTTCAGGAGCCCTCAGTACAGGGGAAATGTTTTTATAGCCCACAATGCTAGAGGGTTTGATACCTACCTGGTTTTGAGAGGTATGCTGAACAAAGGTGTCCCCTTACATGACATTCTGATGTTCGGGGGAAAGATCCTGTTCCTCGAGGACCCCCATTACCAGTTAAAATTTATAGACTCTCTTTCTTTCCTCACCATGCGTTTAGCAGCGATGCCTAAGGCTTTAGGTTTTACAGATCAAAGCAAGGGGTATTTCCCTCACAAATTCAGCTCTAAAAAACATCTCACCTATGTAGGAGCCTACCCTTCTCCATCCGACTATGGTGTTGAAGGTATGAAGGATGAGGAACAGTGAGAGTTTTACACCTGGTATAACAGTGTTTCTAAGGGTACCTTTGACTTTAGAGCACAAGCTTTGAAATACTGTAAAAATGATGTTGACATTCTTTGCCGGGGTTGCTGTATTTTCAGAGAAGAGTTTCTGAGTGAGACAGGCGTTGATCCATTCGGTTGTGTCACCATCGCTTCAGCCTGCATGAAACTGTTTCGCACAAATTTTCTGACTCCCAAAACATTAGCCATACCCTGCCCTCACGACTACAGGCAAAAGTGTAAAAGATTTTCGGATGCCTCTATTCAATGGTTAGAATTTGTCGCCAAAAGAGACAGAATCTTTATCCAGCATGCGATGAACCTAGGCGAGAAACGATTTGGTTCTTATTACGTCGATGGCTATGCTGTGATTGGGGGCGTGGTTTACATATTTGAATTTCACGGATGATTTTTCCATGGTTGTCCTAGATGTTTGACCCCTGCTGAAATCTGTCCTTTAAGGGGGGTGACTTTTGGAGAGCTGCACGTTGCCAGCGAGGAGAGAGTGCGGATACTGGAGTCTGAATACGGCGTTCGTACCATCATCATGAGAGAGCACGAGTGGAATGAAATGAAAAAGTCATGCGAGGAGGTGAAACAGTTCCTCAGATATTTTAAGTTTCCAGAACCACTCACCCCTCGCGATGCTCTCTATGGTGGTCGTACGAATGCGATTACACTGAGACATACGGCAGGACCTGATGAAACAGTCTACTACGTGGATGTGACTTCTCTGTACCCCTATGTGAACAGTACATGTTCATACCCGTTGGGTCACCCCACTATCCTCCTGAAAGACTTTGGAGACCCTCGGAACTACTTTGGGTTATTTTAAGGCCNNNGTCGCCAAAAGAGACAGAATCTTTATCCAGCATGCGATGAACCTAGGCGAGAAACGATTTGGTTCTTATTACGTCGATGGATATGCTGTGATTGGGAACGTGGTTTACATCTTTGAATTTCACGGATGCTTTTTCCATGGTTGTCCTAGATGTTTGACCCCTGCTGAAATCTGTCCTTTAAGGGGCGTGACTTTTGGAGAGCTGCACGCTGCCAGCGAGGAGAGAGTGCGGATACTGGAGTCTGAATACGGCGTTTGTACCATCATTGAGAGAGCCGAGTGGAATGAAATGAAAAAGTCATGCGAGGAGGTGAAACAGTTCCTCAGATATTTAAGTTTCCAGAACCACTCACCCTCGCGATGCTCTATGGTGGTCGTAGAAGCCGATTAAACTGAGAATACGGCAGGACCTGATGAAACAGTCTACTACGTGGATGTGACTTCTCTGTACCCCTATGTGAACAGTACATGTTCATACCCGTTGGGTCACCCCACTATCCTCCTGAAAGACTTTGGAAACCCTCGGAACTACTTTGGGTTAATTAAGGCCACCGTGTACCCACCTCGTGGGCTGTTTTTCCCTGTGTTACCTTACAGAAGTCCTGCAGGTAAACTGCTCTTCCCCTTGTGCCGTAGCTGCGCTGATGCTAACCATCAGGAGGGGCCCTGCACGCATGATGATGAGGCCAGAGCATTAAGGGTGTGTGGGTTACGGTGAATTTAACAGGCTCGGAGGTGGGTACAGAGTGGGTGAGATCACTAAAGGTGGCACTTTGATCAGAGTATCGACTCTGTGTTTGTGGGTTACATCCATACATTTTTGAAAGGAAAACAGGAAGCATCAGGTTACCCTCAGAAGCAACTGAGAGGCCAGCAGACAGAGATACTCAGCGACTATTATGTTCATCAAGGCATTCAGTTAGATGCCAGAAAAATTAAGGTAACCCTGCCAAGAGACAGGTGGCAAACTATGCCTCAACAGCTTCTGGGGTAAGTTTGCACAGAGACACAATCTGGTCAGACTAACATCATCAGAGATCCTGAAAATTTTTCAACTTTCTGTTTTCGGGTAAAGACAAAGTGGAGTACTTTAATGTGTTTGACAGCGAGAGAGCCCTGGTCCAGTGGAGATACCGCGACGTGTCCCCTCCAGGTAAATCAGACAATATTTTCATCGCCGCATTTACCACCGCATATGCACGATTAAAGCTGTACAGTTATCTCGAGAGGTTGCGTGAGAGGGTTCTGTACATGGACACTGACAGTCTGATTTATGTGGTGAAGGATGGTGAGACGCCCCTGGAGGTAGGTAATTACCTGGGAGATTTGACTGATGAATTGGGTGGGGGCATCAAGAGTTTGTATCTTCAGGCCCCAAGAGTTACGCCTACCGACAAGAATCAGAAGAAAGTGGTGATGAAGTTAAAGGTATTCTCAGACAAAGGAAACGTGTGAGCGAGTAAATTTTGACTGTGTAAGAGAACTTGTGGAAGGTTACATTGATGGCTCTCGAGGGGGTGTGGTCGAGACCCCTCAGCACACCATCAGACGGGATAAAAGGAGCTTCATGTTGAAAACCAGACTTCCAAAAACATTTCAGGGTCATTTATGATAAAAGACGCCTTTCTGACTGGGGGTAACTCTGCCTTTGGTATTAGTGGGGTTAAAAGAAAAAGAAGTTGAAAAGAAATTGAACTAGAGCCCAGATTTATCTTTCCATTTTCATGTTTGATTGTGGGTCCTAGCGGATGCGGAAAGACCTATTTTGCAAAAAATGTACTTGAAAACTGTGAACGTGTGATGAGTGCTGTGCCTGATAATATTGTTTGGATATACACCTCTTTCCAACCCATGTACATTGAACTGCAAGAAAAAAATAAAAACATTCAGTTTGTTGAAGGTCTGCCTGAGTCTTTTGAAAATGAAATCCTTTTTCCTCCAAATAAAAGGCATTTAATCATATAGATGATGCTATTTTTCAAGCCTCAGTCATCCAGAAGTGGTGAAAATCTTTACCCAGTATAGAACATCATAGAAATATGAGTGTGATGTTTGACTCAAATGTCTTCCACCAAGGGAGTATAGCAGGACAATCAGTCTGATAGCAACATCTGGTCTGTTTAAAACCCACGAGATAACTCCAGATCAACATCCTGGCTCAACAGATTTTTCCATCCCAAAAGCGATTCTTTATGAAAGCTTCGAAGATGCTACCAAAACCCACACGGATATTTAATCGTAGACCTGACACCGAGTTGTTCAGAACGATTCAGATGAGGTCAGGTATACTCCATCATCAGCAGCAAACCGTTACATCCCTAAAACCTCGCTTAAATCATCATCATCATCATCATCATGTCCTGCTAAGAGCTTTATAAGAGAAAAGAAAGACTTCTGCTTCACTGCTCAACCGATTTTATTCAGGCGTTGTGTGGGTGGCTCTCAATGTCTTGAAAGGAACCTCCCTTGTCTCACACCGTTTAAAAAACTGAAAAAGCGAAAGAAAATAATCAGACTGCTGGCAAATAAGAAAAGTCGGTTAAAACATAAACACCAAGCTCTAAAGAGAGTCGGGAGGGTTTCTACTTCCTCTCCTGCTTTCAACCGTAGCACCTATCGTAGGAGATTTGATTGAAGGATTGATTAGAAGAAAGTGAAAATGGCTTTAAAGAATACGCAGAAAATGATTCTCATTACCCCCCAGCAGTTAAACCGTCTGACCCACCCTGCTCCTTCGATCCGAGAAAATGCTGAAGATGATTTGGATCAGAAAATGAGGTCGGTGTTAGATGATCAGGGGTTAAACTCTCATGAGAAAATTAAAAAGTACAACATTTTACTACAAAGATATTTGACCCTGATAAAGCAAGGACGGAGAGAGTAGCCTCGAATGACTCTGACTTTGGAGCGGGGCATGGAGGGCCTGCCTGTAGGGCAAGAGGTCGAGCAGCCTGTTGCTCAACAGGCTGCAGAGGATGGAGAAGGGGCTCGGGGGGTTTCTAACGGGAGGGGTCAGGATGAGGAGGAGGAGGAGGGTTTGATCGATGAAGTTTTAACCAGCCTACCCAAAAGAGATCACAAGAATGTTAAATATATCATAAAGAAATTACCCCAGGGGGGATGGTGGTTGGAATATAAGGGGTGAATTTATGAACGAGGGTAAAACGGTTAAAGGATCTCATATAATTGATTTGTTCAAATATCTTTCGCTGCCTTATAAGAAAACTTCCTCACCTCCTGCTGGATGGTCAGAGTTTCTAAATACTTTGTTGAAACTGAACATTCCTCAAACAACCATCGCTAACCCTCATGCCCGTGATCAATATCGCAGACTCATGATGAAAACAGACTCAACTCATGCAAAAAGGAAAAATAAACTTATTCTATCACCGCGTTGGATTACACCCTGAGAAGAAAAGGAGAATGGGGAGGAGGAGAACCCCCAGAAGAGGAAGAGAAGAAAGGGGAAACCGTTGTTTTTTTCACCGCACTGGATTACATCATGAATAATTGTAACGCGTACAACTTGTCTTTCATAAATAAATTGTTTATTCATCATAAGTCTTGTCGTTTTCAATAAACACCATACAAAATAGATAAGAAAAAATAAAACTGGTAACCGGACAAACAAGCAATCAGTAGCAACAGTAACAATCTTTAAAAAGCTGCAGAGAACAGCACCGCTGTTTAGGACGGTTAGCCGCTCTCTTGACACAACATTGATATTTTTTCACAAAGTTGTAAACCTTAAGGTCATTTTTCATCACATCACGGTCATACAGATTTAGCACTTGTTCAAAAGATAGTCCGCAGGCTCGATGGCAAAGATAAAAAAGACGCAATGGTGACCGCAAACGATTGACAGTAGATGCTGTAGTTGAACGTTGTGAAACTTGAGATTTTGAGAATGTTTTTCCAGAAATTTTAAAATACTGCGGGGGTAATAGGCAAAGTCTGGCGGAAATCCAAAAGAGTCAAAAAAGGTGGCTTCGTTGTTTTCTTCCAACGTTAAAGCCAACCAGTGTTCCCCCGGTTTACGAGCGGGGTGGGTGTTGACGATGAAAAAAGCAGGCCTTCTAAAAGTAGGAGGTAATGAAGGTAGACGATCGGAAGCCCAAACTCCGCAAAAGACATCCCCTAACAGACCTTGCAGGAGACTCTGTAGCTGAATGTTATCCATGTTGGGTTTTATCAGTAATAATCCACCAGCACTTGTCTTTTCGCATCAATCTCCAGAACAGAATCGTAACACGCGTAGACTACGAGCGTCACGGTATGGTCTAATGGTGCTCTGAATCTCATCTCCAACCTCAAATTACCGTTTGAGACCGGGGAGAGAGCGTCGTTATCATCTCCGGGGTTGAGATTGAAAGCAAACAGAGAATACCCGTTGTTAAATGCCTCACGATCGATAGTGTGATGAGATGTCTCCCTGTAGCCAGAAACATGTTATAAAACTCTCTGACGGTCCCTCCGTTGTCAAACTGCGGTTGGAAAGCCTTGGCGGGGATCTGCCTTCCATCCTGGCAGAGGGCTAAATACTCAACATCATTGTGCTCAAAATGAAAAGGGTTTAGTTCTCTTTTACCCGTGAAAGCCTCGTGATGAACCAGGCCTAAAACTACATATTTAGGAATTGTCCCCAAAAATAGATTCTCCTGGTTGCAGACCCTGGATTGTGCCGGGATGCTATATGTTTTCACGTTAACGCGGGAGGGGATAGAGGGCATTCCCCTTCATTAACGCTGCGGCGTGACCTATTCTAACTGCTGGGGATACGGTTACTTTTTTAACAAAAAGCGAGGCCCCCAGTATCTTCAGACGAAATGTAGAACCCCTGACACCCATGAGACAGAAAGCATCGCTGGCCCTGGTGAGTTTAACTCTCAAGTCAACCGAGTTCAGCAGGAGTCTCTCACAGAAAAAAATGTCTCCGTGGAGAGGACCCAGCAGGTGTAACTCTCTGGAATCGGCTGTAAATGCGGCACGTTTATTTAATCCGTTATTTGGACCATCAGCAGTCACTGTAGAGTTCATAGCGCCGGGGGTATCTTTATAAAAAAGACCGGCGCTAAATTGACTTTTGAGTGTATCCTCTGAATAGTTCAGTAGCGTTTCGATCATGGCACGATAAGGGTGCGTGGCGCTCGATTGTGAGATCAGTCTATCCCCCAGAATAACGTCGCATTGACTAAAAATTGTATTTAGAGGGTAATTGATGAGACCTACAGCCGCGTCGTTAGCGAGGTCCGTTCCATCAGCGTTGGTAATTTTAACACGTAAGTGTAACAGGGTGTCGTTGAGGTCCAGATATTTTTCACCATCCCCCGGAATGAAAAATTCGACAGGGCCGCCATCGGTGAGGGCTGACACTGGGGAAATCTCTGTATAGATTTTATCCTCTATAGAAAGCTGTGTCATAGGTGCCGAGAATAAGTCCAGTTCTGCCAAGGTGCACTCTGGAGATTTCTGGTGTAAGAGAGCCATATTTTTCTTGTTATGTTTTAGCGTTTAAAATATATCACCGCTCGGGACAGACTTCCTCTTCCTCCGCTTGCTCCTTCCAACTGATTTCCTCCGTTTAAGGTTTGAACCCTTATGAGATGCCGATGACGTGCGTTTCCCCGGAGGACGTTTCCTGCGTGACATGACCATGATCCCGCCTGATCCATCTTGTTTCTGCTGACTGGTCATGTGTCCTACAGCTTTGCTGAACACATCAGTAGCAATGCCCGAGGCTGCTGATTTCAGATGCAGTTTAGCAATAGCAAAACCTTTCTTCACCAGAGGGGAAATAAAGCGAAACAGCCTTGAAAACAGCGAACCTATACCGCGTCCATACATTACAGGTGCACCGTAAAATCCTGGTAAATTTCCTCCAACCTGACTCTCGTAATAATCAACGAAGCGGTGAGGGTCTTGACCCAAACCTACCCGTGCCATTTTCTTTTTTTTTTTTTTTTAAATAACCGGGAGGAGAAAGACACACAGAGCCACGCAGCAGAGGGTTATCGTAGCAGGTCGTTTTCGATACTGAATGATGTCCGTACGGTTAAGTAGATTATATAGCTACAGATCTAAAGTGGAGAGTAATGATAGTTTTCCCGTAGGTGAAATTTACCGGTTTGTTCTGATCTGTTTTTATCTGGATCTGAATGTTTTCAATATGATTCCTGGCCACCGGTAAATAATAAGCAGGGTTGAAATGTTGGGTGATAACATCTCCGTATGTACCACTGATGTCAACAGTTCTCAAGAGCGGGGCATAGGTGTCACCAACAAACTGTAAACGTACAACGTCGCTGTAACAGTAAAGATGATACATTCCTGCATTTATATCCACAGGGTAGTTAGAAATCAAAGAGTTAAACTTGAACCATCCAGGCTTCAAACCCAACATATAAGCCAAGGGTGCATCGAACTTTAGTTCGATGACCCGAGTTTGAGTTTGACCCGCTGTACCGAATTTAAATTTTTTCTGAACGTTATCCAAGGTTATGTGAATATCAGAATTAAGTTTTCTAAACATAATATTCATCGTTGTGGCTAAGGTATGCAGTCCATAATAACCGCCGCTAAACCGTCTCGTCGTGACTGGATTCTCTGATTCTGATCCCCCCACAGTTCTCCAGTAAAAGTAGGCCTGATCACGGGGTAAATTAAACCAAGTGTGTGGATAGGAGATTTCAGTCAGGGCTACCTCCCATTCTCCATCTAAATCAATAGCCTGCGCTAAATCCACACGGAAATCATCACTGCTACTATCCTTGAAAACATCCTGACTGGCGTTGGAGGGTAGGGTGATGTAAAACCCTCGATTCTTTGAAGCGAACATGGTGGAATGATGACGGGTGTGCGTTCGTGTTCATTTTTATATATTTTTCAATTCTGAAGCCTTAATCCAACTGTTGAATTTCTCGGGCCAGTTTTTCCAACTTACAAGGACTTGTTTTTCACCCTTGACGGTACGTCGTTTCAAAATCTTTTCAACGTGATATACCTTGTCTTTACCTATTTTCACCAATTGCAATTCTTGCTCATAAAATGAACCTTGGATGGGTTCACCGTCGTAATCTTTGAGTTTATACACCGGTGGGGTGCGGGGAATGCATTCAGAGACTGTAAACACTTCCCCCGTAAAACTCTGTTCATATTTTTTATCAAATACTCCTCTCACTTTCGATATCCTAACCTGATCCCCATTCTTGAATTTCCTCTTATGAACAACCTTTGAACGTTTACCGTACAAGTTTTGGAGCACTTATGAGGTATTTTCCTTGCTGACCTGCATAGGGGTCATTTTAATGCTACTATGATAGCTATGATTATAGCTTTTTACCAAGTCCTGTAACACATTGAGGTATCTAAGAGTGTTGTTTGCTGTAAAATATCTCCACATTCTACCTTTTAAAGTACGGTTAAATCTTTCAACCACTGAGGCTTTGAGGTCGCTAGCTGTGGAGAAATGTATAATACCGTGTTTTTTCATGAAAGCCTCGAAACTTTTGTTAAAAAATTCTTTACCAGCATCTTTTTGTAGCTTCATAGGAGTTTGACTTTCCTCAAACACTGACTCGAACGCCATGATCACCTCTGCAGCTGTTTTTCTCTTCAAGGCCCGTACATAGGCCTTCTTGGAAAATACATCTATAACCGTTAATAAATAATTATACCCATCGTTATGCTGAGCTAGAGCTTGCATATCACATAGGTCGGCTTGGAATTGGAATAAAGGACGTGAGACAAAAACTCTGTTTCTCGGAAAATGTATCCGGGCTGGTTTGTGAAGTGTATAAGTATCTTGTTCGGATAAAAAATCTTTCACATTTTCCAGCTTGACTGACTCACCCATTTCATCTTGCAGCCCCCAACGGAGTCGTTCTACACCACCAAAACTGCCCGGATGAGCCGGATCGTAATAGACTCGTTTCATCAAGTGTTTCACTGACATGCTGACACACAAATGAGGACAAAGTACTTAGTCGAAGTTTTTTATTCACCATCAGTATAAGTAAACAACAGTGTTTCAAAACTAATAACGTTATATAGAAAAACAATCCGAAAACAATCCAAAAAAACTAACAACACTATATAGAAAACAGTATAAAACTAACATGAGTAAATAAAAAATCACAACAACGGTATTTTAAAACATGAGTCAATATAAAAACACGAGTAAATAAAAAAATCACACAAGACTAACTACAATGTTTTAAAAACATGAGTCAATATAAAAACACGAGTAAATAAAAAATCACAACAACAGTATTTTAAAACATGAGTCAATATAAAAACACGAGTAAATAAAAAATCACACAAGACTAACTACAATGTTTTTGAAAACTTTAAAACATGTACACTTTTTCTTATTATGAAAAAGAGGTTCCTTCTTGTTTTTTTTTGTATGTTTTTTTTTTGTTGTTCCCTCTCGGGTATCGTTAAAATATAAAAAACAGTAGTACTAGCATGTAGAAATCTATTCAACACACTCTCTGAAACTAATCAGCGCACTCCCAGAATCTAAACAGAGTTGAAAGTTTGTTTCTGTAGGACTCATCACTCAGAAAGTTGTTATCCTCCTCCTCCTCCTTCTCTTTTGAGCAACGTACCTTTGACATTTGAGTTTCTACGATTTTTGAAATTCCTTGAATCCTCCACATGGATGTTATACTGCGTTAAGAAGTGACTTATCCCAGGAATTAGATGAGGGTTGAAGAGTCGCTCTTTCAAGGCCTCAGCATGTTTATCCAAAAAGTCTTCTGCCATGACATCCAGACACTCGTGCTGCCTCTGACTTGGATGGTCAACTATGCAACCGTAGCATTCCTGTTTCCGGATCATGTTGAGAACGTGATTGAATAGAAAGTTAAATGCACCTTTCACCAGTTTCTGGATCAAACTTGACATCAACCCATCCACCGTACTTTCATCCACGGGTGAAGGAGGGGTTGGACTCTCCGGTGTATCCGGTAGAGAAGGCATGGTCAGGGGTGATCCATCCGTCTCCAGCGTCGGAGACTCAGGCTCCTGACTCGGGGGACACTCAGCCACCAACTCGGGTATAGGCTCCAGCGTAGGCTCGTGCGAGATCATCTTGTCCGCCGACACTCCAGGGATGTGCTCCGGGGTCATGATTAAACGCCTGCGGGCGTTCAGACGAGTCATTGCCAGCATGGTTTCTTCCTCGGGTCTTCAAATGGCTTCAGGACTTTAAAAAAGGCTGTAGAGTTTCAATGGTCTGGGAGGAGGGAAGGAAAAAGACCCTCTTTTTAAACAGTTTTCGTAAGTGGGAGTGGCGAAGGCGTAGCAAGTCGGATTGGTAAAGGCGTGGCGAGTGGGTGTGGTGAAACCCTAACGAATGGGATTGGTTAGGGTCTGACAAGGGGTGCGGTCAAGGGGCGGTCTAGAAGGAACGCGCGTGCCTCATCACAAGAGCGTTATCCCATTTGCGGCAGGCAACGAAGAGGTCAGTAACTTTTTCGGAAATTTCCTTCATCTTCACACACCAGGCAAGCAGAGGAATAGCCAGCAGAGTACGGAAGACACCGCATTCTGAATTGAAAAGATCCAGGATAAAGTACTCCGCACCAGTATTGTATGTAGCACGGAAAAACCATCGGTCGGTGCCTGAGGTTTTTGTGAGCCATACAGCCTTAAACGATGTTTCAGCTTGAGAGCACCGAAGCTTTACAAGATTCTCAGGATTCACCATGCTCAGAACACCCCAATCGTAGGAGGATAAGACTGCTACATTTTTCCAGGTAGTTCTCCTTCTCCTTCTTCTCGCTGCGAAAGACTCAGTTCCCCAGTCTCGTAGTTGAACATGTACCCCCAGCTACCACGTAATCCATAGGGCTCCAAGGACCATTCCTCCTGCAGACATCCCGGTGGTGGTGCCTGAACTCTCCTTTTATACAACACAGTTTTCTCGCTAAGATCCTCATCAGAATCCATGTCTTGTATAATTGTAACGGGTGTCTCGCTGATGATCCGCATTAGAGGATAACGCATTGGAGCAGACATGGTAAGTGTATAATGTAACACTCTTCTGCATGTTATTTCAAATAAGATGTGACTGCTATATATATCTTTTAAAGAGATAAAAGGGGAGGGGTGTAGGTATGGACATTTTGAACACAATGATTGATTAAAACAGATGTCTTAAAATTCTGAACTTACTATATAAGGTGAGATACTATTTTTAGCAACTCGTAAAATACAGAACGGGCCATATAGGGCCATACCATATATGGATTGTGCATGTGTCAGCATGGGGGGGGGACAGCTGTCAAGGTCGTAAAACTGTCAGATGTGATGGTATGTATATAATATAATCTCTCTTCTACCAATACACCAAACTGTATCTGGATCCGTTACATAGTTTGCTGACACAAATCCAGACCAGTGTAGCCACTTTAGTCGATGAAAGGACACGACATTGTTCAGACGTCTCCAACGTGAGCATCATGAGATCAATCATCTGATGAAATTAAACTCATTTCATCTTCATGAATTCTAATTCCTCCCTTAACCCTCAATCTCAGCCCTCAATCTCAAAAATGCACGCTCCAGTGTAAGTGCTGTCTCGATTCTCAAAACATCAAGTTGAGGGACAAGTTTGAGGGCTGTATCCTTAATATTGAGATTCTCTGGCAGTAAGGGAGTAAGGGCTACCCAGAAGGCATTGCGTATTTTCGCAAGACGTCTTTGAAAGGAATTGCAATGAAAAAAGCTAGCTACGAATGTAAGTATTTTCGTAGTTAATAAAGATATAAATAAAAAAATAAAAAAATAAATTTTAAAAATTCAGGAGGAACAATGCAGGTTCCGTCCTGGTTGTGGAACACTGGACCAGCTCTATACCCTCACTAGGGTCCTTGAGGGAACATGGGAATTTGCCCAACCAGTCCACATGTGTTTTGTGGACTTGGAGAAGGCATTTGACCGTGTCCCTCGGGGGGTCCTGTGGGGGGTACTCCAGGAGTATGGGGTGCTGGGCCCGTTGTTACGGGCTGTCAAGTCCCTGTACAAATGGAGTGGGAGCTTGGTCCGCATTGCCGGTTGTAAGTCGGATTCGTTTTCGGTGAGAGTTGGACTCCACCAGGGCTACCCTTTGTCACCGATTCTGTTCATAACGTTTATGGACAGAATTTCTAGGTGCAGCCAAGGAGCGGGGGGGTTCCGGTTCGGTGGTGTCGGGATCTCGTCTCTGCTGTTTGCAGATGACGTGGTCCTGTTGGCGCCATTGAATGGGGATCTGCAGCTCTCGCTGGAGCGGTTCGCAGCCTAGTGTGAAGCGGCAGAGAAGAGAATCCGCACCTCCAAATCTGAGACCATGGTCCTCAGTCGGAAAAGCGTAGAATGCCTCCTCCGGGTCGGGAATGAGGTTCTGCCCTTAAGTGGAGGAGTTTAAGTATCTCGGGGTCTTGTTCACGAGTGATGGGAGAAAGGAGCGGGAGATCGACAGACGGATTGGTGCAGCGTCTGCTGTGGTGCGGACTCTGTACTGGTCCGTTGTGGTGAGGAGAGAGCTGAGCCAAAAGGCAAGGCTCTCTGTTTACCGGTCGATCTTTGTTCCAACCCTCACCTATGGTCATGAACTGTGGGTAGTGACCGAAAGAATAAGATCGCGGATACAAGCAGCGGAAATGAGTTTTCTCCGCAAGGTGGCTGGACTCTCCCTTAGAGATAGGGTGAGAAGTTCGGTCATTCGGGAGAGACTCAGAGTAGAGCCGCTGCTCCTCCACATCGAGAGGAGCCAGTTGAGGTGGTTCATCTGGTTAGGATGACCCCCGGAGGCCTCCCTGGAGAGGTGTTTCAGGCATGTCCAGCTGGGAGAAGACCACGGGGAAGACCCAGGACCCGCTGGAGAGATTATATCTCTTAGCTGGCCTGGGAACACCTCGGGATTCTCCCAGAGGAGCTGGTGGAGGCGGCTGAGGGGAGGGAGGTCTGGGCCTCTCAGCTGAAGCTGCTGCCCCCGCGACCCGATTCCAGACCAAGCAGAAGTTAATGGATGGGATGGATGGATAAATAAAAAAATTAAAATGCCTCTTATTCTTCTTCTACGTCTTCTTCGCCTTCTTCTTCATCGTATTCTTGACAGACTGGACGTAGCTTTGGCGTAAGGCCGCCCCCCACAGTCTGAAGACGTAACTGCACTTAAGGGGTGTCCCGTTTCTACGTCACTAGACAGCCCTGACACTTACTTTCAAGGGCAAAGATTGAGGGTTAAAGGTTAGGGTTGTGTTTGAGGGTTAAGGGAGGAATTCACCTGAAGGGGAGAAACTCGTAGTATGTGGAGCAAAGCCAGACTCCCAGTTACCACGTTAACAGGCTTCCAGCATAAGTTGCCGGAGCTTGTAAATCGACTAAACCTCTTTCTTGGGGTTATGTTTCCTCGCTTTGTGAAACGGACAACTCAGCGTTTATCAGATTTATCAGATCCAACTGTCGTAAGACACGCTTCAGTTGGTCCGTTGCTCTGAGTCGCGTGAAGAAGCAAAGGAAAAGAAGATCAGCACTGCAGGCTACAGCGCTGCAGAAAAGAACATTCACCATCTCCTGGCGTCTGGAGGTGTAATTACAAAGCCACATGAACAACAACGAACAAATAAAAAACCAAGTATGATGAGTGCCATATGAAAGATACGTGGGTAGTCGCTACGGAGAATCAAAGATCACTGCATCCATGTAGAGCTCCGGCTACTGGGCGTCCAAAAAAGCTTTCCATGAGGTCATCAGCAGATATTAACTCGTCTTCAGGTTTCAAAATTTGGCCGCATGCTGTATCTTTTTCTAACCTGTCACCAAATGAGTCAACAAAAATATTAAGGTACAACTTCAGATGCATCAATGAGGAGGAGGAGATGAGCTGCAGGGAGTCACGTTGTCTGTGACACACAAAAAAATGTTTGAATAACATTTGAGCCAAGTGCTAACAAAAATCTTTTTACTGTCCTGTGCTCTTATCTTTAAAGGAAAAATAAGAGATTTTAGGCTCAACGATACCCTGAACTCACAGCGGAGCCTCATGGACCCGAACTCCACATACAGTCACAGTGTCATTTGTAACTTCAGTAATGAGATTTCGCTCACCTTTGATAAGGTGCTAATCCCCATCGGCTGCATCGGCATTCCTTTGACCCTTGTGTCCATCTTTGCTGTTTATTCACTGGTATGGACATTATAAGCATGTTTTTCTGATACTTCTATTGTATTGTGTGTAGAGATTACTGTTAGAGACTGATTGGAATATTGAATTATTATTATTTTTGAAGGCATTTATCAGCCCCAGGTGATCCACTGTTTTATACTTTGAGTGGTAGAGACACTTCCCATTCCCTACCTGTCTGACACGGTCCAAACACTTTCTGTGACATGAATGGTGCAGGAATGGTGACAGCTATGCAAAAGTCCAAAAGAAAGGTGACTGCGAAGCTGTCCTCACCCTCAGCCAACACAGTTGGTCGGGGCAAATTGTGGGAAAAGCACAGATTTGGCTGCACGTGAGCCAGAATTTCTTTTCTATCTGGCCAGAGGTTGGCTTTCAGAAATGATCAATACTCGGCTAATTAGCACGTCCGCTGCTACGTCAGGTCTAATGTTCCTGAAAGTGGAGTTTAAGGAAAATCACAGGAGGGTTCAACAGTTTGTCATCTCTCAAACATCACACGTTGTTCTGCCTCAGAGTCCAAAATGTGTGTCCGTGTTGCTGCAGGTACAAAAGGACCATGTAGCTCCAATATACGTCATCAACCTTCTTATCACAGACCTCATGCAGCTCTGCTGCATGATCGTTTTGGGCCAAAACTTCAGCAACATGAAAATCTGTGTGGTGTTTGATTATATTCATCAGTTTGCTACAGCAGTTTGCATTTCCTTCATGATGGCCATCTCTATGGAAAGGTAAGTAATTCGACATGGAAGCAGCTACGTTTGGTAGGTAAAGAGATAAGTGACAGTGATGTCTGTGTGTGTCTGTCTGCAGGTATTTGATGGTCGCCTGGTTGGTGTGGTACAAAATCAGACGAACCATCAAGACATCGTTGATAGTCTGTGGGATAGTCTGGCTCTTTCCTCTTTTATACCTTCTAATCTTTTTCTTTGCTAGTAAATACATAGAAATCACTATTGCAAGTTTCCTGCTCCTTCAGTTCCCTCTGCTCATCTTCTTCTTCGCTGGGACCCTCAGAGCTCTGTCTGCAGCTCACAGCGTCCCCCCAGATGAGAAACGACGCATTGTTGCAACTCTGGTGCTGGTTTTGCTGATTTACACTCTGCTGTTCCTGCCGTGAATCATTTTTTCCCTGTCAAGAAACTTCAGAAGTGACCCAGCTTTTGAGATAGCGACGATTCTTCCAGTTTACTTCAGTCCTCTGGCAGACCTGGGTCTGTATGTTTTCCTGAAGAAAGGGATCTGTGACAAACTTCTGGCTTCTCTGTGTTGTTGCAAAATGGACCACAGTGACGTCAGCTCATCGGTGGAGAACGTCGTCAAAACGCAGTCAACCAATACTCTGCAGGCCGATAGAGAGGAAGGAGAGAAAAAAGACTGTAAAGTGTAGTTAACCGGAAGGACAGAGATGAGGTCACCTCCATGATTTCCAGTGAGTCGCTTCAGTTTAAAGTAGCTGTGAGTTGAGTGTTTGATTGTGACAGCTTTGATGTACAATCACAGCCTTTTTTTTTTAACTTTGGTGGAAGATGAAACCAGAATTTTTTTTTTGTTGTTGGTTTGTCAAACCAGCAAGAGGAGTAAACGAGTTTGATCATCTCATGTAATCTAATCTTTCACAGGGAGGACTTCCTCAGTCATGCAGATGCTACTTTCTTTGACAATAAACATCTACTGTCTCCAGCTACTTCAGTTCTGACTCAGAATAGATTTATGAACCAAGACAGCAGTATTAATATTATATGAGTCTTTAGAATCAGAATCAGAATGCCTTTATTTGTCACTGAGCCCAACACAGTGAAATTACATTTCCAGTACATCGTCCAAGAAAACATACAGAAACAAACAACAACATGTTAGACAGGAGTCGACGGTGTCTGGGGGGTCTGCAGCCACTTTGTTCCCCTTCTTATCAGAGGAAAATACGATCACACTGTCATGTAGAGAAAAACAAGAGAACCAACACAGTAACTGATCTTTTCTATGGTTTAAATTTAAATGTGAGTTACAATTACTTAAATAGGACCAATTATTCTTGTTATTAAACAATCAGAAGTGTAAATATCGGAGTGATAATCACCACCGAAATGGTTTTTATTTATCGTTTCCATAACAGGAAAAAAAAGTAGCAGAAAGGTCGATTTTTTTCTTGACCAAAGTTTGTGTTTCATTGTTCTGAACCATTGACTTTATTCTGAACTGTTAGTTTGATGACTGGTGAGTTTTATGTTCATAGACTGCCCTCTTGTGGTCAGATAATAAAACTACAATTTATCTTTTAATTTTATTAGATCGTCACTGTCGTTTATTAGTTTATCCCACGTTTCTTTTGTAGATTAGGGACTGTACTTACAAATGAACAAGAACTCGAAATTATTTTCCCCTTGAAACATCTATTATAATTTAAATATTATTCTTGAACTTATTATTCAACGGTGCTACACCAGAACCTAATAAACAGCCAGCTAGTGCTTTTACACAGTTTACTGTCGGGATTTTAGGAATCACACCTAAAACTGATCCTCCATGAGTCACCACCTTATCGTGGTGGAGGGGTTTGCATATCCCAGTGATCCTAGGAGCTATGTTGTCGGGGGCTTTATGCCCCTGGAAGGGTCACCCATGGCAAACAGGTCTCTAGGTGAGGGACCAGACAAAGTGTGGCTCATAAAGACCTTTATGATGGAGAAGAACCGAGGACCAAGGTTTCCCTTGCCTGGACGCGGGTCACCGGGGCCCCCCTCTGGAGCCAGGCCTGGAGGTGGGGCTCAGAGGCGAGCGCCTGGTGGCCGGGCCTTTGCCCATGGGGCCCGGCCGGGCTCAGCCCGAAAGGGAGACATGGGCCTCCACTCCCATGGACTCACCACCTCCAGGAGGGGCCATATGGGTCAGGTGTGCAGAGAGCTGGGCGGTGGCCGGATGCGGGGACCCTGGCGCTCCGATCCTCGGCTGCAGAAGCTAGCTCTAGGGACGTGGAATGTCACCTCTCTGGCGGGGAAGGAGCCTGAGCTGGTGTGTGAGGTCGAACGGTTCCAGCTAGATATAGTTGGACTCACCTCGACGCACGACTTGGGCTCTGGAACCAGTATCCTCGAGAGGGGTTGGACTCTCTTCCACTCTGGAGTTGCTCCGGGTGAGAGGCGCCGAGCTGGTGTGGGCATACTTATTGCCCCCCGACTTGGTGCCTGTACATTGGGGTTTACCCCGGTGGACGAAAGGGTAGCCTCTCTCTGCCTCCGGGTGGGGGGACGGGTCCTGACTGTTGTTTGTGCTTACGCACCAAATAGCAGTTCAGAGTACCCACCCTTTTTGGAGTCCTTGGATGGAGTATTGGAGAATGTTTCATCTGGGGACTCCCTCGTTCTGCTGGGGGACTTCAATGCTCACGTGGGCAATGACAGTGAGACCTGGAGGGGTGTGGTTTGGGAGGCAGGGCCCCCCTGATCTGAACCAGAGTGGTGTTTCGTTGTTGGACTTCTGTGCTCGCCATGGACTGTCAATAACGAACACCATGTTCAGGCATAAGAGTGTCCACATGTGCACTTGGCACCAGTACACTCTAGGCCGCAGTTCGATGATCGACTTCATAATCGTATCGTCGGACTTGCGGCCGCATGTCTTGGACACTCGGGACGAAGAGAGGGGCGGAGCTGTCAACCGATCACTACCTGGTGGTGGGCTCAGATGGTGGGGGAGGATGCCGGTCAGACCTGGCAGGCCCAAACGTGTTGTGAGGGTCTGCTGGGAACGTCTGGTGGAGTCTCCTGTCAGAAGGAGCTTTAACTCACACCTCCGGCAGAACTTCGACCATGTTCTGAGTGAGGCAGGGGACATTGAGTCCGAGTGGGCTATGTTCCGGGCCTCTATTGTTGAGGCGGCCGACCGGAGCTGAGGCCGTAAGGTCGTTGGTGCTTGTCGCGGCGGCAATCCCAGAACTCGTTGGTGGACACCAGCAGTGAGGGATGCCGTCAAGCTGAAGAAGGAGTCCTATAAGGCCATTTTGGCATGTGGGACTCTGGAGGCAGCTGACAGGTATCGGCAGGCTAAGTGAGACGCGGCTTCGGCGGTTGCTGAGGCAAAAACTCGGACATGGGAGGAGTTTGGAGAGGCCATGGAGAACGACTTCCGAACAGCTTCGAAGAAATTCTGGTCCACCATCCGGCGTCTCAGGAGGGGGAATGTTGTGTTAAAATTTGGGCATATCTTACTCATAAGCATACACTCAAATTATACTCTAATTGTGTTCTGGTGATGCAGTCAATTCAGTTGTTAAACAAAGCACTGACAACCGATGGAGGTGCAAAACGGAGTTTTATTCTCCAAGTCTGCATGCAAATTGAGAGAGGTCATTACAGAATGCTGGATGGTTCAGAATGACAAAGTCTCAGTAGGAAACAGTTCCCTTTAAACATCACATGAAAACATCAGGACCTTGGATAAGTTCTCTAGACGTCTATGCGTCAAAACTTAGCAGACTTGTCAGAGCCAGAACGATAACAAAACTGTGGCCTTTAAACACGCAGGAATCGAGACCAGAAGTCATGGACTCATGACACAGCACTTTAGCTCAAAATGCAATTTTTAACATACAATCCCTACTTTTGTTTTTGCACCTCATTTTCTTTGCATATATGAAAAGCTTATCTAGATCACAGCAGTAGAGCACGCAGTTCCCGCCCAAAGGGCACAGCCCACAACTGCGAGCTAAACAGGGAATAATGAAGCACAGTCTACTCTATTAAATGTGACCCTCTAGTGGCCAAACACCCGTCCCCAGCTATGTTTCACGGGTTTGCAGCTCAGATTGGAATAAGTTGATTGGTTAAAATGATTAAAGTGATTAATTTAGAGTTTGAATTTTAGTCCAATTTAGATTATCAGATTCCGAAAATAAGGGGAACGGCAAAAGACCCCCTAGAGACTATCATCTCTAGACTAGGCCAAAAACCCAGTGGGAAAAAAAGGCCACAAGACTATCTCAAGCAAAGAAGAACATTCGATTCTCAGAAGCACCTGCAGGTGCACCCCCCCAGTTGATGTCGGGGAACAAATCAGACCTCTGACCATGCAAGAAAGATGTTGTCATTGCTTTTAGCATCATGTGGCATAAACATGGAATCACACATGAAAATAAAAAACAGAACCAAAACAATCAGAAATGGAGTAAACACTTTCAAAAACATTGAGT
Source organism: Hirundichthys speculiger (assembly GCA_018398805.1). Taxonomy (NCBI): domain Eukaryota; kingdom Metazoa; phylum Chordata; class Actinopteri; order Beloniformes; family Exocoetidae; genus Hirundichthys; species Hirundichthys speculiger. Next base: position 13,605 of record JAGFBZ010000491.1, on the reverse strand, counting down.
ACCAGGAGCCTGAGGTCAGCCATGTCCACAGATCAACCCCAGGGCTCCGCTGAGCCCCTGTGATGCTGCGTCTCCATAGTGACATCCCAACCCCCTCTGAGGCTAAGGATGTACGGTTCAAAGGTTCAATCAAATGCCAGATTGTTGACCTCGTCGGCCAAATTTATAGTACCCCTCGGAGGAACTAAACCCCTAAGAACTTCGCCCCCACTGAGATACGATTAACATGAGACCAGACCTTACGCTTGGAAACAGATAACAGGGATAATTAACATAATGATTTAACGTGATGAGTCAACAAATCATAAATACCCACATTGGAAGAAGATTTGATTATCAGTAACACCCAAATTATTAACCTAAGCTGGGGCGCCGAAAAGGGGGGGTAAAGGATACGGATTATAGGGGCCCATGATTGAGGGGGGCCCAGAGAGGCCCCTAATGATGATCAAAAACAGCATCAACAAATTTTGCCGTTGTGTTGGGGGGCCCAGTAAAGATTCTTTTCATGGGGCCCAAAATCCCTAGCGGCGCCCCTGAACCTAAGTGAGAAGCTCAGAGATATTTAAAGATGACAAGTAAGGGATCCCCTCTCGATGAAGACACCCCTCACTATCGTCTCAACGTCGAACTCCGCACGTGGCATTCCTAGTGAGACCAAACACTTTTCCAAAGAAACTACCCACGAGGAGAACACGAACAAGAAAAACAACAGGAGCTTCGTAAAGTGTTGGACTTTAGGAAGGACTTGCTGTAAACAAAGATGCAAAACTCTCTGATCCTGAAGCTGACCTGCAACATTTGAATTTCATATTATAAATCAAATCCCAGAATAATCAGGAATGGACACATCTTAAGCAGACCATGGCTGACGCACATGTTCCTGGCACGAGGATGAAACCGAAAACACAAGAAAATTATACCATAAAACATAAATGAATAAATAACATAAATGAATCAAAATCAAAATCCATATTATATTCATATTTCATATTACATTCACCCCTCCCGGACCCCCCCAATCCCCTGTCGTGGAAGACTCGGAGGATCCAACTTCTTCTTGATCAGCAGTGTGGGATGAAGAATATATGATGTAACAGTCTCTGGTCGGAAAAAAATCAGTCTCCCTTTTTCCTCTTTTTTTATTTTCTAGTACCTCCTTCCAGGCCCGGATTAAGGTGGGTCTGGGCCCGGGCAGGGAGTTTGCCCCCCCCCCCCCCCCCCCCCCCCCCCCCCCCCCCGGAGCCCAACCCCCCCCCCCCCCCCCCCCCGCGCCTCGAGCCCAACCAGTCGAGTCAAGAACAGTCGAAGTGCGATGTAAAGACTTGGAAAAGTGGCCTGCAAATCCAAATTTACCACGGTCTTTAGCATTGTATTTGGGCATCTTTGTTCTTCTGGAATGAATGATTTGAATTGAACAAGTTCATCTCCCAGGCTCATGGTCAGATCAGTGGGATATGCTGCAGCAAGTGCTTCGGCCCTTGAAGTGAGCTCACTGATGGACATGAAAAGAACATGAAAAAGATTGGTCAAGTGTGTATGCAGTTAACCGATGGTCAAGACAGGACACAAGCTTGTCAATTAGAACATTGAATGTTTCAATTCGAAACTTTTCTTTTCCACCAAATTCAACATCTGGCTCTGCACTTTCATCAGCCATATGTTTGCGCTTCTTTGTGCGCTGGAGATCATGCCTGTAGTCTTGGGAGACTGAATCAGTAACACTTAAGGCTGATCTTTCAAAATGGGCAAAATTGTCTCTCTGTGCTGCCACAAAATCACGATGAGAAATGAGAAGCTGTGTAGCCGTATTTATGTTGATGTTAGGTTTCTGCAACTGCAGGCTTGGAACCGCTGCAGTATTGTATCCCAAAAGTATGCCATGACAGCTATCTCTAGGGTGTCCAGCTTGCCACAAAGTGCAGAGGCCTCACTTCTAGTGTCACGTTTCCTGTGAATCTTTGGAAATATTGTTCAATGACTCTCTCAATTGTGCATAATATTTCCACAGAGCATTTGTTGATTCAGCTCTTGCACTCCAGCGAGTGCCTGACAAGGACTTCAGGGTGAGTTTCACATCTGTATTTCTGAACACCTTTCCCCACCTGTGTGTTGAAGAGGCACAAAATGTGTACAATGACTGCAGAAAGTCAAAGAAACGCAAAGCTTCTGGGCTACTGTCAACAGCATTGACACCAACTAAATTCAATGAATGTGCAGCACAGGGGACATAACAAATCAATGGGTTTATGCGTTTCAGATGAGCTTGAACTCCATTGTACTTTCCTGACATATTACTTGCATTGTCGTAAGACTGGCCACGACAGTTACTTATGTCTAGGCCCAGGTTCTCCACCATTGCAACAACACACTCAGGCAAACTGCTCCCACTATGATTCTCAATAGGCTCGAAAGCCAGAAACCGCTCAACAACATCTCCCCCAGTTTCAACAAATCTGAAAATAAAAGTGAGTTGGTCCACATGTGCAAGATCTGGAGTGGAGTCAACAATAACAGAAAAGTATTTGGCCTCTTTTATCTCACTGATAATCGCTTCCTTTGTTCTTTCTCCCATTAAGTGGATAAATTCCTCACAGATTGTGGATGAGAGATAGGACACAGAGCCTTTGCCCTTGCCTCCAAACCTTTGGAGATGGTCAGCTAGAAAAGGGTCAAATTTGGCCAACAGTTCAATAATGCCCAAGAAATTACCATTGTGAGGTGATCCCAACTGCTCGTCATTTCCCCTGAACGCAAGGCCCCTCTCTCCCAAAAACTGAATTACAGCAACAACTCTTCTCAAAACGTCCCACCAGTATTGCCTTTCTGCATCAATTTGTTTCATAAGATCAGAATCAATTCTTCCTGTGTCTTTGGAACGACTGTGTAATGCTAACATGCAAGCCCTATGCTCCTCATTCCTCTCATGCTCACCGATACGCTCAGAATGTTTCCAATCAGAAAACCCGTTGACAAACGCATTGCACTTACTTGAGAACAGTTTGCAAGCAAAGATGCAACCAGAGGAAGGAGAGTAAAGGAGCCACTGCCTTTTCACAGACTGACCATTAGGTAGAGAGCATTTGATTAAGGAATTTGTGAAACTCGTAGTGCTGCCCCCCATGGTCATATCTCTAATTGAGGCAGGGTACTTTTCACTCCGATTCTGAAAAGCAACTGCTCTTCTACTAACCAGAATCGACTTGGCCTGTTCAGTAATGGCACTTGGCCATAAAGCAGGGTCATTAACGGTTTCACACCAGGAGTTTGAGGTCCTAGCTGCTAATGGGATACTGGTCTCAGTGTACTCCTCCTGGTCTGACGGTGAGTCTGCTGTTGTAAGAGTACACGAGTCTGGAATGCTGTGGTATTTGAGCATAAAGCAGAAGATTCATGACTGGAGATGGTGTCCCCCAGCTTTCTGGTGTGAAACTGAGCTCTGGTGCAATCCTCCTCACCTTTCTCAGGTGATGTCTGGTCTGAGTGTGGCCCTGAAACCTGAGCCTGATTGGGTCTGTGTGGGCTCCGGCACGATCAAATCGGTGGTGGTCTCTACACTGCTGCAACCCAGACCACTGATGACATTATCAACATTGGAATCTTTTGGCTTATCAAAAAAGCCAGAAATCGAAGGCACATTTTTTAAGAAGTCAGCCTGTTTTGCCTCCCTGTTTTTTTTGCCTTTTCGCTTTGAAGCGCCACTTTTTTGTTTGCAATCCATACTATTAATGACAAGCAGAGTTGCAAAACAAAAAAAAAAAACAAACAAAAAACCAAGTCGCCACTGGCTCTGTGAAAAGTCACTCGATGACAACACGATATATGATATGATTAAGGGCAGAAGCTAGATAAAGGTAATATCTCAACCGTGTAAAAGGCTTCCTGACGCAGAACAGAATATAATGAAATAATTATAATGGAAAAAAAGTCGCTTAATATACTAGATGAGCTTTTTAGTTGTCAAAGATGGCCAAAAGTTGCAATGTGAAGCTTAAAGGCAGAAAGTAGCTGTTGTTTACATATCAAAGCTAATATGCAAAGTTGCTAAATTCACTAAATTAAGTTACCAGAGATGGCCAAATACAATACAACACACCTTAAAGTGCAGAAGGTGTTATATTTAAACACAAAATGCACTAGCCTTTTAAGGTAGGCTTTTAACCTTTAAAGGTGTAGTGCGATATATGTATAATATTATATATATATATAGTATAATATATATGTATAATATCATATATACATCCATCCATTTCTATACCCGTTTCATCTTGAAGGGTCACGGGGATCTGCTGGAGCCTATCCCAGCTGTCTACGGCGAAAGGAGGGGTACCCTACGGTCGCCAGTATTGCAGGGTACTCACATTCACTCCTACGGGCAATTTGGAATTATAACTCACATATGTCTTTAGTAACCGGAGAGAACCCCGCAAGCAGGGGAGAACATCAAACTCCACACAGAAAGGCCCTGCCGAGGTTCGAACCAGGAACCTTCTAGCTGTGAGGCAGTGCTACCACTAAATGCCCATCATATAATACAATATAATATAAATGTATGTAAGCCTTTAAAAAGGCTGTTGAATATTAAACTAAACAAGTGATGTTGCACAGGTTGAATGCAAAGCAATTTGTCAAGCTGTAAGCCAAGGTCAAGTTCTGAGTGAAGAGAAGTGATGCAGGGGCAGGGACATATTACCGACCGGGCAAGTGGGGCTGGTGCCCCGGGGCCCATGGATCCAGGGAGCCCAGGGGGGGCCCAACAACAATGCAGATGCCGATATCGATTGGGATATCAGAGGCCTCTATTCTTTAGGATCTTCTTTAGTTGTACTTCTTTAGTCTATGTTTTATGGCATAAGTGAAGAGAGAACCGAGAGAGAAGGGTGAACTGAAATGGGCGGGGGGGGGGGAGTGACAGCAGTCAGAGGGCCCTCGGCCACAGGACATAGGAACCAGAGGGGCCCTGGGCCATGTGGTACGGCAACCAGAGGGCCCCTGGGCCACGGCGGACGGCAATCAAAGGGCCCCTGGGCTATGCGGTACGGTGACTAGAGGGCCTCGGGGGACGGCAATCAAAGGGCCCCTGGGCCACGGGATATGGCAACCAGATGGTCCCTGGGCCATGCCGTATGGAAACCAGAGGGCCCCTGGGCCACGGGATATGGCAACCAGAGGCCCTGGGCCATGGGGGGCGACAACCAGAGGGCCCCTGGGCATGGGGGACACCAACTAGAGGGCCCTGGGCCACGGGGGATGGCAATCAAAGGGGCCCTGGGCCACAGGGGATGGCAATCAGAAGGCACCTTGGCCATGCTGTACAGCAATCAGAAGGCCCCTGGGCCATGGGGGACAGTAGTCAGAATGAATACTTGTGTTTTCCCACCACATTGACATGTTCGCCGACGCTTTATGAACACAGCGTATCCTGGGCCTTATGCTGGCCCCAGTAGAGAGCTAATAGAACTTAGATGTATTGTAGGGATGCACCGATGTGAAAATTTTGGCCAATACCGATATCCGATATAAATGTTGCTGTAAGGGCAGATGACCGATATTAACCGATATCGATATTTTTTTTCCAAATTTGACCAGAAAACCATTTTTACAGACTTAAAATCATACAAACTGAAGTTTTGAATGTCTTTTTTTAATTTTCAAACATATTTTATCATCAAACGTAAAAAATATATGATATTGGTATGAGGAAGCACTCACGACCTCCAGTCTGTTGTGCAAATGTGTATATTTTCGGTGAAATAACAACAAAATACATATTTTTTTCCATCAGCCGATATATCGGCCAAGCGGACCGATACCGATATGTTAAAAAATACCAAATATCGTCCAATACCGATGTTAATGCCGATATATTGTGCATCACTAATATATTGTTTGTGAGAAGAGATTGTCGCTCCTGCACAATATTGTTTGCACACAAAACAACATGGTGATTCAAATGATTCCCTGTCATTATAACCTTAGTTATCTTCTGGGAGAGTAATAGACCAGTAGATATTCACCTTCAGAACACCAGGTTTTGTCCCACTTCACTGTGCAGATTACGCTTCCATATGTCCCACAGTTAAGTGAAAATCGTATCTAATATTCTTAAATCCATTTATCGAAACTTCTATCAACATTCTTACATTAATATCTTACGTATCAGATTTAGCCTCCAACAATTTATTTAAAAGCTCATAGACATTTACATAATATTATAACTGTATTGGAATATATTGTATTGTAATTTAAGACTTATGCCATTGAAAGAGCTACTGTATTTTTTCAGTGAACAAATTTGGATTTCCAATATGGATTTTCCAGTGGACTCAGTGTTGCTAAGAAAATCACAGAAAGTCGTTATTAGCTCTCTTAAAAGTCGCTAGAAGTCGCCAGATGATGTCATGACATTGTGTATAATGTCACAGCGTTAAAACATGTGTGCACGGCTACGTCTATAATACAAGAAGCTAATCTGCAGCACTATTTCACCGTTAGAAATGCTTCTGACAGCGGCGCAGGGCTACAGTTGTGTTGAAAAACAATGATTTTGTCACTTAAAAGACGAGTAGCCAGATTCACCAAAAAGTCACCAAAGTCGCTAGATGGTTTCTTTTGTCGCTAGGGACGCCCACAAGTTGCTAGACATGGCAACACTGTCGCTTTGTGACCACAGCGTATCCTGGGCTGGCCCCAGTAGAGAGCTAGTAGAACTTAGATCTATTTTCTGTGGGAAGTGATTTCACTCCTGCACAATATTGTTTGCACACAAAACGACATGGTGAACAATGATTCACTTGTCATTATAACCTATTAGTTCTCTTCGGGGAGAGTAATACACCAGTAGATATTCACCTTAAGAACACAAGGTTTTGTACCACTTCACTTCACTTCACTTCACTTCACATATGTCCATATGAACAAATTTGGATGTCCAATATGGATTTTCCTGTGGACTCAGTGTTGCTAAAAAGAAAATCACAGAAAGTCACTATTGGCTCTCTGAAAAGTCGCTAGAAGTCGCCAGATGACGTCATGACGTGACATATGACGTCAAAACGTCACACACAACACTCATCGCTAGAAAACATGCATGCATGGCTGCGTTCATAATGCAAAAGGGCAGTGCTAGCAATTTTTTAGAGATTGGAGCTAATCTGCAGCACTATTTCACCATGAGAAACACTTCTGAGAGCAGCACAGAGTTACATTTTGTTAGGTTTGTAGTGTAAAGAAGAGGCTTTGTTATCATTCCATAACTTTACTTATGAACTTCTCAGGAACATATCACCGTACAGCAACACATGTACTTGCATCCTCTACTTCTCCGCTTTCATATCTCCTGCTTACCCCCAAAGGAACACAATAGCCTGACCCCTAGTGGTACAGAATACAACATATTCCCCTCTTACTTAAGAATAGAACTTGCCACACTAACTCAAGCTATATGAAAAACCTGTAGCAACTAACACAGGTAAGTAAAGAACATTTGTAAAGAGTAGACCTAAAATTACACTAGTAATAAATGTATATGTCTGTATTGAACTTAGGCATACATCAACAAAAAAATTTTATTACTTCAATTTGTAATTCTTAAACGTTAACTGAAATGGATAATTATTCCACAAAGTCCTGCAGCCAACGTGGTGGACGTCTCACGCGAGCTGGAACCTCAGCAGCTGAACAGGATGATCGTGAGGAACATCTGGCTGAAACTGCCGGCTGGACTGTAGCGGTTCTTCAGTAGGCAAGTCCGTTTCAGAGAAGTGCGCCTGAGTCGGCCTTGGCAGGCACATTGGACCTTGTTAGACGAGAAGCATGCCACTTCTTCCCATCTTGTAACACATAAGTCGCTGGACCGACTTTCCGTTGAATCCGCATTGGTTCGGTGAACCTCGGGTGTGCTTTTGGCACATGCGTTGGTTTCCGAACGCGCACACTATCTCCCTCTTTGAAAGGAGGAGAGCGCGCACCTCGCCTGGCGTCAGTGTAAGTTTTCATTTTGCTCTGCTGAGCCGCAACTCTCTGTGACACGGCAGCAGTACCCTTAGGGCAAGACACTGGTGGCAGAACATTTAGACGAGTGCGCATCTTTCTCCCGACGAGTAATTCAAAGGAGACACCCCTGTTGTCGAATGGGAGTAGAGCGATAGACCTGAAGAAAGTTACTGACAGTCTTTTTCCAGGGCTTCTTCTCTAGGATGGCAGATTGAATGCAGCTTTTAAGCACACGGTGGAAACGCTCATAGCACCATTCGCAGGGGTGATAGACAGATGTGCGTATCTGCTGTATGTCTCTGGATTTTAGAAATTCAGCGAACTCTGCGGAAGTGAATTGGGTCCCCGTTATCTGTCACTATGCTAGTAGGGTTGCCAAATCTGCTGAAGACAGACGTGAGGAAGCTGATGGCATTGTCAGACGTAATAGTGGCACCGAAAGCCACCCCTGGCCATTTACTGTGGTAGTCAGTCAACGTGATCGCATATCTGCAATCCCACGGAGCAGTTTCTATTGGCCCAACTATGTCCACAGCCAATTTTCTCCCACGGCTGAGATGGAAAGGGCACTGGCTGCGTGGGGCAGCAGCAGGTGTAGCAGTTTTTGTCGCATGACTGGCATAACTGGCATACTTTAACTTGGTGATTAACTTGCTCATCCATGCCTGGCCACCAGTATAGGTCACGTAATCTCTGCTTCATCCTAACAATTCCTTGATGACCCTCGTGCGCTAAATTGACCAACGTGTTGCGTAGGGAAAGCGGAGCGACAAGGCGAGTGCCTCTGAACACATAGTCATTTTGCACACTGAACTCATCTCGCAAGCGAAAATAAGGACGAACAGTGTCCGGTAGTATAGAGGCAGAACGTGGCCAGCCTTTGCAGTCTGTGAAGTAGGGCATCAGTTCAGGCAAGCGGCAGATGCAGACGCAAATTCAGTGGGTGACACAGCTGTCATAGTAGTGGACAGCATTGCGACGAACTCTGGCTCACAGTCCACGCAACCATCAGCCACAGCAGGGAGCGGTATGCGTGACAAACAGTCTGCAGTGCTGTTTTGCGAACCAGGCCTGTATATCACATCATAGGTAAAACACAGTAGACGCGCAGCCATCGCGCGATTCCATACCTGCACGATCGGTCCCCTTTGAAGTGAGCAGAGTAGTCAGTGCCTGATGATCCATGCGCAGTGTGAACTTCCGCCCCCACAGGTAAGTCTCCCACTTTTCCACAGCCCAGACGCAGCCGAGAGCCTCCTTCTCGATAGTGGAGTACTTGCGCTCGGCAGAGGACAGCGATCTTGAGGCAAAAAGCAACAACGCGCTCTGTTTGGCCATGCATTTGGGTGAGGACAGCACCCAATCCGTAGTTGGACGCATCAGTTGACACTATCGTAGGCAGGTCAGGATCAAACAGAGCGAGAGCTGGACTGTCTACCAGCAACTTTTTGGCAGCCTCGAAACTGCAACTGAGCCCCCTTTGTCCACTTGAACTCCGTATCTTGGCGGAGGCAAGCGCGCAGTGGTTCCACGACTGTTGAGAATTCGGAATGAATTTGTTATACCATGATAACAGTCCAAGAAGGAACGCAGTGTTTGAGCATCAGGTGGAGGCGGTGCATTCATAATAGCGGAGAGATGGTCTTCAGTTGGCTGAAATGCCTTGCGGCGTAACTGTATGCCCAGAAAGCGCAAAGTGGTTTACTAAACTGGCATTTATCTCTGTTCAGCTGTAGGCCGCCTCATGTAAGCGCTTTAGTACAGAGGCAAGGGTGGCAATCGTGTGCAGCTTGTGTTTTTCCCCATAGAATTATGTCGTCTAAATAGTTAGCTACATTGGGTAAGCCCTCCAGCACTGTAGCCAGCATCTTCTGGAACGCAGAGGGGGCGGAGGCTAACCCATATGGGACTCGGCAAAATCTGAACAAATCCCTCGTGCGTAATGAAAGCTGTAGATCACGACTCTCTTCGTGTAGGGGCAGTTGGAAGTATGCAGCTTCCAAATCAATCGTAGAAAAGACCGTAGCGTCCTTCAGACGTGACAGCAACTCATCTATGTGTGGCAGGGGGTAACTGTCTGTAACAACAGCCTTATTCGGCTCTCGCAAATCCACACACATTCGGATACCTCCAGACTTTTTCTGAATAACCACGATGGGGGACACCCACGGTGAAGCAATCGATTTTCTCAATTATTCCTTCTTTGAGCAGTCAAATCATCTCCTTACTCACTGCGTCTCTGACTGAGAGCGGCAAGCGGCGCAGTTTCTGTCTCACTGGGGTAACTGCACTCGAAACTTTCACTTTGTGGACGAACTGCTTTGCGCGCCATAACCTGATGGCAGTGGTGGTGTGGTGGATGCAGTAGACCTGTGTTCGTCCTGTATTGTAGCACCATTAAAGCACAGTTCAAGTCCCTTTATGAGATGAGGCAAGAGGCATCATTACGTGACACCAGAACAGGTAGACACCCCCGTACAGGAATGGGAGAGCGGGAGTAGGTGACTAGATTGGCAGTAGGAGGTTGTAGTGAATCATGACTAAATTTAGCCTCATACAGTGACTGTGGTATTATGGAAACTGAGGAACCTGAGTCCACAATGAACTCTATAGGGCAGTAGCAGACGATGGTTTTAACATTGGCTGTGCAACGAATTCTGTCAGGCATAGCAGTATCATGTAAGTACAATATCTGAATTTCAGGCAAGTCACTTCATCAACATGATGAGTCTGTGCGGAGGGCACACACGGGCATAATGACCAGTCTTTTGGCAGTTGTTACATTTAACTGTGGCAGCAGGGCAGGTCTTGTTGTTCGCCATATGTTGGTCGGAGCCACAGCGGTAACATGAACGTGAAGACGTAGAGGCAGCAGCAGGCTTTGCATTGGCAGCAGTGGGTTGCTTCTTAGGGCGGGGGCGGCGCGGACGATTCTTGCCATCTGTAGGTTTCGTTTGCACTGCGTCCACAGGAGCCCCAGCAGCAATGGCAGAGATCGACTTCGCCTGCATCAATGCAGCTTCAATTTGCGTAGCTAGTGTGATTGCCCTCTCCAACGTCAAGTTGTTCTCTAGAAGCAGACGTTCTCGTATGCGCGCTGACTAAAACGTGTTCAACCAATTGGTCCCTTAACATTTCATCCTCTTTGTCTCCGAACTCACACGTAGTAGCCAATCTCTTAAAGCAGCAACATACTGTAGGATACTTTCGTTTTGGACCTGAACTCTTTTTCAAAAGCATGTCTTTAGCAACAGTATTTCTTTTCGGGTTAAAGTGAGCTTCCCAGGTCTTAAGGGCATCATCCATCGTCGTGCCTGGGTTTGGCAGGGTGTAAAACAGTCTCTGACCTCTGCTCCAAGACTGTGTAACAAAAGCGCCTTTTTCCTCTCCTGTGGCCATTTATCCCCCGTCGCATCAACGACCAGCAGATAATTCTCGAACATCTTTTTCCATGTTACGAGCGGAATGGGTGGCTCACCCGGGCAAGGTAGAAAAGGTGAGGAAACGCGTAGACGCAAAGCCATCTTCATGCAGCAGGCAGTAACCTCGTCGCCAAGTTGTTAGGTTTGTAGTGTAAAGAGAGGCTTTGTTATCATTCCATAACTTTACTTATGAACTTCTCAGGAACATATCACCGTACAGCAACACATGTACTTGCATCCTCTACTTCTCCGCTTTCATAATCTCCTGCTTACCCCCAAGGAACACAATAGCCTGACCCCTAGTGGTACAGAATACAACACATTTATGCTGAAAGACAATGATTATGTCACTGAAAAGATGAGTTGAGTCGCTAGCTGACCAAAAAGTCACCAAAGGCGCTAGATGACATTTTTAGTCGCCAGCCTGGACCATCAAAAGTCGCTGAATTGGCCACACTGAGTGGACTGAAAGAAGGGGCGGAGACTTTGGCTCTGTCTCTATATATACACCCCCTGCATCACTTCTCTTCACTCAGAACTTGATCTTGGCTTACAGCTTGAAAATTGCTTTGCATTCAACCTGTGCAACATCACTTGTTTAGTTTAAAATTCAACAGCCTTTTTAAGGCTTGTATACATTTATATTATATTGTATTAATGATATTATACTATATCACATTATACGTATATCGCACTACACCTTTAAAGGTTAAAGCCTACCTTAAAAGGCTAGTGCATTTCGTGTTTAAATATAACACCTTCTGCACTTTAAGGCGTGTTGTATTGTATTTGGCCATCTCTGGCAACTTAATTTAGTGAATTTAGCAACTTTGCATATTAGCTTTGATATGTAAACAACAGCTACTTTCTGCCTTTAAGTTTTTTTTTTTGTTTTTGTTTTTTGTTTTTTTTTTTTTTTGTTTTGCAACTCTGCTTGTCATTAATAGTATGGATTGCAAACAAAAAAGTGGCGCTTCAAAGCGAAAAGGCAAAAAAAACAGGGAGCAAAACAGGCTGACTTCTTAAAAATGTGCCTTCGATTTCTGGCTTTTTTTGATAAGCCAAAGATTCCATGTTATAATGTCATCAGTTGGTCCGAGTTGCAGCAGTGTAGAGACCACCACCGATTTGATCGTGCCGGAGCCCACACAGACCCAATCAGGCTCAGGTTTCAGGCCACACTCAGACCAGACATCACCTGAGAAGGTGAGGAGGATTGCACAGAGCTCAGTTCACACCAGAGCTGGGACCCATCTCCAGTCATGAATCTTCTGCTTTATGCTCAAATACCACAGCCATTCCAGACTCGTGTACTCTTACAACAGCAGACTCACCGTCAGACCAGGAGGAGTACACTGAGACCAGTATCCCATAAGCAGCTAGGACCTAAACTCTGGTGTGAAACCGTTAATGACCCTGCTTTGTGGCCAAGTGCCATTACTGAACAGGCCAAGTCGATTCTGGTTAGTAGAGGAGCAGGTTACTTTTCAGAATCGGAGTGAAAAGTACCCTGCCTCAATTAGAGATATGACCATGGGGGGCAGCACACGATTTCACAAATTCCTTAATCAAATGCTCTCTACCTATGGTCAGTCTGTGAAAAGGCAGTGGCTCCTTTACTCTCCTTCTCTGGTTGCATCTTTGCTTGCAAACTGTTCTCAAGTAAGTGCAATGCGTTTGTCAACGGTTTTCTGATTGAAACATTCTGACGTATCGTGAGCATGAGAGGAATGAGAGCATAGGGCTTGCATGTTAGCATTCCACAGTCGTTCCAAAGACACAGGAAGAATTGATTCTGATCTTATGAAACAAATTGATGCAGAAAGGCAATACTGGTGGGACGTTTTGAGAAGAGTTGTTGCTGTATTCAGTTTTTGGGAGAGAGGGGCCTTGCGTCAGGGGAAAGGACGAGCAGTTGGGATCACCTCACATGGTAATTTCTTGGGCATTATTGAACTGTTGGCCAAATTGACCCTTTTCTAGCTGACCATCTCCAAAGGTTGGAGGCAAGGGCAAAGGCTCTGTGTCCCTATCTTCATCCACAATCTGTGAGGAATTTATCCACTTAATGGGAGAAAGAACAAAGGAAGCGATTATCAGGGATAAAAAGGCCAAATACTTTTCTGGACTCCACTCCAATCTGCACATGTGGACCAACTCACTTTATTTTCAGATTTGTTGAAACTGG
>JAGFBZ010000490.1:0-177544 GCA_018398805.1 Hirundichthys speculiger | reverse complement strand
CTCCATCCATCTTTGCATATCACCTGTCCATCCTTGGAGATCTTCCAACCATCTCCATCCATCTTTGCATATCCTCTGTCCATCCTTAGAGATAATCCAAGCATCTCCATCCATCTTTGTATATCATCTGTCCATCCTTGGAGATCTTCCAACCATCTCCATCCATCTTTAGAGATCCTCTGTCGATCCTTAGAGATCCTCCAAGCATCCCCATCCATCTTTGGAGATCCTCTGTCCATCCTTAGAGATCCTCCAAGCATCCCATCATCTTTGGAGATCCCTGTCCATCCTTAGAGAGATCTCCAAGCATCTCCATCCATCTTTGGAGATCCTCTGTCCATCTTCTAGAGATCCTCCATCTCCATCCATCTTTGGAGATCCTCTGTCCATCCTTAGAGATCCTCCAAGCATCTCCACGCATCTCCATCCATCTTTGGAGATCCTCTGTCCATCCTTAGAGATCCTCCAAGCATCTCCATCCATCTTTGGAGATCCTCTGTCCATCCTTAGAGATCCTCCAAGCATCCCTCATCCATCTTGGAGATCCATCTGTCAATCCTTAGAGATCCTCCAAGCATCTCCATCCATCTTTGGAGATCCTCTGTCCATCCTTAGAGATCCTCCAAGCATCTCCATCATCCATCTTTGGAGATCATCTGTCCATCCTTAGAGATCCTCCAAGCATCTCCATCCATCTTTGGAGATCCTCTGTCCATCCTTAGAGATCCTCCAAGCATCTCCATCCATCTTTGCATATCACCTGTCCATCCTTGGAGATCTTCCAACCATCTCCATCCATCTTTGCATATCCTCTGTCCATCCTTAGAGATAATCCAAGCATCTCCATCCATCTTTGTATATCATCTGTCCATCCTTGGAGATCTTCCAACCATCTCCATCCATCTTTAGAGATCCTCTGTCGATCCTTAGAGATCCTCCAAGCATCCCCATCCATCTTTGGAGATCCTCTGTCCATCCTTAGAGATCCTCCAAGCATCTCCATCCATCTTTGGAGATCCTCTGTCCATCCTTAGAGATCCTCCAAGCATCTCCATGCATCTCCATCCATCTATGGAGATCCTCTGTCCATCCTTAGAGATACTCTAAGCATCTCTATCCATCTTTGGAGATCGTCTGTCCATCCTTAGAGATCCTCTAAGCATCTCCATCCATCTTTGGAGATCCTCTGTCCATCCTTTAGAGATCCTCCAAGCATCTCCATCCATCTTTGGAGATCCTCTGTCCATCCTTAGAGATCCTCCAAGCATCTCCATCCATCTTTGGAGATCCTCTGTCCATCCTTAGAGATCCTCCAAGCATCTCCATCCATCTTTGGAGATCCTCTGTCCATCCTTAGAGATCCTCCAAGCATCTCCATCCATCTTTGGATATCATCTGTCCATCCTTGGAGATCTTCCAACCATCTCCATCCATCTTTGGAGATCCTCTGTCCATCCTTAGAGATCCTCCAAGCATCTCCAAGCATCTCCATCCATCTATGGAGATCCTCTGTCCATCCTTAGAGATCCTCCAAGCATCTCCATCCATCTTTGGAGATCCTCTGTCCATCCTTAGAGATCCTCCAAGCATCTCCATCCATCTTTGGAGATCCTCTGTCCATCCTTAGAGATCCTCCTAAGCATCCTCCATCTCCATCCATTTTGGAGATCCTCTGTCCATCCTTAGAGATCCTCCAAGCATCTCCATCCATCTTTGGAGATCCTCTGTCCATCCTTAGAGATCCTCCAAGCATCTCCATCCATCTTTGGAGATCCTCTGTCCATCCTTAGAGATCCTCCAAGCATCTCCATCCATCTTTGGAGATCCTCTGTCCATCCTTAGAGATCCTCCAAGCATCTCCATCCATCTTTGAGATCCATCTCCATCTTTGGAGATCCTCTGTCCATCTTAGAGATGTCCATCCTTAGAGATCCTCCAAGCATCTCCATCCATCTTGGAGATCCTTTGTCCATCCTTAGAGATCCTCCAAGCATCTCCATCCATCTTTGGAGATCCTCTGTCCATCCTTGGAGATCCCTTTCCATCTTTGGAGATCCTCTGTCCATCCTTAGATCCTCCAAGCATCTCCATCCATCCATCTTTGGAGATCATCTGTCCATCCTTAGAGATCCTCCAAGCATCTCCATCCATCTTTGGAGATCATCTGTCCATCTTTGCAGATCCCTTGTCCATCTTTGGAGATCCTCTGTCCATCCTTAGAGATCCTCCAAGCATCTCCACGCATCTCCATCCATCTTTGGAGTCCATCCTTGGAGATCTGTCCATCCTTAGAGATCCTCCAAGCATCTCCATCCATCTTTGGAGATCCTCTGTCCATCCTTAGAGATCCTCCAAGCATCTCCATCCATCTTTTGGAGATCCTCTGTCCATCCTTAGAGATCCTCCAAGCATCCTCCAGCATCTCCATCCATCTTTGGAGATCCTCTGTCATCCTTAGAGATCCTCCAAGCATCTCCATCCATCTATGGAGATCCTCTGTCCATCCTTAGAGATACTCTAAGCATCTCCATCCATCTTTGGAGATCGTCTGTCCATCCTTAGAGATCCTCCAAGCATCTCCATCCATCTTTGGAGATCCTCTGTCCATCCTTAGAGATCCTCCAAGCATCTCCATCCATCTTTGGAGATCCTCTGTCCATCCTTAGAGATCCTCCAAGCATCTCCATCCATCTTTGGAGATCCTCTGTCCATCCTTAGAGATCCTCCAAGCATCTCCATCCATCTTTGGAGATCCTCTTGTCCATCCTTAGAGATCCTCCAAGCATCTCCATCCATCTTTGGAGATCCATCTGTCCATCCTTAGAGATCCTCCAAGCATCTCCACGCATCTCCATCCATCTATGGAGATCCTCTGTCCATCCTTAGAGATCCTCTAAGCATCTCCATCCATCTTTGGAGATCCTCTGTCCATCTGTAGAGATCGTCCAAGCATCTCCATCCATGTTTGGAGATCCTCTGTCCATCCTTAGAGATCCTCTAAGCATCTCCATCCATTTTTGGAGATCCTCTGTCCATCCTTAGAGATCCTCCAAGCATCTCCATCCATCTTTGGAGATCCTCTGTCCATCCTTAGAGATCCTCCAAGCATCTCCATCCATCTTTGGAGATCCTCTGTCCATCCTTAGAGATCCTCCAAGCATCTCCATCCATCTTTGGAGATCCTCTGTCCATCCTTAGAGATCCTCCAAGCATCTCCATCCATCTTTGGAGATCATCTGTCCATCTTTGGAGATCCTCTGTCCATCTTTGGACATCCACTTTCTATCCTTAGAGATACTCCAAGCATCTCCATCCATCTTTGGAGATCATTTGTCCATCCTTAGACATCCTCTAAGCATCTCCATCCATCTTTGGAGATCCTCTGTCCATCTTTAGAGATCCTCCCATCCATCTTTGGAGATCCTCTGTCCATCCTTAGAGATCCTCCAAGCATCTCCATCCATCTTCTTGGAGATCCTCTGTCCATCCTTAGAGATCCTCCAAGCATCTCCATCCATCTTTGGAGATCATCTGTCCATCTTTGGAGATCCCTTGTCCATCTTTGGAGATCCTCTGTCCATCCTTAGAGATCCTCCAAGCATCTCCACGCATCTCCATCCATCTATGGAGATCCTCTGTCCATCCTTAGAGATCCTCTAAGCATCTCCATCCATCTTTGGAGATCCTCTGTCCATCTGTAGAGATCGTCCAAGCATCTCCATCCATGTTTGGAGATCCTCTGTCCATCCTTAGAGATCCTCCAAGCATCTCCATCCATTTTGGAGATCCTCTGTCCATCCTTAGAGATCCTCCAAGCATCTCCATCCATCTTTGGAGATCCTCTGTCCATCCTTAGAGATCCTCCAAGCATCTCCATCCATCTTTGGAGATCCTCTGTCCATCCTTAGAGATCTCCAAGCATCCATCCATTTTGGAGATCCATCTTGTCCATCTTTGGAGATCCCCTCTCCATTCTTGGAGATCATCTGTCCATCCTTAGAGATCCTCCAAGCATCTCCATCCATCTTTGGAGATCCTCTGTCCATCCTTAGAGATCCTCCAAGCATCTCCATCCATCTTTGGAGATCCTCTGTCCATCCTTAGAGATCCTCCAAGCATCTCCATCCATCTTTGGAGATCCTCTGTCCATCCTTAGAGATCCTCCAAGCATCTCCATCCATCTTTGGAGATCATCTGTCCATCCTTAGAGATCCTCCAAGCATCTCCATCCATCTTTGGAGATCCTCTGTCCATCCTTAGAGATCCTCCAAGCATCTCCATCCATCTTTGGAGATCCTCTGTCCATCCTTAGAGATCCTCCAAGCATCTCCATCCATCTTTGGAGATCATCTGTCCATCTTTGCAGATCCCTTGTCCATCTTTGGAGATCCTCTGTCCATCCTTAGAGATCCTTCAAGCATCTCCATCAATCTTTGGAGATCCTCTTTCCATCTGTAGAGATAGTCCAAGCATCTCCATCCATGTTTGGAGATCCTCTGTTCATCCTTAGAGATCCTCTAAGCATCTCCATCCTTCTTTGGAGATCCTGTGTCCATCCTTAGAGATCCTCCAAGCATCTCCATCCATCTTTGGAGATCCTCTGTCCATCCTTAGAGATCCTCCAAGCATCTCCATCCATCTTTGGAGATTATCTGTCCATCCTTAGACATCCTCCAAGCATCTCCATCCATCTTTGGAGATCATCTGTCCATCTTTGGAGATCCTCTGTCCATTCTTGAAGATCCTCTGTCCATCCTTAGACATCCTCTTTCCATCTTTGGACATCTTCTGTCCATCTTTGGAGATCCCCTGTCAATCTTTGGAGATCTTCTGTCCATCCTTGAAGATCCTCCAAGCATCTCCATCCATCTTTGGAGATCCTCTGTCCATCCTTAGAGATCCTCCAAGAATCTCCACGCATCTCCATCGATCTATGGAGATCCTCTGTTCATCCTCAGAGATCCTCCATGCATCTCCATCCACATTTGGAGATCCTCTGTCCATCTGTAGAGATCGTCCAAGCATCTCCATCCATCTTTGGAGATCCTCTGTCGGTCCTTAGAGATCCTCCAAGCATCTCCATCCATCTTTGGAGATCCTCTGTCCATCCTTAGAGATCCTCCAAGCATCTCCATCTATTTTTGGAGATCCCCTGTCCATCCTTAGAGATCCTCCAAGCATCTCTGCGCATCTCCATCCATCTATGGAGATCCTCTGTCCATCCTTAGACATCCTCCAAGCATCTCCATCCATCTTTGGAGATCCTCTGTCCATCTGTAGAGATCGTCCAAGCATCTCCATCCATGTTTGGAGATCCTCTGTCCATCCTTAGAGATCCTCTAAGAATCTCCATCCATCTTTGGAGATTCTCTATCCATACTTAGAGATCATCCAACATCTCCATCCATCTTTGGAGATCATCTGTCCATCCTTGGAGATCCTCCAAGCATCTCCATCCATCTTTGGAGATCCCCTGTCCATCCTTAGAGATCCTCCAAGCATCTCCGCGCATCTCCATACATCTATGGAGATCCTCTGTCCATCCTTAGACATCCTCCAAGCATCTCCATCCATCTTTGGAGATCCTCTGTTCATCTGTAGAGATCGTCCAAGCATCTCCGCGCATCTCCATACATCTATGGAGATCCTCTGTCCATCCTTAGAGATCCTCCAAGCATCTCCATCCATCTTTGGATATCCTCTGTTCATCTGTAGAGATCGTCCAAGCATCTCCGCGCATCTCCATACATCTATGGAGATCCTCTGTCCATCCTTAGACATCCTCCAAGCATCTCCATCCATCTTTGGAGATCCTCTGTTCATCTGTAGAGATCCTCCAAGCATCTCCGCGCATCTCCATACATCTATGGAGATCCTCTGTCCATCCTTAGACATCCTCCAAGCATCTCCATCCATCTTTGGAGATCCTCTGTTCATCTGTAGAGATCCTCCAAGCATCTCCGCGCATCTCCATACATCTATGGAGATCCTCTGTCCATCCTTAGAGATCCTCCAAGCATCTCCATCCATCTTTGGAGATCATCTGTCCATCCTTAGACATCCTCTAAGCATCTCCATCCATCTTTGGAGATCATCTGTCCATCTTTGGAGATCCTCTGTCCATCTTTGGACATCTTCTGTCCATCTTTGGAGATCCCCTGTCCATCTTTGGAGATCCTCTGTTCATCTTTGGAGATCTTCTGTCCATACTTAGAGATCCTCTAAGCATCTCCATCCATCTTTGGAGATCCTCTGTCTATCCTTAGAGATCCTCCAAGCATCTCCATCCATCTTTGGAGATCCTCTGTCCATCCTTAGACATCCTCTGTCCATCTTTGGACATCTTCTGTCCATCTTTGGAGATCCCCTGTCCATCTTTGGAGATCCTCTGTCCATCTTTGGAGATCTTCTGTCCATCCTTGGAGATCCTCCAAGCATCTCTATCAATCTTTGGAGATCATCTGTCCATCCTTAAAGATCCTCTAAGCATCTCCATCCATCTTTGGAGATCCTCTGTCCATCCTTAGAGATCCTCCAAGCATCTCCACGCATTTCCATCCATCTATGGAGATCCTCTCTCCATCCTTAGAGATCCTTTAAGCATCTCCATCCATCTTTGGAGATCCTTTGTCCATCCTTAGAGATCCTCCAAGCATCTCCATCCATCTTTGGAGATCCCCTTTCCATCTTTGGAGATCCTCTGTTCATCTTTGGAGATCTTCTGTCCATCCTTGGAGATCTTTTGTCCATCTCTGCTTCTAAAGGGTCTGGTCTTTCATTAATTTTCTCAACACATCTTCATGGAGAAAGAATCTTGTAAAATTCCAGAAGGAAACAGGAAGAATTTATGGATCTAAAGGTCAAATTCAACTTAAACTGGCAAAATAAGCCAACATGAGTTTCTGACATTTAAAACTTGTGCGTTTCTAAACTTACAAATTTGCTAAAAGACGAGTCTGAACTTTTGTCTTTAGGAATTTGATAAAAATGAAAAAAAAAAAACAAACAAACAAACAAAAGAAAGTCAAAATGAATCAATGACAAAGTCCAAAAACTCTGAGGAAAACTTTACTAACCTGTACGTTTGATGAAAGCAACGTTTGGACAGCGTCCTGCAGAGACACTCAGATGAGGAGTCACTCCTCATTAAGGAGGAGAAGAGGAGTTTCCAGGAGCCTCCAGAGATGCACCAATAGCCAGCAGCCAGCAGAGGGCCCCAAACCACGAGGCCAGAGAGGAAGAATAAGATCCTGAACCTGGAGTCTGTGTGCTGGTTCCATCAGTTTCAAAAGTTTTTAACAATAGTTCAGTTTTATAAAATTAAGAATTTTTTTAATGCATATTTGTGAGTTTATGGATTTCCGAGTTTTATGTCACAAATTTTCAAGCTTATAAATCTGCACTTTCCAAGTTTTCTCTCTTAAATATTGATAATTTATGAATCCACAACTTCACAGTTTTTCATGTAAATTTGCAGGTTAATGACGTCAGAAATTCAGTTTTTGAGATAATATGAGATAATAAAGCCACTATTTTATTTTATTTTATTTCAAAGATGCAAGTTTGTAAAGACATTTGAGTTTACTTTCATTTCATTTATTGATTCATTCCAGACATATCAAAACAGTCTTTTAAAGCATAGACAATTTTAACACTATCATTAATCTATGTATCTGAAAATAAATATAATATATTTATAAAATATATAATAATGCATTAATCAATATACACTGACACATGTGCATAACCATAATTTAGAGACATATAGAACCTCTTGTAAATAAATCTAAATATTAAATGGACATATTCCCCTCCAAAAAGAAGAAATAAAAAATAAACAACATTTATACCCAATGTATACACACCGATCTATATACATACACATAAGCAATATGCTTTCAATATGCAACACGTCTGGTTTAACATGTCTGAAAAGAGGTAGGAAGAAGTAAAACTTATTTAGTCCTACCCCTTCTCCAATGTTCCATGATTACCCTTAAAATGTATCCGGTTTTTGAGGCCTTATCCTAAATTGTAGTTGTAATTTCATATCCAGATAGACATAGACATTTAACTACATACATACATACTGATACACACACATTCACACTACAGTACATACTATAATATATACTACAGTATATACTACAGTACATACTACATATACTTCAACCTACACAGTCACACCCACACACACAGTGCACCCCGAGAGCACCCAGATACCCTGCCCCCCAAGCCCACCATGCTGCACTCTGACACCAAACCCACCCAAGCCCAGTCCCCCCCACCAGCCCCCATAATGATGGCACAAGAGCAGAACCAAGAGGGTCCCCGACCCGGGTGGACCCTTTCACCTATTTATTGCAATTTCATTGCAAAGTTTTTTATTTGAATTTGTAAAGTTACATTTACATCATATATATATATATATATATATATATATATATATATATACACACTAGATTGGTCTTGTCATTCATAAATGCAGCGTTTACTTCTCAAAGGCAGCAGGTTAAAGGTCACCGCAGGTCACCTGTCCAGCTCTAAACTCCTCCCACACCTGCCCTCTACTCATTTAGGGGCCCCAGGCTGAGTCCTGCTCAGGAGGCCCCAGACAGTCTAGGAGCGGCCCTGCTGCACGGAGGGACCCCGGTGACGTCAGAGATGTGAACGACAATGAAGGGTGATGAGGCGTCGTCACGCAGGGAGACGGGGTGGAGGGAGGAGGGGCCTTGTGTGTGACGTCACTGCAGGCATCGTCCTGTCCTTTTAAAGCTGCCGCTGGTGCGCGCGCACACATCCAGACAGACAGACGGACGGACCGGCGGACCTCAGCGGCTCTTTAAATAGCGCCGCAGCCGCGACCTCCGCAGATCAGCGATCGGACCTCCGCAGCTCGGTTAAGCGGCTCCAGACGTCAACTCCTCCACCTGCTCCTCCTCTTGGATGGAGCCGCTCCGCTCTCCCGCCGCCCGCCGCCGGGACTGAACGCGCGCCGCTCCGGCCCCCGTGCGTCGGTGCTCAGGGGGGGACCCAGCCGCGCTCCCCGCCGTCCTCTCCGCCGCCGCCTCCGTGACTCTCAGGTCCCATGCGATTCTTCAGACTCACATTCAAGTGCTTCGTGGATTGTTTTTGAAGGTCGCCGTCCGACTCTCGGTTTTTCCTCTTTTTCTTTTCGTTTTCACGGTTTTTATTTGACTTATTCTTCTCCCCCCCCCCCCCACCCCCACCAACCCCCCGGATTCGTCAAAAGAAACTATTTTTAGACATCCAGGATTTTTTAATCTGTTTTTTTTATTATTCAAACTGAATGAACTGGTCTGAAAAACGGACTGTTTTTTAGCGGAGCGGCAGCTCGGAGGAGTCACCTTTATCGCTGCTGACGGTGAGGAAGAGGAGGAGGAGGAGGTCCGCAGCGGACCGAGCCGGACCCGCTGGTGCCCGACTGGTGCCGGACCGGTCTTTAACCGGAGTGGAGGTGAAGAGGACTTCAGCACTGACGGAGGAGGAGAATCCTCTAGAGAAACTGAGGTGGACTGGGAGGACTGGGCTGACGGGTGTCTGGCGGGTGTCAGAGCTCCCAGTACAGAAATCTGTAAAGTTAAAGTGAGAAGACTCTTCTTACTGGTGTCTGACTGGTTCACTGGAGACTGAAGCCTGAGAGAAAACATACAGATTTACAGGAATAAGTGACTGAGATCTGCAGGAATCTCATTTAGAAGTATTGTCTGACTGGTTTGTTACTGGTTTGTTACTGGGACAAGAAACTGGACTCTAACATTTAAAGAACAGCAGAGACAGAAGCAGAAGCTCTGAGGTTTGGTGATGGAGAAGCAGGCTCTGCCCGCCTCCTCCTGCCCCCTGGGCCTCCTGGAGGAGAACAAGAAGAACCCGCTCATGCTGCCCAACGGCTCCGGGTTCCCCCCCGCGGCCACCAACGGCCTGGGCCCGCTGTCGGGCGTGACGGCGTCCGGCGGCGGCGGCGCGGCCGGTGCCGGTGCCGGGCATGAGAAGGCAGGGGGCGTGGTCAACGGCGCGGGGCCAGGGTACCAGGAGCGAGAAACCTGGACCCGGCAGATGGACTTCATCATGTCCTGCGTGGGCTTCGCTGTGGGACTCGGGAACGTGTGGAGGTTCCCGTACCTGTGCTACAAGAACGGAGGAGGTGAGGCCCAGCACACACGCACGCACACCTGGAGGGGGGCGGGGCAGGAGCGCTCCCACCCCGCCCCCTCTCACAGCCGTTTCATGAGCATGTGAACTTCAGAGCGCTGTGAGGGGGCGTGGTTTGAGGGCACGGGGCGTGGTCTGTCCCAGGGATGGTTTAATGTGTTTGACAGCTGTGTTATTGATCAGAGTGACAGCAGCAGGTTCGGCTGATGGAGTCATACAGTAGCAAACAGCTCTGCTGTTACCTCACGAGCTCCTGGTACAGTTGAAACTGGTTCTGGATCCAGTTCAGAGCAGGCTCTCCACTGGAATCCAGTTGATTTTTCCTCAAACACACAGATCCAGTCACGCTGAGCCCTCCTTTACTGATCTCTAACAGACTTCTGCAGACCTTGATGACAAGCTGCTGGTTGTTTGGATCTGGCAACATCCGATACATGCAGACCAGGGACTGCATGCAGAGATGATTATGTCTTGGCTGGTTTCGGAAGACTGTGGTGTCTCCCTGGTGGAGCTGGAGGTCTGGAGATCTCAGCTCGAGAGAAGTGCACTGTAAAAAAAAATCGTAAAAAAAACGGTAATTTTTCCGGCAGCTGGGGCACCAGAAAAATACAGTGAAGTAACAGAAAATTAGAAAAATAGTTTTTTCCATAATTAAAATACAGTTTGTAGTTGTAATTTTAATAAGATTTTGCCTTATTTTCAGGTTGTTTTTAACATTTAATTAGAAACATTTTCACATTTTAAAACAATTAAATTATCTAGAAATATCATGAGTAAATGCTGTATTATGAAATGAATGAAATGAAAAATGAAAATGAAATGAAAATGAAATGAAAATGAAATGAAATGAAAAATACTTTATTTATCCCATAAAGGGAAATTCAATGTAGTAAGGGCTCTCTCTCTCTCTTTTTTTTTTTTTTTTTTTTTTATAAAAAACTGACAGAAATAATAATAATAATATAATAACAGGTGTTAAGTCTTGTTGTGGAGGCTGATGGCTGCTGGCAGGAATGATCTTCTGTATCTTTCCGTCTTGCAACGGACCTGAAGAAGCCTCTCACTGAACACACTCTGTTGTTTGATCACTGTGTCGTGGAGAGGGTGTGAAGAGTCCTCCATCATCTTCATCAGCTTGTGCAGCATTCTTTTTTGTACAATCAGTTCCAGTGGCTCCAGAGTTACACCCAGCACAGACCCAGCTTTCCTGATCAGTTTGTTGATTCTCTTCAGGTCTCTGGTTCTGATGCTGCTGCCCCAGCAGATGGCTGCAAAGCTGATTGCACTTTCCACAACAGACCTATAGAACATGTGCAACATCTTGGTGCAGACATTAAAAGATCTCAACTTTCTTAAAAAGTAGAGTCTGCTCTGACCTTTCTTGTAGATGTATTCTGTGTTGCATTTCCACTCTAGTCTGTTGTCAAGCTGAACTCCAAGATACTTGTATTCCTCCACCACCTCCACTTCCTTTCCCAGGATGGAAACACTGCTATGTTGATTCTTGCTCCTCCTGAAGTCGACAATCATCTCCTTAGTTTTGCTGGTATTTAATACGAGATGATTGTTACTACACCATTTCACAAACTGACAGATCAGTTCTTTGTACTCTGCTTCCTGTCCGTTGCTGATACACCCAACAACTGCAGAGTCATCAGAGTATTTCTGCAGATGACAGGACTCAGAGTTGTACTGGAAGTCAGAGGTGTAGAGCGTGAAGAGAAATGGTGAGAGAACAGTTCCTTGTGGTGCTCCAATGCTGCTGACCTCCATCTCAGACACACAACCTTTCAGTCTCACAAACTGTGGTCTGTTTGTGAGGTAGTCATAAATCCAGGAGGTTGTGGAGGAATCCACCTGGAACTTATGGAGCTTCTCACATAACAACGCAGGCTGAATTGTATTAAAAGCACTTGAGAAATCAAAGAACATGACCCTCAAAGTGCTGCCTGATTGGTCCAGATGAGAGTGGGCTCTGTGAAGCAGGTAGATGATGGCGTCTTCAACCCCAAGCCCATTACGATATGCAAACTGTAATGGGTCCTGAAAGGTGCTGACCTGCTTGTTGAGGTGGACCAGTAAGAGTCTCTCCAGGAC
The DNA here is from genome assembly GCA_018398805.1 of Hirundichthys speculiger. NCBI lineage: Eukaryota > Metazoa > Chordata > Actinopteri > Beloniformes > Exocoetidae > Hirundichthys > Hirundichthys speculiger. The sequence continues at coordinate 165,274 of JAGFBZ010000490.1, read as the reverse complement.
TTTCATGATGTGAGATGTCAGGGCAACTGGTCTGTAGTCATTAGGTTCAGCTGGTTGTGGTTTTTAGGCACTGGAACAAGGCAGGATGTTTTCCACAGCACAGGAACTGTTCTCTATTATGAATAATAATGCTTAAATTTACAGAAATGTGCTGTTATTAATTGTTAATAACTTGCACAGTAAATTTTGAAGAGTAAATTTGACTCAATTTGAGTAAAATTTTACTCCCAAAAAAGACAGTATTTGGTCCCAGTCCAAAAAGAGTAAAATTTACTCTTGTCAAAGAGTTAAATTTTCAGAGTTATTTCTGCTCTATCTAGAGTTCAAATTTTACTCCACAAGATTAAAATTTACTCAGTTTAGCATAAAGTGAGAACAACTCCACCACCATTTCACTCAATACAGAGTTGTATTTACTCTGCTCAGAGTAGTAACTGCCTCATAATAGAGTTCTATTTCTACTATTAATGGAGTTGTATTTTACTCTGTACTGAGTAGTAACTGCCTCGTAATAGAGCTCTATTTCTACTATTAATGGAGTTGTATTTTACTCTGTACTGACTAGTAACTGCCTCATAATAGAGTTCTATTTCTACTATTAATAGAGTTCTATTTCACTCAATAAAGAATTGTATTTTTACTCAATATTGATAACAACAACAACTCTGGATTAAAATGTTTGAACTAAAAAAAGACCAGAAATTAATATTCAACAATGCATTGTATTTTTTTAAATGCATAACACATGCACTGAACACCCATAATTTACATGTTAATACTGTAAAAGTAAAAAAAAATGAGAACAACCAGGTTGACCACATTTCAGACGAAGTGTCTTTCCTGAACAAAGTCCACGTATCAACTTAAAGTGCTTAATTAGTGAATTGGCATTTGCCTGAAGGCCTTTGCAAATAAAACAAAACATCTCAGTCACAGTCAGTGCAGCATCAGATCCCTCAAAACAGATCTTTGCAGTATAACATCAGAACCCTCCAAACCAAAGCATCAAAGTCAGTGTAGCATCCGAGCTCTCATCTCTTTAACCCTGGGATTCACTTTGGTGGTAGCAGCATCAATCTGGTAAACAGCGGTTTGCAAGAAGTGGTAGACATTGGCCAGATCCCTGTTGTATGAGGTAGCGAAGACAAAATGGGCTTTAAAAAGTTCGTCGAAAGAGGCAAGAGAATCTGGTGACTGACACGGGATCGCATGCTTGTCAATCACAATGAAATATTTGTGTATGGCGCTCCTCTGGGTCCCCACAGCCAGTAGATAGGGTTGACGGCTCTCTGTGATGCTGTCCAGATGCCCCTCAACACTGGTCCCAGTCTGTGACAAGAAAACTTAATTAGTCTTGCTATTAAAATCAATCTGTTGCAGTAACACATGTACATTTTCAGCCTTATATTTTTTATTTTGCTAAATGTAAAAGAAATAAACCTATTCATATTAGCATATCTCAGGGTGATAATAGATCTGTGGGGACCCAAATCAGATAAATATCACAGGGCCCTCACTGATTACAGAGGAGCATGGTCATTGCATGATTTCACAAGAGTGTAGTTTTAAGGTTTAATATTATGGACAGAACAGTGAGCCATCTGAAACTTCAATTAAACTGTAACATTACCTTGATAAATTTCACAAGGTGGTCAATGGCTTGTCTGGCGGAGAGCTTTCCTGGTCTCTTGTTGCGGCCATGAGGTGATGGTGGCATAAGGTGGATAAGGAGCAAGATGGAGGACATTTCACTGTCCCATCCTGAAAATACAAGAAAATTCAGAAAGACATTTTTCCTAAAATGTTTATATTTTCGTTTCAAAATCATTTCCCACATCCATTATTATTTCTTTAATTCAAGTGTACCATCTTCCAGCTCTTCTGTTGTGGATTCAGCATTATGAAGGAGATCTTCAAGGTCGCTTGTCTGGGTGAGGCCACGGCTTTGTTCAAGGACTTTCTGCCTGTAGTGAGTAGGCCACTTCTCCAGGAACTTAGCAGAGATGTCATCACCAAACATCAGACTGAAATCCTGCTCTATCTGCAGACAAGATGGGATACAGAAAACAACATGGCATAGATTGTTAATAGGTGCACCAGGGATGAGATCTGAGATGAAGTAATTTTTCATTTCAGCTCGATTTTAATGCAAGGCAGTTTAAGAGCGACATACCATTCCCGTGATGTCAAGAAATCTTGGAAAGGTGGTGAATACTTCAGAGGACTTCACTGGGTCATGAACCATTGCTTGGCGATACGTGAAGGTCTGTTTCATCTTCTCCTTGATGATTGCTTCATCAGTTGTATGCTGCATGAATGCGATGGCCTCACGACACTGGGTTTCTGTGGTTAGCTGGTTTTCCTTACTGAAGGGAGTTCTGTCACCAGAATCTGGACCACCTGTAACAGTGAAACCACATACCGCATCCATAAATAACTTGCGACCCCAGGAAATTTTAAAAATGAGTCCAGAGCTCATTAATGAACATTAAAAAAAAAAAAATCTTCAACAAAAAACAGAATATATAACACCTGCACGCTGCAGTTGGGAGTATGGATGGAATGAAATTAAATGATAATAGGTGACCTGATATCCGAGGTAAACATTCATTGTAACTGAAAATTCCCTTTAAAAATGAATTTAACATGTGAATTCTCATTGAAAAAAAAAATCTACACTCAAAATCATGTACCTGTCAGTGGCTGAGGGTTTCTTTTCTTTTGTCCCTCTGAGGCTTCTTTTTGAAGCGTTTTCACTCTCCATGCAAGAAATCCACTCCCATCTACTGGATTGTAATACTGCTCCTAAAAAAATCAAAGCGTTTTATTTTTCCTCCTTAAAAAAACTAACATGTCCTTGTCTGGAGAATTGCTAAAATCAAGGTCAACCAGTCTGAAATCTGCTGTGTTCACCTTGTTGAGGTTAGGAGAAAGGGTCAGCATACAGAAATATTAAAGGGATAGTTCAGGTCTTTTGACATGAATCTGTATGGCATCCTCATCAGCAGTGTAGTGCATCAACAGTGACTTGCCCCGACTGCGTCTTGTGAGCCAAATTCCGGCCTGGTTTTTGTGTTGACGAAGGTAGTCCGGTAGTTGTCTCAAAAATAAAGCGTTTTGCTTCTCAAAACAATATGCGTTCAAAAGAGTGATATATTTGCATCACACACATCACATTGTCCTCAAAAAAGTCAGACATCAAGATCGCCTGGCGCTATTTTCTCTCCATTCCTATCCCTCTGCGCTGCCACTATGACACAAGTGATACCTTAGTAAACACTGAACACTAAACACTGAACCTGCACAGCTGTCCAGAAGTGGCAGTGCAGAGTGATAGGAACGAAGAGAAAATAGCGCCAGGCGATCTTGATGTCTGACTTTTTTGAGGACAATGTGATGTGTGTGATGCAAATATATCACACTCTTGAACGCATATTGTTTTGAGAAGCAAAACGCTTTATTTTCGTGACCCCAGACAACTAGCCGGACTACCTTCATCGGGGCAAGTCACTGTTGATGCACTACACTGCTAATGAGGATGCCATACAGATTCATGTCAAAAGACTTGAACTATCCCTTTAATATTTACCGTAGTTGAAATCTCACTTGGTTTTTGGATCAATACTAGAAGTAATGAGTAGACAGGTTAGACTTGTTTTATGTACTTACATAGCCCAAAGTGCCCTGGGGATCAGCCAGGTATGGAAACAAGGCAGTGATGCCCAAATAAAAATCATAAATGTTAGGGTTGGATGTTAATTACATGACAACATACCCATGTTCACTCGCCATGTGTGCAACCAATATCTTCACCATGTCACGTCTTCTGGAATCTGTTAGGCTTTTTTTCTGAGCATACTCGGTTAGGATCCTCTCTCCTCCAGGTTTCTCCCTCAGAATGTTTTCAATGGTCTAAGCGTGTGGGGGAAAAAGAGGGAACGGACACAGGGATTTTTTGGCCAATTACATTTACAGTGATAAAAATGTTAACCATGCCCCGTATTTCTTTCGTTGGGTGCTGTGTTAACATGCATTTCAATTCACATACCTAAGGTTATGGTGCTGCTGCGCCAGCACACATCACAACACCCCAACACCCCATCCCTGAGCAAAGAATGGCTGGGGAACCAGTTTCATTTGAGTTCACCACTAAACCTCGCATAATTCCATTCCACTCAAATTCACAACTTATTTGCGTTTGCGCAAGGGATGACTGTACCTCACAGACTGTCTCCATTTGTGTCTTACACACACACACAAGAAAACACTTGCTAACCGAAGAGCAGGTAAAATCGTAACTTTAGGTTAAAGTTATAACTTAACTCAGTAAAATACGCCTGCTTGCTAACCAAACAGCAGGTGAACCCCCCCCCCCCCCCCCCCCCCCCCCCCCCCCCAATTAAAACGGTCGATGTAAATACCTCAATTCAGAGTAAAATACACGTGCTTGCAAACGGTCGGTATGTAGGTTACCGTAGCTAATTAACCGAACAATTATAACGGTCGGTGTACATACCTAAATTCAGAATAAAATACAGGTGCTTGCTAACTGTTCACACAATAAAACACACTTAACTACTATCCGAAGAACAAGTCCGGTAAAACGTCATGACTCAACTCGGAGTAAAACACACGTGCTTGCTAACGGTCGGCATGTGGGTTACCGTAGCTAAATAACTGAACAATTATAAGGTCGGTGTACATACCTAAATTCAGAGTAAAACACACGTGCTTGCTAACCAAACAGTAGAGAAAACATAAAAAAAAGTAGAGACTGGCCCATAAAAAAAATAAATTTAAACGAACTTGCTAACCGAGGGCATTAAACAGTAAGCTCAGTAAAAACACATGTGGTAAACTAAGCTAACGTGATTGAGGCTCTGTTTAAATTCACATTCAACATATAAATTGTATTGAAGCTATCGTTAGCATCGACATTGGCAATTATGCAGTGTGTGAGGCTCCCACAAACTCGCCAGCTGCAATGTTACTCATAAGCATTACCTTTCAAGCAAGCCAACCAAATTCTACTGACATTTTATCTGAAATAAAACCCATTTTATTAAGCTACTTTGTTGACTTACCTGGTTTACCGCCTCCACCACTTCACCTCGACCTTCCACTGCGGGGATAAAAGATGGCGGCAGAAACGAAACTTAAGAAACATTAGTGGGCGTGTCCTTGATATTACTCCAATAGGATTTTCTCTATTTTTTTCCTCCCACTCTAGTGGCCACTGGAAATAATTTCACTCCAAAATTAATAAAAAGTACTCTTTTAGAAGAAAATAATGGTAACTCTGAAAAAAATACTCTCTCATTTTTCCTGTGTGTGTTTGATGTAATATAACAGTTTATGACTGTTGAAAAACTAGAAATTGGGTTTAAAATTGCTACAATTTTAAGGACTGTAACCTTTTTATTGTAGTGGATGCTGGTCTGCAACACCTGACAGCCATGGCGCTAGCGAAAGGAGTATTTTGTCAACATCCTGTTTTTGCACAGCACAAATTTTCTTTTCCGCACTTTAATAAACAAACTCATGGGTATTGATCTCATTCGAACACAGACAGACTTAACTCAGGGTGACACAAATTAACATGTTAAATGTAAGGAGTCTGAATCAACAGTGGGTCAAACCAGCAACAGACTTTACATGGCAGCATTAAATCAAATAGCTAACAAATAAACACAGATAAACACCGAAACAACCAGGGCTGCAAAGGATGCTGGGAAACGACCCAAAAGGACCTGCCAGATCACTAGCAACATATCTATCAGAGAAATGCTTTATTGAAAGCATTTAATTGCAGCTCTCTTGGTAGAGCTGATGCTCCATCAGCAGAGGCAGCAGCCCTAAGTTCAAGTCTAACTCTTAATTATTCACCCTCTCAAGCTTTCCCCTTTCCCTATGTCTCTTTAGATGTCCTTTCAAAATAAATATCATTAATAAATAAAATCAAAATGCAGTTTCCAGAATAAAGTCGAAATGTTGAGAATAAAGTCGAAATGTTGAGAATAAAGTCGAAATGTCGAAAATAAAGACGAAATGTCTTGAATAAAATCAAAATGCAGTTTCCAGAATAAAGTCAAAATGTCGAGAATAAAGTCCAAATGTCGTGAATAAAGACGAAATGTCAAGAATAAAGACAAAATGTTCAGAATAAGGTTGAAATGTTGTGAATAAAGTCAAAATGTTGAGAATAAAGACGAAATGTCGAGAATAAAGACGAAATGTCAAGAATAAAGACAAAATGTTGAGAATAAAGTCGAAATGTGAATAAAGTCAAAATGTTGAGAATAAAGACGAAATGTCGAGAATAAAGACAAAATGTCAAGAATAAAGACGAAATGTCAAGAATAAAGACGAAATGTCGAGAATAAAGACGAAATATTGAGAATAAAGATGAAATGTTGAGAATAAAGATGAAATGTCGTGGATAAAGACGAAATATTGAGAATAAAGATGAAATGTCGAGAATAAAGACGAAATGTCGAGAATAAAGACGAAATGTTGAGAATAAAGACGAAATGTCGTGAATAAAGACGAAATGTTGAGAATAAAGATGAAATGTCGTGAATAAAGACGAAATATTGAGAATAAAGATGAAATGTCGAGAATAAAGATGAAATTTCGAGAATAAAGACGAAATGTCGAGAATAAAGACGAAATGTCGAGAATAAAGTCGAAATGTCGGGAATAAAGACGAAATATTAAGAATAAAGATGAAGTGTCGAGAATAAAGATGAAATGCCGAGAATAAAGACGAAATGTCGAGAATAAAGACGAAATGTCGAGAATAAAGACGAAATGTCGAGAATAAAGACGAAATATTGAGAATAAAGACGAAATGTCGAGAATAAAGACGAAATGTCGAGAATAAAGATGAAATGTCGAGAATAAAGTCGAAATATTGAGAATAAAGATGAAATGTCGAGAATAAAGACGAAATGTCGAGTATAAAGACGAAATGTTGAGAATAAAGTTGAAATGTCGTGAATAAAGACGAAATGTTGAGAATAAAGATGAAATGTCGAGAATAAAGTCGAAATGTCGTGAATAAAGACGAAATGTTGAGAATAAAGATGAAATGTCGAGAATAAAGACGAAATGTCGTGAATAAAGACGAAATGTCAAGTATAAAGACGAAATGTTGAGAATAAAGTTGAAATGTCGTGAATAAAGTCAAAATGTCGTGAATAAAGACGAAAAGTTGAGAATAAAGATGAAATGTCGAGAATAAAGATGAAATGTCGTGAATAAAGACGAAATGTCGAGAATAAAGACGAAATGTTGAGAATAAAGTTGAAATGTCGAGAAAAAAGTTGAAATGTCGAGAAAAAAGACGAAATGTCGAGAATAAAGTTGAAATGTCGAGAATAAAGACGAAATGTTGAGGATAAAGTCGAAATGTCGTGAATAAGGTCGAAATGTCGAGAATAAAGACGAAATGTTGAGAATAAAGTCGAAATGTCGTGATTAAAGTAGAAATGTTGAGAATAAAGACGAAATGTCGTGAATAAAGACGAAATGTCAAGAATAAAGACAAAATGTTCAGAATAAAGTCGAAATGTTGTGAATAAAGTCAAAATGTTGAAAATAAAGACGAAATGTCGAGAGTAAAGACGAAATGTCAAGAATAAAGACAAAATGTTGAGAATAAAGTCGAAATGTTGTTACTAAAGTCAAAATGTTGGGAATAAAGACGAAATGTCAAGAATAAAGACAAAATGTCGAGAATAAAGACGAAATGTTGAGAATAAAGTTGAAATGTCAAGAATAAAGACGAAATGTCGAGAATAAAGACGAAATGTTGAGAATAAAGTCGAAATGTCGAGAATAAAGACGAGATGTTGAGAATAAAGTTGAGATGTCGAGAATAAAGACAAAATGTCGAGAATAAAGACGAAATGTCGTGAATAAAGACGAAATATTGAGAATAAAGATGAAATGTCGAGAATAAAGGCGAAATGTCGAGAATAAAGACGAAATGTTGAGAATAAAGTTGAAATGTCGTGAATAAAGATGAAATGTTGAGAATAAAGATGAAATGTCGTGAATAAAGACGAAATATTGAGAATAAAGATGAAATGTCGAGAATAAAGTCGAAATGTCGTGAATAAAGATGGATTATTGAGAATAAAGATGAAATGTCGAGAATAAAGATGAAATGTCGAGAATAAGGACGAAATGTCGAGAATAAAGACGAAATGTCGAGAATAAAGACGAAATATTGAGAATAAAGACAAAATGTCGAGAATAAAGACGAAATGTCGAGAATAAAGACGAAATGTCGAGAATAAAGACGAAATGTCGAGAATAAAGTCGAAATGTCGTGAATAAAGACGAAATGTTGAGAAAAAAGATGAAATGTCGAGAATAAAGATGAAATGTCGAGAATAAAGACGAAATGTCGAGAATAAAGACGAAATATTGAGAATAAAGACGAAATGTCGAGAATAAAGACGAAATGTTGAGAATAAAGACGAAATGTCGAGAATAAAGTTGAAATATTGAGAATAAAGATGAAATGTCGAGAATAAAGGCGAAATGTCGAGTATAAAGACGAAATGTTGAGAATAAAGTTGAAATGTCGTGAATAAAGACGAAATGTTGAGAATAAAGACGAAATGTCGAGAATAAAATTGAAATATTGAGAATAAAGACGAAATGTCGAGAATAAAGACGAAATGTCGAGAATAAAGACGAAATGTTGAGTATAAAGTTGAAATGTCGTGAATAAAGACGAAATGTTGAGAATAAAGATGAAATGTCGAGAATAAAGTCGAAATGTCGTGAATAAAGACGAAATGTTGAGAATAAAGATGAAATGTCGAGAATAAAGAGGAAATGTCGTGAATAAAGACGAAATGTTGAGAATAAAGTTGAAATGTTGAGAAAAAAGTCGAAACGTCGTGAATAAAGTCGAAATGTCGTGAATAAGGTCGAAATGTCGAGGATAAAGTCGAAATAACGTGAATAAAGTTGAAATGTCGTGAATAAAGTCGAAATGGTGAGAATAAAGACGAAATGTTGAGAATAAAGACGAAATGTCGAGAATAAAGACGAAATGTCGTGAATAAAGTCAAAATGGTGAGAATAAAGACGAAATGTTGAGAATAGAGACGAAATGTCGAGAATAAAGTTGAAATGTCGTGAATAAGGTCGAGATGTCGATGATAAAGTCGAAATGTCGTGAATAAGGTCAAAATGTCAAGAATAAAGATGAAATGTTGAGAATAAAGTCGAAAATATCGTAAATAAAGTCGAAATGGTGAGAATAAAGATGAAATGTCGAGAATAAAGACGAAATGTCGAGAATAAAGTTGAAATATCGAGAATAAAGACGAAATGTCGTGAATAAAGAAGAAATGTAGAGAATAAAGTTGAAATGTCGAGAATAAAGACGAAATGTCATGAATAAACTCGAAATGTTGAGGATAAAGATGAAATGTTGGGAATAAAGACGAAATGTCGAGAAAAAGTCAAAATGTCGTGAATAAAGTGGAAATGGTGAGAATGAAGACAAAATGTTGAGAATAAAGTTGAAATGTCGTGAATAAAGTCGAAATGTCGAGAATAAAGTCGAAATGTTGAGAATAAAGTCGAAATGTCGAGAATAAAGATGAAATGCAGTTTCCAGAATAAAGTTGAAATAAAGTCACCCTGATGTGTCAGATCACAGATGAAACTTTCCCAGAAAGGATCAAATATCATGTCAGAGTGGTAGATGGACCAGTCTTTGAGAGTCGCCACCTGCTGGTGGCTTGAATCTCCCAGACTGGAGATCCTGGTAGAACCAGGATGAGTCACGTCCAGCCTCTTCATTCACCAGCCAATCGCTCGTGTTTCAGTCCACCAGGAGCTGCTGGGTTTCTGCCGATCGGCCCGCTGATTAGACGTGGAACAAAAACACTTCTCTTGTTCACTGTAAACAGAAGTTTCCTTTGAAGCAAACGGGTCGGTTAAACATGCGGTTTTGGATGTTTGCTGCCCGTCTCAGCAGGAGGCTCCACCGCCTCCGTCTCTGTTTCCAAACCAGAGACGAACCGCTGAGGAGGAGGACAAAAAAGGACCATAGCTCTCACCTGAAAAGGTCTCGTTCTCACAGTCAGGAGGTCTGAGCTGGAAAGGTCTGAACGTTCACAGACAGGGGGGGGGGGGGGGGGGGGGGCGGGGGGGGGGGGGGGGGGGGGGGGGGGGGGGGGGGGGGGAGGACTTAAATCAGAGCTCAACTGAAGAAGTCCACTTCTCCCAGAACAAACTGATGTCCTGTAAAGGTCACCTGCGTCACCCCCCCCCCCCCCCCCCCCCCCCCGCCTCAGCCTCCCTCCTCCCCCTCCTGACCAACTTCTTACCTGGTTGTCCTGAAAAGTGTCTAAAGACACAATAAATCTATTGATCATGAAATAAATGTGGTTTAAATGCATTAAACTATTAAATGTGGCCAAACTCCAAAGAAACAGTGATTCTGATTAGATTAGTTTCTGCTTCTTTTTCATTTCTGTGACAGACTTTTATTGCTCCTTCTGATCTTTGTTCTTTTTTAATAATCTGTGTAAATGTCTTTATTATCTGTTCATCTTGTTTCCTTATTGACTTGCTGTCACGGCCTCTCATTAAAAAACCCTCTGACATCAGATTTAAACGAGCTCTAATGAACTCATGTCCATTAGAGGTCTTCACGGGTCCACTTTCATGGACCCGAACCCGAATGGACCCGTGAAAATTCGACCCAAAACCGACCCGACCCGACCCGAGCTATTATCATAAGTCCGGGGGTCCGAACCCAAATGGACCCGGAATATTTGGACCCAGAACCGACCCGAGTCTTTAGTTTCTGACCACGAACCGCACCGAGTTACCTGAATAGAACTGAGACAATCCAGCCCATAGTTGCTCATGTTAAAGTTGCCTAGCGTTGAATAAAACTTGATTTTCTTACCTAAAGTTGTCTTCTTCTACCGGTTCAGTTGCTACATAGGCTACGTGATGTAAACAACTATAAATCCACATCATTATTTTCTTTGTGGATACAGATGCTATTGCTAGCAACTGCTAATGCTAATAGCCTGCACCGGTCAGGACGTGTCGTAAATATGTTCTCTCATCCAGCGTTGTCATGTTGGCGATCCATTGTGCTTTACAGCTGCCAGGCAAACCGCTAATAACACGCTACGGCAACATGGTTGTTTCATGACAAATACACCATGTTAATGAATAATTAATTAAACTGCCCCGAGTCCTGACATTGGCTTCCACTGCCAATATCTTTAACTCTGAGTAAACGCGGACCCAGCCTGTCAGAGAGCACCGACCGAACCCGAGACTAACTGTACCGATTCTGACCCGAACCCGGAGTCACGTCTTTTGAATGGACCCAAGACCTGATTCGGGTTGGGTCGGAACCTCGGGTTTTCGGGTTGTTCCGAAGACCTCTAATGTCCATGAGGAAAGAATAAAGCATAAAACAGTGACAAGAACGATTAGATCTGCAGATAAAAGAGCAGAATCCAGAACCGAGATCAACGGGGAGCAGGTTGGTTGCAGCAGTTTCCAGTCGTTCACCGTAATCACTGTCACCATGACGGATGACACCCCCCCCCCACCACCACCACCACATGATGAGATCTGATCATATATTCTATACCTCTGCTCTGTATTTTCAGCTCAGTTTTATATTCTATTCTGAATATTAGTTCTTGTTGCGCTCATCTTGAGGGCCCTATCTTGCGCCAAACCTCCAAAACCTGCTATTAAGGGATAGCAGGTATTAGGAGGGGCGTTCCCCCACAAAGAACGCAATCTTCCACCTCCCAAAACCCATGATCTAACCTGCAAAAACCACTATATTATGCACACATTATGCATGGGAGTGGTTAGGGCGTTCCACCTGTTTAACCAATCAGTGCGTCAGGAGCCATTGCCTTTAAGAGCAGGTTGCGGTACCTGCAAACTGCTATGGAGCGTCTTTACACCCAGATCGCAAATGATTTAATCATTTCTTTTGTACTCCAAGAAGTTCCAACAAACTGCTCAGAAAAAAATAGAGCCAGTGAACTTCCAGGGAAGCATTTCTTAACTAGAAAAGCACTCAGAGAGCGCAGACCTCCGCCAAGAACAACAGTTCTCCCATACAGCGATTTACAGATTGTGATAAAATCCGCCTTCTGGATCAGATCCGGATCAGCCTCTGAAATCTTATAGAGGTTTTCAGTGTCAATACCTGAGTGAAATTTAATGAGCTGTGGGCAATAATTAACGGAGATTTTGAGAAACAAAATTTCCAGCCCCATTGAACACGTGTTACGGTCTCAAGCCGAGTTGTGAACCCGCAACCTTCCACCTCTGGGGCTCCTGCGCACAACCTACTGCGCCACCTCCAATCCTCTACATAGACACTCAGATCCACCTATGTTTCACCTTCCCATCCGACGAGCAGCCCAGGTGTGGCACTGCACACCTGTACCTATTCAGCCATCATTTAACCAGACTCGTCTCCAGATCTTCCCACAGAAACGCCTGATCCAGCCATTCGCAGTGCCACCTCCTTGCCTTCGTCGTCCCCTGGATTGTTGGTTTGGCTGCCAACCCTCGAATCCTCCTTTTTTACATCTGAGAGAATTAAACTCTTAAAATTCCAGAACTCCCTTCCTGTCTCCATTGTGGTTGCTTTAGGGTTCAAGAAACAACTAAACAGCGCAATGTTATCGAAAATTTGAAAGTGATCCAGAATCCAGGATTTCTTCCGGATCACACCCAAAATAAAATCAGTTCTTCCTTTTCACATTTCTGACAACTCCTGAAAATGTCATCAAAATCCATCCATAACTTTTTGAGTTATCTTGAACATATCCCCTGCGCAAAGACGCACAGCTGCGCCAAGACGCATAGCCGCTGGGAGCGGTGCTTTTTAAAATACTGCAGAACGGATCATTGGATGAGCATTGAGCCAGAGGAACACGTATGATGACATCTACCTTCTACCAGTGAGCGCATCTCAGGTGTTCCGTATGCAAGGAGAAGATCAGAGGGATACGAGCACAGTACAAGAAACTCCACAACAGAGTTCTGTGATCTCCTCGTTTCCTCCACAGCAAACATCTGAATGAGATCATGCCACAGCTGTACAGAAATCATCTGCTCTTAAGAGAATAATAACGTATGAAAGTAATACAGTGATGCATAATTGAGGTAGAGCCGGTTGTGCAGTCCACATGTGACTGGGTGGACGCGCAATGACAGGATTTGGACGCTCTCTTTTACGTGCCGACATGCCAGTTGCGCTTTCCACAAACTCGGTATCTTGCAGTACTGGTATCTCGCAGATTTTGGGTATTGGGTAATGGGTGGTCAGACCACCCATTACCCAATACCCAAAATCTGCGAGATACAGGTACCGCAAGATACCGAATTCGTGGAAAGCGCAAGAGACACTCCCATTGCCACGCCCACAATGTGCTTAAGGATGTCGGCAAAATGGGTAACAGGTTTTGGGAGGTGGAAGATTGCATTTCGGTTGGCAGAGGCTCCTAAATCTGAGATTTGCAGGTAATGGGTATTAGGTATTGGGTAGCAGGAGGTGCAAGATAGGGCCCTTAGTGTCAGTCATGGTGGTGCTCGTCAACATTTAAACGCTTGAGTGGAAGCAGCTGTAGTGAAAATAAATGTCCTCCTCAGGGATCAATAATTCCCTCTGATCCTGATCAGCAGGTCCAGGTCTGTCAGGGGCCCCACCAGAGGCGGCTGGCCCATAGGGGGCGCTGGGGCGCCGCCCCACCAGCTGTGGAGGGGAAAAATATTTATTCTATTTTATTTTTATTTATTTTTTTGATCAGCATCAGATTAATTAATAGTATGTGTGTGCCTACATGCGATTTAAATAATTTAAACAATATTTCCACCAACTGACACTCATTAAACAGTGAATTTCCACCGACCTACAGTGCGTCATAGCGCTCGGCAAAGCGCCCCTGACCTGCAGCTAAATAGCCAATTCGGTTATGGTTGCTAGGGAAAAATTATTGATAATTGGCCTATCAAACTCACCAAATTTAATGCCGATGGGGTGCTGGAAATGTCGCCCCAACAGCTACGTAAAATGCGTGAAGGTTTATGAGCTAGAGCTACGTGAAGGGCCAGCGGTAGTTTTATTTCGTAGAGCGACTCCCAGACTCTGTCCTACGTCGGGAGAAAAAAAAAATACGGCGACGAGGAAGAGAGATGGCGACAACTGGAGTTCAAGAGCAGCTTCCACCTAATTCGGTGAAATCATTATTAATGTTCCCTTTTGTGAGATGGACGACGGAGAAAAAACTTCTCGTTAAGGAGCTGGGACCCGACAAGCCTGAAATTAACATTTTCCAGTAAACGAAGGAGAAAGGTAAATCATACAAACTGAGTTTTTGTCAGAGTTGGTTAAACCCTGAGACGTGGCTGGCAGGTTGTGGAGCAGCTAATGCACTTTTCTGTTTCCCCTGTATCCTCTTCAGAAGTGACAGATGTGATGCGTAAAGCTAGCTGTGCTTGGAAAGATTAGCATAGCAACGCAGCCAGATGATGGGCACCACATTACTGAAAGAAGGCACAATGAAGAGGTAGATAAAAACCGTAATATTGTGTCCAAGATAATCAATTGTGTTAAATTTTGTGGTGCTTTTGAATAAGCAATGTGGGGACATAATGTCAGCTAGTCCTGGTACTGAGGTACATTGATGGACCCAACAATATACAGGAGCGGTTCTATGGATCCATCAAGCTACCCAACAGCTGTGCGGATTTAACAGCTGGAGCCTTATTGGAGAGGCTGCAGCATCCTTCCGGAGGGACAATTTACCCCTTGATTGTATAGTATTTGATAGCATTAAGTCTAATATAGCTGTAAATTGTTACTTCTTATTTGAAACTGGAAACTGAAATTAAATTATTATTGTGGACCTGTTGTCAGTTTCCGACTGTTCATTTTAATGCTTATGCTAGATTAGGCAGGGAAAAATGTTGGCACACCAGCCCCACCAAGATTTTTTTTCACCAGCCGCCACTGGGCCCCACCTGTCTCTGGGGGACCAAAAATATCAGTCTGAGGGGTCTGCGGATCTCTGATGGGTCTGTGGATCTCTGAGGGGTCCTTGAATCTCTGATGGGTCTTTGGATCTCTGAGGGGTCTGCGGATCTCTGATGGGTCTGTGGATCTCTGATGGGTCTTTGGATCTCTGAGGGGTCCTCAGATCTCTGAGGGGGTCCATGGCCACTCGGGCAAAACTCCTTCTTTTGAGCTGCTTTGTTTAGATCTGTTTAAATCTGTTTACATCTCTAGTCTAAATCTGATCGAATCTCCAGTTTAAATATGTTTAAATCTGTTTGCATCTCTAGTTTAAGCAGAACCGTGTCTTATATTCAGGTCAGTGCAGTAAAATCTGAGTCTGAATGTCATTTCTGCAGCAGTCTGGGTCAACGGCGCTCCTGTAACAAACAAGGTGACGAACGTCACCTCAATGTCCTCAAACCAGAGCTGCTGCTGTTGCCTCCCAGACCCTGGTGGTCAGTTGAGGAACTGCAGCCTTCCTCACTATCAGCTCTGCGTCAGACAGGCATGTCAGATGAAGCCTGTTGGTCCAAACGGTCCTCCAGATCAGGGCTCTTCAGCTCCAGTCCTGCTGGTCTCAGATGTCTTCAGCACCTGGTTCACGTTAACACACCTGGATGAGCAGGTGATGGTGATCCATCCACCTGGATCAGGTGTGTCTGACGTCTGAGACCTGCAGGAGAGCAGACCAGCAGGAGTTAAAGAGTCCTGATCTAGACGTCCTGGTCCTCCACCTGTATCTCCTTCTTTTACTCCTCTTTCTCCTCTCCTGATTAATCTCAATGGCATCGTCATTACAGGAGTCCTTCCTTTCCTTCCTTTCCTTCTTCCCGTCTTTCCTTCCCATTTTCTTTTTTCTGTCCTTTCTTTGTCCTCTAATAAATCTCAGTCACTTTAGATTTATTATCCTTCAGTGTGTGTGTCCTTGGTAGGGTGACTGCAGCACACACACATACACGCACACACACTCACACACACACACACACACTCACACTGGTGTTTATCTGAAGGACAGAGATGATTGTAAAGATGAAACTGAGCTGCAGTTTAGTTTATCATCAGTGAAGCAGAGAATCACTGTGTGTGTGTGTGTGTGTGTGCTTTTATCTCTGTGATGACAGCTCTCTGTGTTGGAGCTTTAAATGCAGACATTTTGTTCTGTTTAACTAGTTTATCCTCTAAACCGTTGAGTTTTCTCTCTTTGATGGTTTTAAAATATTAACGGGAACATGTCAAACTTTCCTGACAATATAACAAAACCCAGAGACTGCATTCAGCCCCGCCTCTGTCTGGAAACGAGTCTTCTCAGTGGGCCGTCCAGATCTGTGGGGGACTATGATGTCACAGACCCAGATCAGAGCAGAATTACCCAGAGTTCCATGTTTGTTTCTACCTAACTACCCCATTTATCATTCCTTACGAAGTAGTTAGTATAAAGTTGTTAAACTGATTTCAAAGACCCACATCCTGTAGAAGAAGGGAGTGACTAAAGCTGCCTGACCCTGCGCTTTAGACTGGCAGCTGTGAACAGAGCTGTTTGACCCCGCCCCCTTAGACTGGCTGCTGTGAACAGAGCTGTTTGACTCCGCCCCCTTAGACTGGCTGCTGTGAACAGAGCTGTCTGACCCCGCCCCCTTAGACTGGCTGCTGTGAACAGAGCTGTCTGACTCCACCCCCTTAGACTGGCTGCTGTGAAGGGAGCTGTCTGACCCCGCCCCCTTAGACTGGCTGCTGTGAACAGAGCTGTCTGACCCCGCCCCCTTAGACTGGCTGCTGTGAACAGAGCTGTCTGACTCCACCCCCTTAGACTGGCTGCTGTGAAGGGAGCTGTCTGACCCCGCCCCCTTAGACTGGCTGCTGTGAATGGAGCTGTCTGACTCCGCCCCCTTACACTGGCTGCTGTGAACAGAGCTGTCTGACTCCACCCCCAGAAACTGGCTGCTGTGAACAGAGCTGCTTTACTCCGCCCCCTTAGACTGGCTGCTGTGAACAGAGCTGTTACAACATGCTTGAACAGGAAGCTGTGGTTCTGGCTTTCTGTGGTAGTTTGAGCAGATCAAGTTACAGATTTCGTAGAAGACATTATGACATTAAACGTACTGACTCAGGTCTCAGGGGATGCTGGACAGGCTCTCAGGCTGCTGGCAGGCTTCTCAAATGTCAGTTGAAATGTCTGTGGCATCCTTGAAGGATGTATCAGCATGCAGAAGCATCTCAGATCCTTCAGGGCTGGAACAGATTCTGGAGGTCTTCCAGAGGTAACTGAGAAGGCTGCGATGGACATCCAAGAACCACAGGAGGCTCCAAGCACTGAAGATCACAAACGTTCCTCTGTGCTGCTTTAAGACAGCAGAGGGTAAAATAATAAATGGAACCTGTAGAAACCTTCGTTTCCTGTGGTGGTCATGTGACATCAGCTGCTGTCAGGAATGTTTTCAAGGACTAGTGCTTCTTCTAGAGAGGTCCGAGATCTTGAAACATCTTCCGGGACCTCTGGGACCTCCCCAAGAACCCGCAGATGTTTAAAAAGCGACAGAAGTACCAGCAGAGACTCTTCAGGCAGCGAAGCTCCCAAACCAGCACTGAGTAAAAATTTAATGGAAAAAAAACTCTGAGCCTTTCAAAATGAGCTGCTGCCACCAGGGCGGCGCCATTCTGTGACCAACACAATGGGAGACACTGGAGGAGAGGAAGCAAGGACACAGGGAACGAGGAGATGAGGGCAGAGCTGAGGAGAGGAGGAGAGCGAGGCCCATCAACAGGATTAAAAGATTACAGGCCACTTCTGTTAATCTCTGGTCCACATGGTTAGAGGGATGATGATGTCACAGTTGGCAGCCAATCATCAAACACGCACACATGGCTGCTCACGGCTGACCCCGACCGAAGATTTGTTACCACGGAGACGCACAGCCGAACATGAACGTCCGAACCAACCAATCAGAGTCCAGCTGAGTCCAGTTGGATCAGTCAGGCTGTTTGACCGCAGACCTGGTGCATGATGGGTAACTGGAAGAACCTGTGACGAATCCACTTTAGTCACCACTTTGAGGGGAGTTATTATTTAATTAAAAACGGACTCCACCCTGTTGGTTTTCAGGACTGTTGGTCCACCAGGACTGCTGGTCCACCAGGACCTCTGGTCCACCAGGACCGCTGGTCCACCAGAACTCGTAGTTCTCGTTCATTTAACTCCTTAAACGTCGTAGTTCTTGGTGCTTCAGCGTTGCTGAACGGTTCTCAGGTCGTTTCCTGGACATTCGTGTCCAGAT
Source organism: Hirundichthys speculiger (assembly GCA_018398805.1). Taxonomy (NCBI): domain Eukaryota; kingdom Metazoa; phylum Chordata; class Actinopteri; order Beloniformes; family Exocoetidae; genus Hirundichthys; species Hirundichthys speculiger. Next base: position 146,917 of record JAGFBZ010000490.1, on the reverse strand, counting down.
GTGAAGGGTCTTCCAGGTCTCTGACGGGTCCAGGACCGGTTCTTCTGAGCCTCTGTGGCTGTCGGAGTGATGAATGGCCAGACCAGGAGTAACAGGATGCAGCTGCTCGGTGAACCCTGGACGGTCTTTCACGTCTTTAACTTCTTTAATGTCTTGCAGTCCGATGGAAACCTTGAGGCGGGCTGACACGTGCAGGGGCAGATGGGTATTTGAGTTCATTTCCATGTGAGGCTGCAGTTTTATAGTCTGATCAGAAACATCGACCCTGAGCTCCGACTGAGTCACATGTGTCTGTTAATGATTGATCCACTCTATACTGTACCGGCTTCAGCCGCACATGTGACATAAATCTGTGGACCTTGATTAAAGCTGGTTGGATCCAGCTGGACGGACGGCATCCTAGCTGATCCCACGTCAGCCGAGCTGATTACGCGTCTCTGAGGTGAACTCCACCAGAAGAAGAAGAAGCCTCCAGCCGAGATCCGGCTCCTCATTAGATCGGAGACGGAGACGCATCCAGGCCTCCTCTCTAATGTCCCATCGGTGGTCGTGATGTCATTTGTTTGTGTGGCGTGGTGGTCATGTGACGCTGCATGTGCAGGTTTGGTATCACGTTGGGATCAGGACTCAACCACCAGAGACTTTAGAGACAGAACGATAGAAATTCAGACTCCAAAAGCAGGTCTTTGGTTCTGGTTTCAGGCCTTTTAAGACCTCTGACTCTGTTTTGGAGTATTTTTGTTCACTTCTTCTTCTCAACTCCTCAAGAATGATGAAACGGACCAGAACGGTCCGAAGCTGCGGTCCTTTGACATGCAGTGGTCCAGTCTGAGACATCGACCATCATCACTGCCGTCCTGTCCATTAACAGAACGTTTTTATGTCAGGACCGTAAATCACCAGGAGGAGAAAACAAACACCTGAGAAGTCGGGGAACACACGTTTTCCAAAGAATAAACTTTGGTTGAAGTCTGAAGTGTCGCAGTTCCTCTGCTGACCACTAGTGGCGCTGCAGCGGTGCTCCAGTCCTGGACCTCCCCCCTCAGTAGGCCCACCAATAATACATCTCCAAAACAAAAATGAACATAAACATTGTCTTTTATTCTGCTATTTTACAGTTTAAACTTGCATTTTAATCAGAAAAATCTATATCTATATCACATATGTTTCTTTTACATTTGTTTATTAGCATTACTTGGAACAACAGCCATTAAACCTGAACTTATCCCTCCAAAATTCTAATGCTTTGGATAAACATATTATTTGATACCTGGACTACAAACAAGAAGAATCTCATTACATTTTTAGCCTTTTAGGTCTATTCTGTGTCAGAATTAGCCTGATTGACATATTTTATAGTTTTAATATTCTGCTAGGGTGACCCAAAAACCCGAAGAGAGGACACCCTACTGGCCTCTTGTTGATACTGCAAAAATACTCAAAGATAGTCAAAGATGACAAAGTAGCTTTATAAACCATAAATTTATTTAAAATATTCATTTTCCGTCAGATTTACACATTTATGAACCCAACAGAGTAGATTATTCACCATCTGGTCAGCAGTAGTTAGCAGGTTATGGTTTATATGTCATATCAGCATCTTTTTAGAAGATTTTGCAGTGGCCTTTATTGGATCGAGAGAAAGAAAAGGGACACAACAACAGATTACAACACTGGAGACTAAACCCACAAACCACTAGACCAGCCGTTCCCAAACTTCAGAATACCAAGGCCCAGTTTGAAATGTAAAAAATCTCCGCAGCCCACCAGAACCTTTAATCACAACTGTGATCAACATTCAGGACAAGGAACCATGATCCGATATTAATGTGAGGGGTCAAAAAATAAGGTGACACGTCATATTACGTTAAGATGACAGTAGAATAACACTTAACTGGGTTGTTTTATTACTTCTTAATGTTTTTTTAATCATGCCATGAATACCTTATTTTCTGGACTAAATCCAGGTGTGTCTGAGTAGCTACAATGTTCAGACACACCTGGATTAATCAGTTTGTCCAATAATAATAGGTATTGATGCTCACAAAATAAATGTAGTGTAGCATAGCCAACATAGGCTAATTAATTAATTAATTAATTAAAACAGAATAGCCTTTAACTGCTTGGTTTGTTTTTGGTTTTTGCACTTCCTGCTAGAGCGCCCCCTGAGGGCTGAAGAAAAATTCATAGAAAAGCCGCATCTCTGTATAAGCCTCATGGTTTAAAGCGTGGGACAAAAGTAGCGGCTTATAGGCCCGAAAATACAGTATATTACAGTAATTTAAAAGATATTTTTAAAAAGATCGAGGATTTAAAACACATTTGTTTAATTTTAATGACTTCTCACAGCCCACCTGCAGTACCGTGACGGACCACCAGGGGGCCGCGGCCCACACTTTGGGAATCACTGCACTAGACTATCTAGTATATACAGTGGTACGTCTACTTACGAACATCTCTACATATGAAATTTTCAGGTTACGAAACGTCTCAACAGGAAAATATTGCCTCTAGTTACGAAAGAAATTTCAGGATACAAAAGGCTAAAATCCAGTAGCGCTGCTACTCGCAGCTCCCAGAGTTTACTGAACGTAAACATAGCTGTCGGCTCTGTATCTCGGTTTGAAAGTGGTGCGCCCGAGCTGCTCTGCCATTGGCTATCGCTTAGCATCTTCCTGGCATCCCATTGGCTAGGAGGGCCCCTTGTCTGTATGAGCGTAACCCAGCAACCAGGTAAACAAACTATTTTTACCTCCACCAAGAAGGTTATGTTTTTGCCGGCGTTTATCTGTCTGTCTGTGTTCAAGATAACTCAAAAAGTTCTGGATGGATTTTGATATAATTTTCAGGAGTTGTCAGAAATGTGAAAAGGAAGAACTGATTTCATTTTGGGTCTGATCCGGAAGAAATCCTGGATTCTGAATCACTTTCAAATTTTCAATAATTTTTGCGATTGGTGCAGGTGCTTTTCTAGTTCTAACATGTATTTCTTACAGGTTTTTATGTCATTTCACGTATAATTTATAATTTATAAAAAAATAATGTTTAAATTTTGGGGGGCTTGGAACGGATTAGAGCATTTACATGGAAAACGCGTCTCTACTTACAAAATTTTCAGGTTACGAAACTACTTCCAGAACCAATTAATTTTCTAAGTAGAGGTACAACTGTACTATTGTAGGACCCTGACATTATACTGATTTTTAAATTAAACTGTCCCATGCAGTGCTGCTGTGATTAGTTAGGAACCATTCAACCAATCATCCTTCAAACATCATCTGTAGCCTCTTCCACAGACATTACACCACCACGCACCACAAAAGAGAAGACAATGATAAATAGAGCCAAAATGGAAACCACTTTTGGTTCTCTTGAACGTAAAGAGCCTGATCTGGATGATTTATGCAGAGGTGAATATAACTGCCATGTTTGGTAGCTACATGTTCATTTTGACAGCAACATTTAGGTTACTGAACAGGGCCGACGGCCGTAGACCGGGCGGCTGTTCTGGACTTTTCCAGAATGTCCAGATTACCAGTCCGACCCTGGACTTAGGCATCCAGGAGCTCTGATTCCTCCACCTCCATCACCTTAGCTGCTCTCTGCTCAGAGATAAGTTTCATCCTGAAACCATAAAGGAATCAACTCATTATCTCACCGATTAGATAACCATACTGACAGTTCTTGATTAATTTACTTTATTAATGTGTTTTCATCCAGAAGACGCAGTCAAGTCTTTTCACTTCATATTTCAGATGCTGGAACACTTTTTTTTTTGTTTGTTTTTTAGTCTCATCTTTCTTCTTGGAAAAATAAAGTAGTTTAACTTCCGCCAGACTGTTATCGTGTCACTTTATCGTCGTCCTCCGTTCACATAAAAGCGAGTTCACGCTGGGAGCGACTGACCTCCACGTCTGTGTGTGAGACTGTAAAATCGGGTTTCGTTCATGTCATCTGTAAAAGTCTGATAGTGAAGACGATAAAAGCTGCTGGCTCAGGGAGCAGCAGATAAAACAAACGTCGTAAACGTCTGAACCGGGTGACCCCCGAAGAACACCAGAAGATCTGAATTTCACAGGTTTAAAAGCCTGCAGCGCATCCCTGTGGATGGTCTCACCATCACCAGACACCTGCACAGGTAGACTCCAGGTAGCGCTCAAGCTCCTCCCCCTTCAGCCTCCGACGTGACAGGTGTCCTTCCAGCAGAACGACAGTCTGGCCTTCTTTGACTTGAGGAAGAAGTCCTTGTGAGAGCTGCAGAGATGACCAAACATCAGCTGATACAGGGGTTTTCCTACTTTGGTCCTGTTCTATTTCTGAGCAAAACAGCTCAGAGAAACGTTGAGTCACAGTTTCTGTGAGCTGCGTCTTCATCTGAAGCCTCTTTCTGAGCCGTGACAGGAGTGGAGGGTCTCTGCTGACCTCCAGCAGGTGATGTCCAGGGCAGCGATGGTGGTGGTGAAGCTTCAGCTCCGTCATCAGTCCTGTTATCTCAGCCTGCTGGTTCTTAGCCCACTGACTTACCCGGATTAGCCAGCTTAGCTTGCTAACTGCAGCGCTGCAGCTTAATGAGCTAACTGCAGCCCAGGCTCCATTTCCATCTCACTTTCTGCTCTGACGGGCCACGTTTCAGGCGTGTAGGGTGACAGTCGGAGCTCCATCTGCCTGGTCAACACTTCACATCCTCTTTGCTCTGTTCAATTCAATACAATTCAAATAAATTTTATTTGTATAGCGTCTGTTACAATGTCAATTGTCTCTAGGTGCTTTACAGAGACCCAGATCTTGATAACTGTAACAACTATAACTAAAATTATAATATTAATTACAATCAAGGATAATGGCAAGTCAGAAACTCCCACAGACGGAGAAAAAAACCTTTAAGCCAAGGGTGTTTCCTTTAAGAGGCCATGTACTAGCCTCTTCTGGCGGCAGGTCCTCCAGCGACCACTAGAGGCTGCAGTTCCTCTACTGACCACTAGAGACTGCAGTTCCTCTACTGACCACTAGAGGCTGCAGTTCCTCTACTGACCACTAGAGGCTGCAGTTCCTCTACTGACCACTAGAGACTGCAGTTTCTCTACTGACCACTAGAGGCTGCAGTTCCTCTACTGACCACTAGAGACTGCAGTTCCTCTACTGACCACTAGAGGCTGCAGTTTCTCTACTGACCACTAGAGGCTGCAGTTCCTCTACCGACCACTAGAGGCTGCAGTTCCTCTACTGACCACTAGAGGCTGCAGTTCCTCTACTGACCACTAGAGGCTGCAGTTCCTCTACTGACCACTAGAGACTGCAGTTCCTCAAACTGACCCTAGAGTCTGCAGTTCCTCTACCGACCACTAGAGTCTGCAGTTCCTCTACCGACCACTAGAGGCTGCAGTTCCTCTACCGACCACTAGAGGCTGCAGATCCTCTACTGACCACTACAGAGGCTGCAGTTTCCTCTACTGACCACTAGAGGCTGCAGTTCCTCTACTGACCACTAGAGGCTGCAGTTCCTCTACCGACCACTAGAGGCTGCAGTTCCTCTACCGACACTAGAGGCTGCAGTTCCTTCCTCTACCGACCACTAGAGGCTGCAGTTCCTCTACCGACCACTAGAGCTGCAGTTCCTCTACACCGACCACTAGAGGCTGCAGTTCCTCTACCGACCACTAGAGGCTGCAGTTCCTCTACCGACCACTAGAGGCTGCAGTTCCTCTACTGACCACTAGAGGTTGCAGTTCCTCTACTGACCACTAGAGACTGCAGTTCCTCAACTGACCACTAGAGTCTGCAGTTCCTCTACCGACCACTAGAGGCTGCAGTTCCTCTACCGACCACTAGAGGCTGCAGTTCCTCTACTGACCACTACAGACTGCAGTTTCTCTACTGACCACTCGAGGCTGCAGTTCCTCTCCTGACCACTAGAGGCTGCAGTTCCCCTATCGACCAATAGAGGCTGCAGTTCCTATATCGACCACTAGAGGCTGCAGTTCCTCTACCGACTACTAGAGGCTGCAGTTCCTCTACCGACCACTAGAGGCTGCAGTTCCTCTACCGACCACTAGAGTGTGCAGTTCCTCTACCAACCACTAGAGGCTGCAGTTCCTCTACCGACCACTAGAGGCTGCAGTTCCTCTACCGACCACTAGAGGTTGTCTCCAACAGTGAGTCAATCTCCATTGACTTCCATGTTAAAATGTCCAGTCTCACAGCAGAATCTCTGGCCTAACCAGAGGGTGGACTGGACTGTCCACCTCTGGCAGCAGCTGGATCCTCCAGCTGAGCAAACTTTGCCTCAAATCCTTTCAAGCCCTTCCAAGCTGATTGACTGGTGCTCTAAACAGCAACATCTAAAATACTCCTGCCAGAGCTGAAACGAGGACCAGCGGAGCTGCGCTGGCACCTGGGGCACTGCTCCCAGACATTTTCAAAAGTCGTCTCTGTGTTGACATCTAAAAGGACGATTTTTGACCTAACGTCTGTCCTGAGGTGGGCGTGTCCCAGGCCTGCTCTATCTGCCCATTTTTAATTAACTGGGTCAGTTCTTACCGACACAGTCGGCCCAAACCAATCTTCAGATTCAGACAGATGATCTCTTAGGGGGCCTATCTAGTTCCTTTTATACAATCTATGATTTCATGTGATATTTGGTGATAGTTTTATTTGTTTATTTGACAGTGGTAATACTAACTCTGGCACTAGCCAAAGCTGTTGCCAGAGTTTGCTGAGGGCCCCTATATTTGTTTTATACAGGCAGAAAAATAATAAAAAGAGAAGGGAATGTTTATGAAAAACCTCACTAAAGACGTTTTGAAGCCAACCAAGCACATTGTTGATTGATTTGACTACTAATAACTGATTTCCTTAAATGAGCTTAAAATAAGCCGTGTGTGTCCAGCTCTCTAATCGCTGCTGGGATGAAGTTCTGTTTAACGGCTTTAACAGACCAAGACTGCTATTACCTCAGTTTTGATTATGTGCCAAGAAGCAAATAATAATTTGTCTAATATATGCTTTTGTGATGAAGCTTCGGGATCTCTGGTGGGATTTGGAATAAAGTGCCGCAGCTCATTATGACCTCCTCTGAAATGTGAGCTAACTGTTAGCGTGTCTCGGCGCGGCTGACTATGATGAGGCCGCAGCGCTCTGTAATCCCATCAACACTGAGTTACTGACGAGCTGACAGCATCACACCACTTAGCTCCCAGTCTGACCGTGTGTGAGTGTGTGCATGAAGAGGATTTTTATTGAGCTGCTGGCATGCCTGCACCTCCCCCACCTCCATCTTTTTGTCTCTCTGTAGTCGTGACTCACCAGCAGCTCGTCTGTGCTAAGCTACGCTAGGCTAACACAACAACAGAGAGAGAGTGTGTGTGTGTGTGTGTGTGTGTGTGTGTGTGTGTGTGTGTGTGTGTGTGTGTGTGTGTGTTTCAAGCTTACATCATAGATGATGCTGCCTGAGTTCAGCTGGCATTCTTGCAGCTCATTCACCATCATCATCAGCTGCTATGGGGCTCTTGATGCCCCTCTCTCTCTCTCTCTCTCTCTCTCTCTCTCTCTCTCTCTGTGTGTGTGTTTAGAAACTGTATGTCTGTGAGGACCAGCGTCAGGCTTGGATGCTATCAGGACATTTGCAGGAATCTTCTTCGGGTTCAGACTCAGTTTCAAGCTCAAAGTTTGTGTCCTCACCATGCCCAGTGAGAACGACAGTCCTCACAATGACACTTATGCAAACAAGTATGTGTGTGTGCGTGCGTGTGTGTGTTGATGTTTTCAGACGTTTGAGGCTAAAAGCATTTTCTATTAGCTGGGCAGTTGCCTTTATTTATTTCCTGATGCTAAATGATGCTGCTATGATACAATCAATCAATAAAAGCTCCACTGTTTAGGATATAGTGACATCTAGTGGCATCAGACTCAGATTTCATGCCAGAGCAGACAGTGTCGCCCTCATGCTTCCTCTGTAGACTCAATAACATTGACAAACATCTGCTTGCCTAGCTTAGCATAGTCACTGGAAGTAGATTGGTTCGCCCAGCCTCAGTGTTTCTTCGAGAACAAGCCATAAACAAGCCATAAAGTGGACTGAAAGACCATCTGAGGGGATCCTGAAATACTAGCAGTAGATCCTTTGGATCTACTGTGGGCTGGGATGTCTGTGAATCCAGACTGGTTCCCACAGATGCCATCAGATCCCATCAGACTGGTATCTGGGGAGTTTGGGGACCAGATGAACGACTCTGTTGTGTCCTTGAAAGACTTCCTAAAACAATGTTGTAGAGGGGCCCGCTGCTGACCTGCCGAGGGAGTCGGCGACGTGTCGGTTCATAGATGGGAAAGAAGTGATGAAATAACATTTACGTGACTGTTGGGATGTAGAAGTCACTTTTCAGATCACTTTTCTTTTTTCGTTCTTGTCATCGTGTGTTACAGTGACAATAAAGCTTTCTGGTTCAAACTCATGATGTTTGAATGATAATCAGACGAAGAAAACTAAAGCAAAGCTGCTGAAATTCTCCTTGAAAACAACATTTGGTGGAAGAACGGACGCCGTCTCGTCTGTTCGATTAAGAGCTCAGCGTCGTCTCAGTCCCTGTTACGTAAACACCCCCCACCCCCCCCCCCCCCCCACACACACACACACACACCTCCTCCCGACTGCTGCTCTGCCACAGTGTCATCCCAGTTTGATTCCATTCATACCAGTTCCTGGTGGCACTCTCACTCAGTTACTCCCTGCAGGGTGTGTGTGTGTGTGTAACTGTACTGTCGCTCCATTTGAAGCTCATTAATGCTGAAAATAAAAACAATAAAAATAGTTTTAAAACATTTTATTAATAAATCTGACACAGTGATGGTCAAAAATAGCTTTTGAATATATAGCTATGTCATGAATTCTTAATGTAATATATAAATGTAATATTTTGACGATATAGAAATCAAAATTTTTAAAAATTATTACTTAAAAATTCTGATTTTGATTAAAAAGTTTAAGAGACAAATATATGGTGTTTCACTGTTGATGTAATGAAATTGCGACACAGAAAGTGATAATGGGGCTGCACAATGAATTGAGAATATAATGTTATCGCAGTATCAACTAGAGCTGAGCGATTTTATCGATTCTGCGATATATATCGATATTGTATTGAGTATCGATTTTTCAGCCGCGGGTATCGATATTCTAAGCTTCTTCCAAAACCCCCGTGTCCCACCTTTAAAAGCTTGCAAGCAACAATTTGCACTGTTTAAATAAATGAAACTTTTTTTCTCAACAAATCTTTTATTCATTTTGTCCAGCATTTACAAGCTGCCTGTCAGCCATATAATGTGTAATTGATGCTTTCAGTTCAATTAATTCAAACAAAGTCATTGGAACACTCGCAAGATGTCACCAAAATCACTTTGTCCCTTTAAAATTTTTTGGAAAATGATGTAAATGTATTGCAAGATGAAAATTGATATATATCGTATCGTGAGCCAAATATCGTGTATCGTATCATATCACGAGATTAGTGTATCGCTACAGCCCTAATATCAACATGTACAATATCAATATCGCAAAGACAAAAATCACAATAAGTGCTGGTTATTTTCAATTATAAATTTGACAAATCAGATGAAACCTCCAGTTTAGATGCTGATTTAATTAGAGTGTTAATGCGCTTGTTGCCAGATGCAGCTTTGTTTGATTTGTTTATTTTTTTGCCAGATGTTATTTTTTGTTTGTTTTTTGTTTTTTTTTGCTGGACTAGAAACGATACATTTAATGTTTTCGTGTGTGCATGTTCCATGTCCTGTCAGTGGATAATGCCGTAGTAAATTAAATTACTGCCCCAGTAATTTAGAGTGATTGATCATAACTTTGGTTAAATCTGAGTAGATGAGGGCTGAAAAACTAGCGAGGAGATGAAATCTGAACGTACACAACAAAAATGCTCCAACAACCTCAGCTGCAGTACTCATGGACAAACACTTCCAGAACCAGAACAACATGATGATGTTGGTGTTGTTGGTACTGCTAACCTGTCGCCAGCAACTAACTCATTCGTCGCCACAATTTCAGTGTATGTAAACAGGAAACCAAAAGGTTTGAACCGCCTCAGCTCCTTTGATAGTGATTGCGTCATTCCAAGTTTGTTTTTCTTATTTTTTCCTTATTTTAACAGTTAAAGTGATGTGCTACTGCCTTCAGGTGGTATGGAGCGGTAGTTCACTAACTCAGTAGATCCTATCAGGTCCGTTACTGTAAACCCAGCTGTGGTGCCGAAAAGGTTGACAGATGAGGTCCGACAGGAGTCTCCATGGACTGTGATGTTTGCAGATGACACTGTGGTCTGTCGTGAGAACCCCTTAGGGTTATTACCCGTTATGTTAGGGTTATTACAGTAGTTTTATTACAGCTTCTACGTTCGAAGCATTTCATGTTCAGATCGGGCTTCTGTCCTTTTAGCTCATAATCCAAACACAGTCTGTAACTGCAGGTTGTTTCTAACTGTTTTTATGTTCCGTACGTGTGATTTTTTTCTCTCTTTTGGACCTTTTAATAAAATATTCATTTCTGCATGCGTACAGATTGTTCTCACAGAGACGTCACATGGACCCAACAGGAAGTAGAGGGTCTTACACGATTCTACATGCAGCCTTTTTAGTTTTTCTGTCCTCCACTTCTGTCCCTGAGCGCTCACGATGTGAAGATGAACCGCGGCGGGGGGGGGGGGGCGTCCTTCATTCACTCAGAAACGAGGGAGGACGGGGACAGAGGAGAGGTGGAGGAGGGGGACGGAGGGACGAAGATCTGCTGGTTACATAAAGCTCCATCACGATACAGCTGAAATAAACATGAGACCCGAATCACAACTGGAGGAGACTCAGCGGAGGATTAAAGGGCCAGTCCGCCGTTTCCTCCCTGCAGCTCCACAACCTCAGGGTTCGGATCACATGTTTGCCTCCGTACGGTTACGTTTTTATCATCTGATCTTAGTTCCCAGACGGATGGACTCACTGGCAGGCGTCCAGATCCTAGAACCCATCCTGCCTCCACCGGTGGGAGGTGGTCCTGCTGGTGGTTCTGGGCTCCGCTTTGGCCTCCGTCATTCCAGAAGTCTGCTGGTTTTGTTCAGGTCCAGTTTTGTTCTTGTGGGCTCTGAGGTGGAGCTCTTGTGATTGCAAACCTGCAGAGACTCCTGGGAAGTTTCACATTCTGTCTCACTGTAGAGGTCCAAACAGTTTGGATCAGCTGTTTCTCTGAGACCAGTTCAGGACACCTGGATGCTCCTCACCCTCTCTAATGAATGAATAATGTTGCAATGAGAAAGGTTCATCTGGGGTTGTATTTGTTCTGGACTAGAGGTCTTCACGGGTCCACTTTCATGGACCCGAACCCGAATGGACCCGAGAAAATTCGACCAGAAACCGACCCGACCCGAGCTATTATCATAAGTTCGGGAGTCCGAACCCGAATGGACCCGCAATATTTGGACCCGGAACCGACCCGACCCAAGTCTTTAGTTTCCGACCACGAACCGAACTGAGTTACCCGAATAGAACCGAGACAATCCAGCCCATAGTTCATGTTAAAGTTGTCTAGCGTTAAATAAAACTTGATTTTCTTACCTAAAGTTGTCTTCTTCTACTGGTTCAGTTGCTACATAGGCTACGTGATGTAAACAACAATAAATCCACATCATTATTTTCTTTGTGGATACAGATGCTATTGGTAGCAACTGCTAATGCTAATAGCCTACACCGGTCAGGGTGTGTCGTAAACATGTTCTCTCATCCAACGTTGTCATGTTGGCGATCCGTTGTGCTTTACAGCTGCTGGACAAACCGCTAATAACACGCTACGGCAACATGATTATTTCATGACAAACATGCCACGTTAATGAATAATTAATTAAACTGCCCCGAGTCCTGACATTAGCTGCCACGGCCAATATTTTTACCTCTCTGGAGTAAACATGGACCCAGCCTGTCAGAGAGCACCGACCGGACCCGAGACTAACTGTACTGATTCAGACCCGAACCCGGAGTCACGTCTTTTGAATGGACCCGAGACCCGATTCGGGTCAGGTTGGAACCTCGGGTTTTCGGGTTGTCGGGTTGTTCCGAAGTCCTCTATTCTGGACAGAGACAGCGCCCCCTGTAGGACTCATTCCTGCAGGATTATCGTCAGTGTTTGTTCAAAGCTCTGAACCTTTGAGTCAACTTCTAAAGAGTCACATTTGTCCCCCGCAGGTGTCTTCCTGATCCCATACCTGCTCATCGTCTTCATTGGAGGAATCCCCATCTTCTTCCTGGAGATCGCGCTGGGTCAGTTCATGAAGGCCGGCAGCATCAACGTGTGGAACATCGCCCCACTCTTTAAAGGTGCAGTACGCCGCAAGGGAGGGCGGGAGACCACGGGGCCCCTCCCCTCAGGGGGAGGAGACCTCATTCAGACCAGACAAAGATCTGGTGGGGCGTGGGTCACATGATCACAAACATAAGAAGACTGTCAGGTGTCAGAAGTTCAGGGTTGCTGAGAACCTTGGTGTGTCAGCAGAAAGGTCTCCATCACGTTCAGATGGACGCAAACTTCACATTAAGCCTCAGATAACCTCGTTGCTGTGGCAACCACCATAAATCCCCACAGTAAGCAGTTTATTAGGTAACTCTGAGACACTCGGGTTCAGCTTTCTGTGGAGGCAATAAACCGGCTGTACGTGCGCACACATACACACACACACTCCCGAGTGCTTATCAGAGCCCTGATCTGAGCAGGAGGTCACATGACTGCTGTGATGGCTCAGTTTACCTGTGAGCGGCTGTGAAAGCGCTGCTCAGTCTGACCCACTTCCTCCCTTCGACGCGGCAGGAGAACCTGATGGAGAACCTGACGGGTCAGCAAGGCTCCGCCCCCCCCAACCCCCTCGTCTTTAAAACAGGTACCAGGGGAAGTCAGTAGTTCCCAGTCAAACCAGTCAGCCACTCCCTGTGGCTCCATCTGGTCCACGTGGGACCTTTTCATCCTCATGGACCCCAAATGGAGACGATGTAGTCAAATATACATTTCCCATGAATGTTACAAGTGGACTAAATTGATTTGAGCTCAGAAAGGGACAGAATGATAGTCCAGACTGGTCCCTCTGAGAGTCCAGAGTCCAGACTGGTCCCACTGGGATTCCAGAGTCCAGACTGGTCCCTCTGAGAGTCCAGAGTCCAGACTGGTCCCACTGAGAGTCCAGACCTGTTCCTCTGAGAATCCAGTCTGGTCCCTCTGAGAGTCTAGACTGGTCCCTCTAACAGTCCAGAGTCCAGACTGGTCCCACTGAGAGTCCAGACCTGTTCCTCTGAGAATCCAGACTGGGCCCTCTGAGAGTCTAGACTGGTCCCTCTAAGAGTCCAGAGTCCAGACTGGTTCCTCTGAGACTCTAGACTGGTCCCTCTGAGAGTCCAGACTGGTCCCTCTGAGAGTCCAGAGTGGTCCCACTGAGAGTCCAGACCGGTTCCTCTAAGAGTCCAGAGTTCAGACTGGTCCCTCTGAGACTCCAGACTGGTCCCTTTGAGAGTTCAGACTGGTCCCAATGAGGGTCCAGAGTCCAGACTGGTTCCTCTGAGAGTCCAGACTGGTCCCATTGAGAGTCCAGACTGGTCCCAGTGAGAGTCCAGAGTCCAGACTGATTCCTCTGAGAGTTCAGACCAGTCCTATTGAGAGTCCAGACTGGTTCCTCTGAGAGTTCAGACTGGTCCCTCTGAGAGTCCAGACTGGTTCCTCTGAGAGTCCAGACTGGTTCCTCTGAGAGTCCAGGCTGGTCCCTCTGAGAGTCCAGATTGGTCCCATTGAGAGTCCAGACTGGTTCCTCTCACAGTCCAGACTTGTCCCTCAGAGAGTCCATGTGGACCACCATGGAACTTGTAGACAAACCCACCTGGGACTCATTCTGCATACGACCCCTCAGATTATTTTATTCTATGTTTCCAGGACAAAACAAGTCTTCAGGTCTGAAGGTGTTAATGAACAACTGAACATTTACAGCAGGCGTGTTTACGTTAAAGAGTTACTCTGTTTTTCAGTGAGTTAATAATTACATACCCTAGTTTTAAAGTGTTAGACTGCCGCCAGCCCGCCTGTCAGGCGTCATCAACAGTCAGTGAATGTAAACACACTGAACGGTGACATTCTAATCCTGTTAAAAAATGTAAAAAACACAGGTGTTTAATTTAGAATCAGTGCAGGAATCCCTGCTGTCTTTAGTCCTGCCAACCACACAGGACAGCAAATGGACGGGGGACAGCTCAGCTCATTTCCACATGAACAAAACTCAGTTCAGTTAATGCACCAACACCTCCAACAACAACTCCAACAACATCTCCACCATCATGTACACTAACGTATGCACCATCATATCCATCATCATATCGACCATCATATCCACAAACATCTCTACCATCATCTCCACCAACATCTTCACCAACATCTCCACCAGCATCTCCACCATCATCTCCACCATCATCTCCACCAACATCTCCACCAACATCTCCACCAGCATCTCCACCATCATCTCCACCAACATCTCCACCATCATCTCCACCATCATCTCCACCAACATCTCCACCAACATCTCCACCAGCATCTCCACCAACATATTCACCAGCATCTCCACCATCATCTCCACCAACATCTCCACCAACATCTCCACCATCATCTCCACCAACATCTCCAACATCATCTCCACCATCATCTCCACCAACATCTCCACTATCATCTCCACCAACATCTCCAACATCATCTCCACCATCATCTCCACCAACATCTCCACCATCATCTCCACCATCATCTCCACCAACATCTCCACCATCATCTCCACCAACATCTCTACCATCATATCCACCTACATCTCCATCATCATCTCCACCAACATCTCCACCAACATCTCCACCATCATCTCCACCAACATCTCCACCAACATCTCCACCAGCATCTCTACCATCATCTCCACCAACATCTCCACCATCATCTCCACCAGCATCTCCACCAACATCTCCACCAGCATCTCCACCATCATCTCCACCAACATCGTCACCAACATATTCACCAACATCTCCACCAACATCTCCACCATCATCTCCACCAACATCTCCACCATCATCTCCACCATCATCCCCACCAACATCTCCACCAACATCTGCACCAACATATTCATCAACATCTCCACCATCATCTCCACCAACATCTCCACCAACATGTCCACCAGCATCTCCACCATCATCTCCACCAACATCTCCACCAACATCTCTACCAGCATCTCCACCAACATCTCCACCAACATCTCCACCATCATCTCCACCATCATCTCCACCAGCATCTCCACCAACATCTCCACCAACATCTCCACCACTCCACCAACATCTCCACCATCCACCAACATCTCCACCAACTCAGCACCACCATCCATCCACCACATCTCCACCATCATCTCCACCAACATCCACCATCTGCACCAACATATTCACCAACATCTCCACCATCATCTCCACCAACATATTCACCAACATCTCCACCAACATATCCACCAACATCTCCACCATCATCTCCACCATCATCTCCACCAACATCTCCACCAACATCTCCACCATCATCTCCACCATCATCTCCACCAAAATATCCACCACTATATTAACCAACATCTCCACCATCATCTCCACCAACATATTCACCAACATCTCCACCAACATCTCCACCATCATCTCTACCAACATATCCACCAACATCTCCACCATCATCTCCACCAACATATTTACCATCATCTCCACCAGCATTTCCACCATCATCTCCACCATCATCTCTACCAACATATCCACCAACATCTCCA
This sequence comes from Hirundichthys speculiger, assembly GCA_018398805.1. Classification (NCBI taxonomy): domain Eukaryota; kingdom Metazoa; phylum Chordata; class Actinopteri; order Beloniformes; family Exocoetidae; genus Hirundichthys; species Hirundichthys speculiger. Next base: position 131,072 of record JAGFBZ010000490.1, on the reverse strand, counting down.
CCAACATCTGCACCAACATATTCACCAACATCTCCACCAACATCTCCACCAACATCTGCACCAACATATTCACCAACATCTCCAACATCATCTCCACCAACATGTTCACCAACATCTCCACCAACATATTCACCAACATCTCCACCATCATCTCCACCAACATCTCCACCATCATCTCTACCAACATATCCACCAACATCTCCACCAACATATTTACCATCATCTCCACCATCATCTCCACCATCATCTCCACCATCATCTCTACCAACATATCCACCAACATCTCCACCAGCATCTCCACCATCATCTCCACCAACATATTTACCATCATCTCCACCAACATCTCCACCATCATCTCCACCAACATATTTACCATCATCTCCACCAACATCTCCACCAACATCTCCACCATCATCTCCACCATCATCTCCACCAACATCTTCACCAACATCTCCACCAACATTCACCAACATCTCCACCATCATCTCCACCAACATCTCCACCATCATCCCACCACATCACCATCATCTCCACCAACCATCATCTCCACCACACCATCATCTCCACCAACATATTTACCATCATCTCCACCAACATCTCCACCATCATCTCCACCAACATATTACCATCATCTCCACCAACATCTCCACCACATCTCCACCAACATCTCCACCATCTCCACCAACATCACCACCAACACCAACATCTCCACCATCTCACCACACATCTCCACCATCATCTCACCACATCTCCACCAACATCTCCACCATCATCTCCACCAACATCTCCACCATCATCTCTACCAACATATCCACCAACATCACCACCATCATCTCCACCATCATCTCCACCAACATATTTACCATCATCTCCACCAGCATCTCCACCATCATCTCCACCATCATCTCTACCAACATCTCCACCAACATCTCCACCAGCATCTCCACCATCATCTCCACCATCATCTCTACCAACATCTCCACCAACATCTCCACCAGCATCTCCACCATCATCTCCACCAACATATTTACCATCATCTCCACCATCATCTCCACCAACATCTCCACCAACATCTCCACCATCATCTCCACCATCATCTGCACCAACATCTCCACCATCATCTCTACCAACATATCCACCAACATCACCACCATCATCTCCACCATCATCTCCACCAACATATTTACCATCATCTCCACCAGCATCTCCACCATCATCTCTACCAACATCTCCACCAACATCTCCACCAGCATCTCCACCATCATCTCCACCATCAACCCACATCTCCACCAGCATCTCCACCATCATCTCCACCACACCATCATCTCCACCATCATCTCCCCAACATCTCCACCACATCTCCACATCATCTCCACCATCATCTGCACCAACATATTTACCATCATCTCCACCAACATCTCCACCAACATCTCCACCAACTCTACCATCATCTCCACCAACATATTTACCATCATCTCCACCAACATATTTACCATCATCTCCACCAACATCGCCATATCTAACTCTGACCCTCTTTGTTCCATATCTAGAACATGCCAACACCTGCCAAAACCCAAGTTGGGTCCAGTTCATGAACTTTGAGATGCGTTGATTGGAGAGATGACAAACACACCATTTAACTAACTTTTCCTGGCAGGATTTCAGGAGCAGAAACAAATGTTGACCAGCAGAAACACCAGACGTAACCTCCAACGGTCCAGTAGAGGTCCTGGTTTCATCCAGAAATCTGGACTGTACGTGTCCGTCAGAGTTCATGAGTGATGCTCCGGGTCATGTATGTTCCTGTCCCTCCTGGTCTCTGCAGGTCTGGGCTACGCCTCCATGGTGATCGTGTTCTTCTGCAACACCTACTACATTATGGTTCTGGCCTGGGGCTTCTACTACCTGATCAAGTCATTTAGCTCCACCCTCCCCTGGTCCACCTGCGACAATGCCTGGAACACGCCCAACTGCATCGAGATCTTCCACCACCAGGACTGCAAGAACGCCAGCTTAGCCAACACCACCGTGGGCAGCGGGAACATGACCTGCGCCGACCTGGCCGACGCCCGCTCGCCCATCATCGAGTTCTGGGAGTGAGTGCTGCTGTCCAGGGCCAGGTTCTGCTGGGTCGGGCCTGCTGATGGAAGCAGAGGGTCTGACCGCCAACCCTGGCGTTTTTGTGTCTCTGCGCAGAAACAAGGTGCTGAACATCTCGTCGGGCCTGGATGAACCGGGCCAGATGAACTGGGAGCTGATGCTGTGTCTGATGGCCGTGTGGGTTCTGGTTTACTTCTGCGTCTGGAAGGGAGTCAAGTCCACCGGGAAGGTAGCACATGTTATGTTCTTGACATAAACGGGGCTGATCATGAAATGTACTTACCGTGGCTCTCTGAAGACCAAAAACAAAACCGTGTTTGTTTGGGCCAGGTTGGAGAGCCTGAAGACGTTTCCCAAGACGATAAACGTCACGGTGTCGGTAGTGTTGCTTCAGGGCAAGAGTCTCAATTTTTTCAATAAAAGTCAGGAAACCAGTTTCCTTTTTGCTCAGATCAGGACGTGCAGCACGACTGAACCGCAGCTCTGCTGTGAAGACGAGGAGTTCCTGCTTCCTCCGCTGCAGATGAAAACCTCCTGAACCAAGGCTCGTTCATCCGCAGCGGTCGGACATGTGACGCGGTTGAACGCCAGCAGAACTCTGAAAGAAAATGTAGTATTGTCCCTTTAAGACTCCCAACCGTCAACTGGCGGCTGATTCATTCACTCTCAGTGTGTGTGTTGTGGTTACGAGATTCACGCACACTCGTCACATGGTTGGATTGGTGTTACTATGGCTACGGTGGGTGGGTGGGTATGGGAGGGGGAGGCACCAGGGCCTGTGAGGTGGCAGTTGCTGATTGGCCGTGTTGATGGGAGGGCAGCTTGACTGCAGTGGGACGTGACTGAGAGGACATGGAAGCTGTCCGATCTGCTGCAGCACCAGCATCAGTGACAGTAATATTATTATTGATTATTGATTATAATGAAGCAGAAGGATCCACACTGGATCTGAATCCACATTCACTTCAGTAGGAAGAAAGATGAAAGACAACAGATGACATACACGGATGGATAGATGCAGCCTTGTAAAAGTTAGTAACACCTCCTTAATTCCATATTTGCGGGCAATCCCAAGTACCTTCAGTACTTGGGAGTTCCAACGTTCCAACTTCCACATCCAAACTGAAAGTCAGAAATGCTGCAGTTCTTCTCCTGACCACTAGGGTCACCCACTGAGTCAGTCTCTATTAACCTACAACTTTACTGCACAAATAAACATATTTACAGTCTTGTCCAAACAAAATAGTTCTTGTCCCTCACAGATAGATTTCACATCCATGACAACTGTATGGGGAAATTCATGTACCTAAATTTATGTAAAGCATCCAATTTATGTATGATTAGGGGTGTGATATTTTGATTGACAGCTGGCATAGCCAATGCTAGCTGTAATCACTTTAGCTACTGTCTTGTGGACCTTAATAATTTTTATCTCAAAGATAATGGTTTGTTTTGCTGTTAACCATACTAAAAGACCTCTGGAACTAGGGTTGGGCACCGAAAAATGATTCCAAGTAGAAATCGGTTTCTAACATCTGGTTCTGGAATCGTTTAGAAGATTTTTGAATTTCGATTCCTTTTTTCGGTTCCTAAATGTCCGCGCTTTTTTTTTTTTTTTTTGATTCATTGCACTAGTTTGTTGATGTTACTCCGCCTGGCGTACTCAACTCCGCGCTAGTGTCGACGTCATGTCCGTCACCGACGGGACTTCACTCGCCACAACATGGATCCCAAGAGAGACGCCGCTCTCGAGTTTGGCTGCATTTCAGTCCGGGAAATGACGGCTACCTGGCGCAGTGAAACATCTTCAGGAAGCGTGTTACTGCCAAAGGAGGGTGCACGACTAATATGGCAAAACTCCTTCGCCTGCATCAGAAAAATAAACGAGTGTACCGTATTGAATTGACCTTTCAGTAAGCACTGCCCCCTTCCTAGTTACTGTTGCTAGGCCAGACAAACTTTCTGCTCTTCCGTTAAGGACTGTGTTAATTCGCTATTTTCTGATGGTTTCTGATGTTAATATTATACTATAATAACTCCATGGTGCAGTGGCGGCTGGTGAAAAAAAATCTAGGTGGGGCTGGTGTGCCAACATTTTTCCCTGCCTAATCTAGCATAAGCATTAAAATGAACAGTCGGAAAATGACAACAGGTCCACAATAATAATGTAATTTCAGTTTCCAGTTTCAAATAAGAAGTAACAATTTACAGCTATATTAGACTTTATGCTATCAAATACTATACAATCAAGGGATAAATTGTCCCTCTGGAAGGATGCTGTGCAGCCTCTCCAATAAGACACCAGCTGTTGAATCCGCACAGCTGTTGGGTAGCTTGATGAATCAATAGAACCGCTCCTGTATATTGTTGGGTCCATCAATGTACCTCAGTACCAGGACTAGCTGACATTATGTCCCCACATTGCTTATTCAAAAGCACCACAAAATTTAACACAATTGATTATCTTGGACACAATATTACGGTTTTTATCTACCTCTTCATTGTGCCTTCTTTCAGTAATGTGGTGCCCATCATCTGGCTGCGTTGCTATGCCAATCTTTCCGAGCACAGCTATCTTTACGCAGTTTTCCATGTGAACTTTGGATCGCTCATGTTTCTTGAACCGTTCAGAGGTGCTTTAAGTCAGTTAGTCCAGTCTTTGTCCAAGTCCAATCACATCTGTCACTTCTGAAGAGGATACAGGGGAAACAGAAAAGTGCATTAGCTGCTCCACAACCTGCCAGCCACGTCTCAGGGTTCAACCAACTCTGACAAAAACTCAGTTTGTATGATTTACCTTTCTCCTTCGTTTACTGGAAAATGTTAATTTCAGGCTTGTAAGGTCCCAGCTCCTTAACGAGAAGTTTTTTCTCCGTCGTCCGTCTCACAAAAGGGAACATTAATAATGATTTCACCGAATTAGGTGGAAGCTGCTCTTGAACTCCAGTTGTCGCCATCTCTCTTCCTCGTTGCCGTATTTTTTTTTCTCCCGACGTAGGACAGAGTCTGGGAGTCGCTCTACGAAATAAATAAAACTACCGCTGGCCCTTCACGTAGCTCTAGCTCATAAACCTTCACGCATTTTACGTAGCTGTTGGAGCGACATTTCCAGCGCCCCATCGGCATTAAATTTGGTGACGTTGATAGGCCAATTATCAATAATTTTTCCCTAGCAACCATAACCGGATTGGCTATTTAGCTGCAGGTCAGGGGCGCTTTGCCGAGCGCCCCGTGAGAGAATGACGCACTGTAGGTCGGTGGAAATTCACTGTTTAATGAGTGTCAGTTGGTGGAAATGTTGTTTAAATTATTTAAATCGCATGTAGGCACACACATACAATTAATTAATCTGATGCTGATCAAAAAAATAAATAAAAATAAAATAGAATAAATATTTTTCCCCTCCACAGCTGGTGGGGCGGCGCCCCAGCGCCCCCTATGGGCCAGCCGCCTCTGCCATGGTGAAATATTGCTGCTGGGGACCTGCAACAGTGACTCGAGGTGTCCAGAACGTTTGGAGGAGACATTTTTATTCCCCTTCCCAAACCAAAACAAACAACGTGACATCCCAATTATGTTGGCTGCGAGGAGTAAAATGACAGTGGAGCAAACACACGAGTGCCACAGAAAAGTAACAGCCTATGTGGTGAAAAGGCTCCTCCCCTTCTCAGTTTTTTTAATGAAAAAATTCTACTGTTAGATAAGTCGCGATCTGTTGACCTACACATCAAAGAATCGGAATCAAGAATCGTTTTGAACAGGAATCGAAACAGAGAATCGGAATTGTAATCTGAATCGGAATCAGAATGGTTAAAATCCAAACGATGCTCTACCCTATCTTGGACTGGTTCTGGGTCGGTCTGGAAGGGTTCAGAGATGAAGCGAAGCAGTCTGGAAGCACCTATCGTCATTTCTGTTTGAAAACTGCTCACTGGGGCTAACCAGAGAAAAACAGATGGACTGTTTCTGGCTCATCAGCTTCCTTTACAACCATGTGAGAGACTGATAAAGTCATACGCTCACACAACTGTGCACGTATCGCATGTGCTGCATGTGTCCTCGCTTTGTTGGTGTTTTTTACTTGGACCTCACTATGCATAAAGTACAAGAATGTGTGTGTGTGTGTGTAGATGTTTGTGCACAGTTGCAGTGCTCACACGCTTCTCAGTACCAACAGAAACACTTGGTGTTGTTGGTCGTCAGCAGGAAGCTGAAAGCTGAGCCCAGCTAGGCGAGAGAGCCTGAGATACACTGAGAAACAGAGAGAGAGAGACGGTCCATTCACAGATCTGCCGTCAGAAGTGAAACGTGCACACTGAAACCAGGCACGGATCCAGACTGATGTCAGCAGTGATGGAGGGTGTTCGCCTCCTAAATCCTTCAGACCATGCACACGTGTTTTAGAGAACTTCAAAATGATCTGATGATGTAAAAAAAAATAGAGGAGAAGTGACAGAATTTAATATTAAAACTAGGGCTGGGCAAGTTAATGCGTTATTATCGCGTTTATTAACGCCGACATTTATTTTATCGCGTGTTTTGAAAAGTCTGTTAATGGCTGCTGTGGAAGATAATTGGCAGTAAACATGCGGAAAAGCTAAAACAGACATGGAGAACGGTAAAAATCTGTGAACTTTACAGTTCAGGTAGCAACTCAGGTAGCAATGTTAACAATTCTGTCTGGAAAAGATAATTCTGCAATGCAACAAAACTTTGGCGTCATTCCTCCATGTTCCATCAGATCTGCTCCATGTGTTCACTGTCCTGCTGTTCTGCTGGTTACTGCAGTGCGGCTCCATCTAGTGGCACAGATGTGTAATGACAACAGAAAGTCCAGTCCTCCATTATAAAACAAATTCAGTTCTGTGGCCCGTTTTTAATTTCGTATTTTTGATCCAAGTCTAAAATTGAAATATAAAAAAACAGGCATTTTTTTTTGTTTTTTGTGTTAGATTAATAAATGAAAAATGCAATAAAATGTCACTTTTTAATTTCTTTAAAATTTTTGATTGACAATTGAAAATGGAAAGAATGAATGATACACAGATTGGTAAAGTTACTGAACTTTAACATAGACATTTTAATTTTAAAGTTCTCCCAGACGGAGGATTCAACAGAAACAAGGTTATTTGTAACAACTGAGTTAAAAGTTTCTGCTGTTACCTCAGAAATGACCTGTTTTAATGTTCTGATTGTGCTCAGACACAATCGTTTTTTTGGATTTTGTTTGTAGACTTTTTATTTTTTATAAAAACAGGATGACATTAATGCCCTGGCAGTGGCCATAAGCTTAATTATTTTGCTTATTTTGTATTATTTAAGATGAGATTTACACTAAATATGTCTTACTGACAAGTGCTGATATCAAAAGATATGGCACTTTAGTTCATATGGCAGGAGGACATTTTAACAAAAGTGCATTTTACACTACTTTTGAATACATTATTTGATTTTGCAAAAAAAATAAATAAATGAAAAAATGAAAAATGAATTATTATTGAAAAACAATGAAAATTTTAAAATAACACGAAGGGTCATAGAGGAGGTGTAGTGACCTGAAAGTGTGTGGGATTCTGGGTAAAAACCAAAAAAACCAAACTGTTTATATGAAACTAGATCTCACCTGGGACCGGCCGCTCTCCGTGGTTCTGAAACTCCAGATTCCTGCAAGTGTGTGTTCTGCGTCTCAGCAGGCCTCAGATCAGCTTCGTTCCCGCTGTGTTCTGCTGTTGTCGTAGCCTCGTTCTCACAGATGGAGCTGATCATCTTCACCGGGTTTTTGTGTCAGGAAGCAGCAGGAGCTGCTGAGCCTCTTCTTCATCATCTTCCTCTGTGATGCAGCTCAGAACCAGGGCACACAGAGAATCCAAAAACCAAACTCCATAGAGATTAAGTGCATTTTCCAGTTTGTGTTACATCAACTGAATCTAATGAAAATAATAAATTTCCTGTTGTTTAATAAGCAGCTGATGGAGCATCTGAGGAGGGAAGGAAGGATCGAAGGAAGGAAAGAACTGATTGGTTAACTCATATCTAAAAGAGAAATGGTTTTTCTGTCCAGCTCAGTGACATTTCTTCTTCTGTGCTCCCTCACTTGGTCTTGTGGGGAACCACAAGGTTCCATTCTGGGCCCCTCACTGTTGTCCATATACATGCTGTCCTTGAGGTCCATTTTTGAGAGACACATTCTGTCTCAATAAAAATGCAACAACAATGTCTCTGATCTGCTGGATGTCTGGAACTGTTGGCCCTTCAAGGTGTTTTTTAATCCTCATTATTGAACTTGTAAACACTTTGGCTGCTTTTAGATGAACTTTATAAATAAGTTTGAGCCAATCTTGCGTCTGGTGGTTTTTACTGTCCAACGCGTTCACATCTGGAGAAGGTGAAAAGTCTGGTTGACTAAAGTCAGAGTCACTGGTGAGCGTTTGAACTGTGACGTCAGTATTCCAGAGACCTTCAGGCTTGTGATCCATGACGTGAACCGGCGTGTTTACGTGTTTGCTGGTGTGTTTGCGTGCTTCAGATCGTGTACTTCACGGCCACCTTCCCCTACGTGGTCCTCATCATCCTGCTGGTCAGAGGCGTCACTCTCCCCGGGGCGTACAATGGCATCATGTACTACATCAAACCGGACTGGTCCAAGCTGGAGGAGGCTCAGGTGGGTTTGTACGCTGGGCTGTTCGCCCTGAACTCTGACTGTCAGGTAGTTATCAGGTAGAGTGGATTCAAACATTTGAAACGTGTAGCAGTGACATTTCCGAACACCTCAGAAGTCTCACCTGCGCTCTCTGACCCTCCAGGTGTGGATAGACGCCGGCACGCAAATCTTCTTCTCCTACGCCATCGGCCTCGGAGCGCTGACTGCTTTGGGAAGCTACAACCGCTTCAACAATGACTGCTACAAGTACGACACATATGACGCATGCACACATCCACTTAAGGTCAAAACAACTAACCCTCTGAAATTAATAACCAACAGTATCGTGTTTTGACTCACAACTGACATCAACATGTTCTACTGAGTTAGTCGACTGAGTTAGCACTTGAGGATCTCTTGAGGGATCTGAGCCCAGTAAAAGTAGACCAGCAGCAGATTTCTCTACACTATTGCTCAGAATATCAACAGAATCCTCTTTTCCGATCACGAACCGAACCGAGTTACCCGAATAGAACCGAGACAATAGAGCCCATAGTTGCTCATGTTAAAGTTGTCTAGCGCTGAATAAAACTTGATTTTCTTACCTAAAGTTGTCTTCTTCTACCCGGTTCAGTTGCTACATAGGCTACGTGATGTAAACAACAATAAATCCACCTCGTTATTTTCTTTGTGGATACAGATGCTATTGGTAGCAACTGCTAACGCTAATAGCCTACACCGGTCAGGACGTGTCGTTAACATATTGTCTCATCCAACGTTGTCATGTTGGCGATCCATTGTGCTTTACAGCTGCCTGGCAAACCGCTAATAACACATTACGGCAACACGATTGTTTCATGACAAACACGCCACGTTAATGAATAATTAATTAAACTGCCCCGAGTCCTGACATTAGCTGCCACCGCCAATATCTTTACCTCTCTGGAGTAAACGCGGACCCAGCCTGTCAGAGAGCACCGACCGGACCCGAGACTAACTGTACCGATTCAGACCCGAACCCGATGTCACGTCTTTTAATTGGACCCGAGACCCGATTCAGGTCAGGTAGGAACCTCGGGTTTTTGGGTTGTTGGTTTGTTCTGAAGACCTCTACTTTGCAGACATAAGTCAACCACGTGGACAGAAGCTCCAGGAACATCCAGGGTTCGGAGACACTCCTTCACAGAAACATGTCAGAGGTTCTGTTCACAAGCGGTCCGTCCTCCTTTACCTTCCCTCTGTCCGCATTAAATGTCTGATATCTGGGTAGAAGGAGATTCTTGTTGACGTCTTGCACTTATTTCCTCTCCAATGTTTTCACCACATCCAGGTTTGTTTTTAACAGAATTTGTCTCCCTGTACGTTGCAACGATGGAACCTCCAGCTATTTTAGACACAGCGAAACTCTCACGAACTCCAAAATGTCCATAAGTTCTGGTTCTGACAGTGTCACTCCTCTGAGTGCCTGTGAACTGAGGATCAACTGACCGCTGCTCTCTGCTGCCCTCTCCTGTCCTCTCCTGCAGGGACGCCTTCATCCTGGCTCTCATCAACAGCGGGACCAGTTTCTTTGCTGGTTTTGTCGTCTTCTCCATTCTGGGTTTCATGGCGGCCGAGCAGGGAGTTGACATCTCGCAGGTCGCCGAATCAGGTAACGACATGCGCAAAAGCTTCCTTGACCTCAACTCTTTCTGGGTCATCGGTCTGCAGCGTTGTTCTAATAAAAAGCTTTGAAGCTTGAAAGTTGAAGGTGCGTGAGAGAGACGGGCGTGGTTGGTGCGTCGGGTTGTTGGGTTTCAGCTGCAGAGATGCTCCTTCACAGTAACGCGTCCACCATCTGATGTTAACAAGCACAACGAGCCCTCCTCCTTTAGACCAACGAAGAAGGTAGATAATAATTAAGACCAGCAGAATATGTTCATAGGGTTAGTTGAACAACAGGTTTTCCAGCGAGAGAGGAAGTTAAAATCTGGAACTCTGGGTGCTGTTGCTTATTTTAACAGTAAATTACTGAATTTAAGATTTCCTGGCCAATCAAGGCATATAATTGTACTCATAAATTTAAGACTCAGTGAGTAAATAATACTCAAAACAAAATAAACTACAAAAGCACTCGGAGAGCACAACACTTCCCCCACATAGCGATTTACAGATTGCGATAAAATCCGCGTTCTGGATCAGATCCGGATCAGCCTTTGAATTTTTGATAGAGGTTCCCACTGTCAATCTCAGTGTCAAATTTAATAAATTTTGGGCAATAATTAATGGAGATCAAATCAAATCAAATCAAAAATACTTTATTAATCCCCCAAGGGGGAAATTCAAGTTTCAGTACACCAGTCTGGTGTACTAGAGGAGCTGCTAGCGTCCAGCGCTCCTTTTTCATGCCAGGTCCCGTGGTCCGAGTGCTAACTCCAGTTAACAGCCGTTAAAACAGTTAACAGCCGTTAAAACCAGTATATCGCCATAATGATGACAGTGAGATATCTCCAGGTCAGAGGACGAAACACCGATGAACCAGACCGTCTCCTCTGAGAAGACCGAGCTCTGAGATATTGCGAAACAAAATTTTCGGCCCCATTGACCGCAATGTTATCGAAAATTTGAAAGGGATCCAGAATCCAGGATTTCTTCCGGATCACACCCAAAATTAAATCAGTTATTTCTTTTTACATTTCTGACAACTCCTGAAAATTTCATCAAAATCCATCCATAACATTTTGAATTATCTTGAACACAGACAGACAGATAAACGCCAGTAAAAACATAACCTCCTTGGTTGGAGGTAATTATCTCATATTTTAATATCTTGGCAACAACAGAACAGTTTGCAGTGTAATGACGAGCTCCTGGTCATCATGCATCTGAACCAGGAATGCTGGAGCAGGGAAACCTGGACCAGGGGACTGGGAGGAGTTCCTGCTCCTTCATGAGACCGTGGACCGTGACCTCCCAGAAGCCCCTCGGACATGGCGTCCCCACGTACCAGGAGCTGCGATCTTGTGTCGCAGGCGTCTCTTTGGAGTGAAAATAGTTTTGGACAGAGCGGTTGCAGGAACAGAAGTGAACCTGGAGGCGGTTTATTCTCGGAGAAGCTGAATGGAAATGCAGCCGTTTCACAGCTTCACAGCTTTTATTGACATTTTGAAATGCAACGTAACTTTTACGCCAAATCTGTCGTGGAGACGAGGCCGCCGTGTTGCCCGTGGACAGAAACTTCACACTCCAAATGAGGAAATGAATGAACCACGAGGACGCTGCCAATGCGTGTGTGCGCGTGCACGTGTGCAAGCGTGTGCGTGTGTGGTCGCCTGCCAACTGTACATGTATTATTAGCTCTGCAGCACATGACGTGACATCACCAGTGTGGTTATATCCAGCTTGCCCTCAGAAGGCTGCAGGTCTGAGAGGCTCATGCGGACAGGGTTCTGGACGGGGTTCTGCTGAAGTCTTCATTCAGACGGTCAGGAGTTTGCTGTTGTAACCCGTCATTGGGACAGTAGCTCCAGTGGACGTCGTGAAATGCAGCGTCCTCTGGTTTAGGGTTTACAGGAAGGGGTGTGTCTGCTGAAAGTGGCAACAGATGCTTCAGAGTGTCATTTATCATCTAATTTTAATCTCACTGCAAAAAGAACAAAAGTAAATCCACTTTACTCTGAATCCTGACACGTTTAAAATGGTTTAAAGTATTAGCCTCAGTGTGTGTGTGTGTGTGTGTGGGGGGGGGGGGGGGGGGGATTATTGAGAAGTGTCGCGACATGTGACTCGTCTCCATTTCATGAGGTTGGGCTCTGAAACACAACATGTGCAGCTGCAAACGCTCCTTTAACGTACAGATGAGGTTTAAAGCGGGTCAACGTGTTCTTAAAATTTCATTTGCAGCTGATTGGATGAAGCATGTGTCAATCAAGCCAGACTGTGAGGTCATAAGGGGCCAGTGAACCCGGTCTGAGGCGGTCCAGCCGTCCAAAACCCAGCAAACTGGCTCGGATTGATATTTTACAAATAGAATCAAAGGGTGAATTCCAAATACTCCCTTAACCCTCAATCTCAACCCTCAATCTCAAAAATGTGTGCTCCCGTGAAGTGCAAATGTCCCGATTCTTAGAAAGTCAAGTTGAGGGACGAGTTTGAGGGCTGTATCGCCCTCAATATTGAGATTCTCCGGCACCACCCTTGGAAGTAAGGGCTACCCAGAAGGCATAGCTTCGAGGCTAGACGTCTTCAAAAAGGATGTCGCCGAAAAAAGCTAGCTACAAATGCACATATTTTCATAGTTAATAAAGATATAAATGTTATGAAACAGTCTTAGGGCCTATTCCAATTCCTCCCTTAACCCTCAATTTTTGGCCCTCAATCTTAACCCTTAAAAGTAAGTGTCAGGGTTATCTTGTGACTTAGAAATGGGACACCCCTTGAGTGCAGTTACGTCTTCAGACTGAAATGTATCAGAGCCCGTGTTGTCTCTGTATTTCCTGAAGTGACACAGGGATAACATTGAAAAGAGCGCTGTATATTCTCTAAATAATATTAGCAAATAACACAATAGAGGATACATTATTCAGTCCTCCGTCGCTACACAACAAGGTATACAAGTAACGTGAAGCCAGCCGGGACCGCCGGTCCGGCAGCAAACATCGTAAAGTAAAAAAATTAATGTTATGCAACAACAATGTTAATCAATGAAAAAAGTCTCAAACAAAAACAATAAAATGATTTTGTAACATTTATATCTTTAAGAAGTACGAATATACTTACATTTGTAGCTAGCTTTTTTTGTCACCATCCTTTTCGAAGATGTCTTGACTGAAGACGAAATCCCTCCACTCCCTGGCCCCCCCGTATCTATCAGACCTCCTTCACTACCACACTTCATCGAGGAACCTTCGGTCCACCGGCATGGGACTGCTTGCTGTCCCTCGCACCAACCGACGCACCTTTGGGGACAGAGCTTTCAGTGTGGCTGCCCCCACTCTCTGGAACTCTCTTCCCTCTGACATACGCCATGCTGCAACCCTGGACTCATTCAAAGCATCACTCAAAACATCTGTTCATTCTGGCATTTGGTCTCGAGTAGCTAGGCTGAGTTTTTCCCGTAGCATGTGTTGTTGTCCGTTGTCTTTGTCCTCTGTTCTGTGTGTTACCACTCTGTAAAGCGTCCTTGGGTGTTCTGAAAGGCGCTATATAAATTGAATCTATTATTATTATTATTATTAATTACCCAGTGCCTTCTGGGTAGCCCTTACTTCCAAGGATGGTGCCGGAGAACCTCAATATTGAGGGCGATACAGCCCTCAAACTCATCCCTCAATTTGACTTTCTTGGAATCGGGACAACACTTGGACTTAGTGGGAGCGCACATTTTAGAGATTGAGGTTGAGATTGACGATTAACGGAGGAACTGGAATTCACCCTTACTGTCGTCGTTATATATATTCATATTATCTTATTCTTCTTCTTCGTCGTTTTCTTGACAGACTGGACGTAGCTTTGGCGTAAGGTCGCCCCCCACAGTCTGAAGACATAACTGGACTCAAGGGGTGTCCCATTTCTAAGTCACAAGATAACCCTGACACTTACTTTCAAGGGTTGAGATTGAGGGTTAACGGAGGAATTGGAATTGGCCCAAAGTCTCAGGAATCGCAGCCTTTGATCTATCTGGTTGCTACATTCCAGCAGCCCGGATGAAGGTCAGTCACAACGAGATGGACCACATGTGTCGATGAAGGGAGGGACTTAGGTGGAACGTTGAGCATCCAAAGGGTTCAGGTTCAGACTCTCAGTCACAACCTGGAGCACGTTCATTCTGTGTTTGACGCGTTAAAACCGTTTTTACGGCGACACACTTCACCAACGCTGACGTGAGTCTGAAAGCATCGAGGTTGGAACGTTCTGCTTCTGATCAAAAAGATTGAAGCACAAGATCTCAGCTGAAATCAGAAGAATGTCCACAGTTACTTGATGTTTTTTAATTCGGAATTAATTATTCCGAATTAAATAATTCAGAATTAAACTATTTTCCTTCGAGTTTACATGGAAATAGTAATTCCGAATAGAGGTTTACATGGAAAACACGTTTGATCGGCTTTATCCAATTCTGCTTAAGGTCTGGGGGTTGGGAAGGGTTCTGATTGGAAAGGGGGGGCGGACATCTTTACGTATTTACGTCTACCGGAAGAAAACAAACTTACTCGATTAGCACCAACATGGAGGACTATTAGTCTAGCCTACTAGGATTATTAGCATCCTTTTCGGATTTGTTTTGATTTTATTTTTGAAGCAGCAGCACGACAACATCATGTCGATGATTTTCTTTCGAAAACAAGCCCAGCGCGGAATATAAGCGTCATCGCGACAGACGGGCAAGAGAACGAGCATGTGCAGAAAGACCGGAATTAATTTAAAGCAGAATGAGTGTATACATGACCGTGGAATTATTCTATTCTGATTTAAAATCAGAATAAACCAGCCACTTACTTCAGAATTAGGTTTAATTCGGAATGGTCATTTTCATCGGAATTAGGTGTTTACATGGTAATTTGTAATCATTTTAAATCAAATTTAATTTTAATTCTGAATTAAAGAGGAATTAAAATTCCCATGTAAACGCACTGAATGTTGAGAAGAATTGTCTGGATTACAAAACCGTGTTTTGAACGTTGGTCATGAGCAGGTATCTTCTCGGCAGGTCTTAGCCAGGAGACAACGCCTTCGTATTTAGAGGGCGAACCTGATCACGGGGTCAAAACAACGGATGTCGACGGGAAACCCAGATATGAAGAGACCAGTCTGGGCGGTCAACCACGACATTGTTCGGACTCTAACCTGCGCGTTGTTTGTGTGCTCCAGGTCCAGGTCTGGCCTTCATCGCGTACCCCAAGGCCGTGAGTCTGATGCCGGTGGCCCCGCTCTGGGCGGCGCTCTTCTTCTTCATGCTGCTGCTGCTCGGACTTGACAGTCAGGTGACCAGAACCCGTCAAGACATCCTGATCTGATTCCCGGGTTCCTGTTCTCGGTACTGGGGACTGGAAATGATGATTGAGGGCGGGTCATGTGACTCTCAAAGACTTGAATCAGAGCAGCTGGACTTGAAGATGTCTGGAAGTCCAGTTACCTCGATTCAAGCTTTTGAGAACTGATCATTTCAAACATAAAAAAGTATCAGAAGTATCAGCGTAAAGCGTAGCCAGGATGGAGATGGTGCGTTCAGGGAGGCTCCGACAGTCTGACTGTGGCGCTGTGTGTCCCTGCAGTTTGTCGGGGTGGAGGGCTTCGTCACCGGGATCTTGGACCTGTTTCCCGGGAAGTATTACCATCGCTACAAGCGGGAAATCGCTGTGGCGATATGCTGCTCGCTGTGCTTCATCATCGACCTCTCCATGGTGACCCAGGTCAGTGAGGACGCTCTAACATGGCGTCGTTTCCTCCCCGAAGCGAACGCACAAACACTGAGCGGTTTGTCTCTGCAGGGGGGGATGTACGTCTTCCAACTGTTCGACTACTACTCGGCTAGCGGCATGACTCTGCTGTGGCAGGCATTCTGGGAATGCATCGTGGTGGCCTGGGTCTACGGTAGGATGCACGCACTCACACAGCTGTGTTGTTGTGGGACTGGAACAGGTGTGGGACTGGAACAGGTGTGGGGCTGTTATGATCCCAGTTCACGGAAAAGGTTGAATGTAAACGCTGTTCTGCTGATGTCACGAATATAACTGTGTTAAATAATAACTTAAAGAAGTTGTGGCCATGGAGTCTGTTAAACAGATAACTGCAGTCTGACTGTAGTCTAGCGTTAAATCAACAACAAAATGGAACTTTATTAACTGTGAAAGTATTTATTTTACAAAAATGAAGCCAAATATAGAAACTAATGTGGGCAACACCAAGTACCCACATGAATTAGCAGCTTGTAGATGCAAGAACCAGGGTGGACATTGGGATGTCAACAAGCCAGTTCTGAATAAGAGACATGATGGAGACGATCGAAATGACTCATCAGTGAGACGCCCTGAAGGATTCTGGTCAAATCCATCCATCATCTTTGTTTTAGATTTCATTTCAGTCATAGCTGAAACAAGAACTACCAGCTCCTGCTAGAGGCTCCAGCTCTAGTGGTCAGTAGGGGAACTGCAGCCTCTAGTGGTCGGTAGAGGAACTGCAGCCCTAGTGGTCAGTAGAGGAACTGCAGCCTCTAGTGGTCAGTAGAGGAACTGCAGTCTCTCGTAGAGGAACTGCAGCCTCTAGTGGTCGGTAGAGGAACTGCAACATCTAGTGGTCGATAGAGGAACCGCAGTCGCTAGTGGTCAGTAGATGAACTCTAGCCTCTAGTGGTCAGTAGAGGAACTGCAGCCTCTAGTGGTTGGTAGAGGAACTGCAACCTCTAGTGGTCGATAGAGGAACCACAGTCGCTAGTGGTCAGTAGATGAACTCTAGCCTCTAGTGGTCAGTAGAGGAACTGCAGCCTCTAGTGGTCGGTAGTGGAACTGCAGTCTCTAGTGGTCAGTAGAGGAACTGCAGCCTCTTGTGGTCGGTAGTGGAACTGCAGTCTCTAGTGGTCGGTAGAGGAACTGCAGCCTCTAGTGGTCGGTAGTGGAACTGCAGTCTCTAGTGGTCTGTAGAGGAACTGCAGCCTCTAGTGGTCGGTAGAGGAACTGCAGCCTCTAGTGGTCGGTAGAGGAACTGCAGCCTCTAGCGGTCAGTAGAGGAACTGCAGCCTCTAGTGGTCGGTAGAGGAACTGCACCCTCTAGTGGTCGGTAGTGGAACTGCAGTCTCTAGTGGTCGGTAGAGGAACTGCAGCCTCTAGTGGTCAGTAGAGGAACTGCAGCCTCTAGCGGTCAGTAGAGGAACTTCAGTCTCTAGTGGTCAGTAGAGGAACTGCAGTTACCCAGTGACTTCTCAGTCTATAAGTACAAATACAGGGCTACTGGTATTATTTTTTACAAAATAACCCAGAGAGCAGCGTTAACTCATGGACAAGAGTCGCCCCCTTCTGGCCATTAAACTCTGGCACTTGTTTGTCCTTTGACACTGGAGGTCAGGTCTGTTTTCTTTGCAGTTTGTGGGCTCACTAACACTGTAGTTGGTCTGACAGAGGAAATGTAAGCGAGTAGGGATGACTTCATGCTGCTAAACCTATGGTTCTGCTGATGGTGGCCTGCAGGCGCTGACCGCTTCATGGACGACGTCGCCCGTATGATCGGTTACCGGCCGTTCCCGTGGATGAAGTGGTGCTGGTCCTTCATAACTCCATGTGTCTGCATTGTGAGACTCACAAGACTTCACATTTTCACACCTCAGAGAGACAAATCAACTATTAAAATACCATGACTGATGTTTCCTGATGTTCTCGCTCTTCTTTCAGGGAATCTTCCTGTTCCACCTGGTGAACTACAAGCCGCTGACCTACAACAACGTGTATGTGTACCCGTGGTGGGGCGAGGTCATCGGCTGGTGTCTAGCTATGTCCTCCATGCTCTGCATTCCTGTCAGCGTCCTCTACAAACTCTTCAGAGCCAAAGGAACCTTCAAAGAGGTCAGCAGAGACTAATCTTTCATATGCACACCAGCTCCGTAAAACCCAGTTAGTACGTCACAGTATGAAACATGGTGGAACGATGTAAGTCAGAGCTGCTGTCGGTACCTGAGCTTCAAAGTCTCCATTTTCTGCTGATTCGCAATTCTGATTTTAATCTCTGCAGTACCTCTGCAGTATCTTTGCTTCCAGCATCAATCCAAAAATCTGTAATAAATTCAGAGAAAAAAAGACAGAAAATCAGAAGAAGGTCCTCCTAAAAACAGATTTGGCAAACCGTCATCTGACTGGCTGCATTTCTGGAGGCTTGCTGATGGGCGGAGCTAGAGGCACAGTTCACAAAACTGTAGGGAGAAGACCTTGTGGTTGTAGAGGAACCACAACCTCTAGTGTTCAATAGAGGAACCGCAGCCTCTAGTGTTCAGTAGAGGAACTGCAGCCTCTAGTGGTCGGTAGAGGAACCGCAGCCTCTAGTGTTCAATAGAGGAACCGCAGCCTCTAGTGTTCGGTAGAGAAACCGCAGCCTCTAGTGGTCGGTAGAGGAACCGCAGCCTCTAGTGGTCGGTAGAGGAACCGCAGCCTCTAGTGGTCGGTAGAGGAACCGCAGCCTCTAGTGTTCAGTAGAGGAACCGCAGTCTCTAGTGGTCGGTAGAGGAACTGCAGCCTCTAGTGGTCGGTAGAGGAACTGTGGTCGGTAGAGGAACTGCACCCTCTAGTGGTTAGTGGAGGAACCGCATCCTCTAGTGGTCGGTAGAGGAACTGCAGCCTCTAGTGGTCGGTAGAGGAACCGCAGCCTCTAGTGGTCGGTGGAGGAACCGCACCCTCTAGTGTTCAGTAGAGGAACCGCAGCCTCTAGTGGTCGGTAGAGGAACTGCAGCCTCTAGTGGTCGGTAGAGGAACTGCACCCTCTAGTGGTAAGTGGAGGAACCGCATCCTCTAGTGGTCGGTAGAGGAACTGAAGCCTCTAGTGGTCAGTAGAGGAACCGCAGCCTCTAGTGGTCGGTGGAGGAACCGCAGCCTCTAGTGTTCAGGAGAGGAACCGCAGTCTTTAGTGGTCGGTAGAGAAACTGCAGCATCTAGTGGTCGGTAGAGGAACTGCAGCCTCTAGTGTTCAGTAGAGGAACTGCAGCCTCTAGTGGTCGGTAGAGGAACTGCACCCTCTAGTGGTTAGTGGAGGAACCGCATCCTCTAGTGGTCGGTAGAGGAACCGCAGCCTCTAGTGGTTGGTAGAGGAACCGCAGCCTCTAGTGGTCGGTAGAGGAACTGCAGCCTCTAGTGTTCAGTAGAGGAACCGCAGCCTCTAGTGTTCAGTAGAGGAAACACAGCCTCTAGTGGTCAGTAGAGGAACTGCAACCTCTAGTGGTCGGTAGAGGAACCGCAGCCTCTAGTGTTCAGGAGAGGAACCGCAGTCTCTAGTGGTCAGTAGAGAAACTGCAGCCTCTAGTGGTCGGTAGAGGAACTGCAGCCTCTAGTGTTCAGTAGAGGAACTGCAGCCTCTAGTGGTCGGTAGAGGAACTGCACCCTCTAGTGGTTAGTGGAGGAACCGCATCCTCTAGTGGTCTGTGGAGGAACTGCAGCCTCTAGTGGTCGGTAGAGGAACCGGTGGAGGAACCGCAGCCTCTAGTGGTCGGTAGAGGAACTGCAGCCTCTAGTGGTCGGTAGAGGAACTGCAGCCTCTAGTGTTCAGTAGAGGAACCGCAGCCTCTAGTGTTCAGTAGAGGAAACGCAGCCTCTAGTGGTCGGTAGAGGAACTGGAACCTCTAGTGGTCGGTAGAGGAACCGCAGCCTCTAGTGGTCGGTAGAGGAACCGCAGCCTCTAGTGGTCAGTAGAGGAACCGCAGCCTCTAGTGTTCAGTAGAGGAACCGCAGTCTCTAGTGGTCGGTAGAGGAACCGCAGTCTCTAGTGGTCGGTAGAGGAACTGCAGCCTCTAGTGTTCAGTAGAGGAACCGCAGTCTCTAGTGGTCGGTAGAGGAACTGCAGCCTCTAATGGTTAGTGGAGGAACCGCAACCTCTAGTGGTCGGTAGAGGAACTGCAGCCTCTAGTGGTCGGTGGAGGAACCGCAGCCTCTAGTGTTCAGTAGAGGAACCGCAGTCTCTAGTGGTCGGTAGAGGAACTGCACCCTCTAGTGGTTAGTGGAGGAACCGCATCCTCTAAGTGTCGGTAGAGGAACTGCAGCCTCTAGTGGTCGGTAGAGGAACCGCAGCCTCTAGTGGTCGGTAGAGGAACTGCAGCCTCTAGTGTTCAGTAGAGGAACTGCAGCCTCTAGTGTTCAGTAAAGGAACCGCAGCCTCTAGTGGTCGGTAGAGGAAACGCAGCCTCTAGTGGTCGGTAGAGGAACCGCAGCCTCTAGTGGTCAGTAGAGGAACGCAGCCTCTAGTGGTTCAGTAGAGGAACCGCAGTCTCTAGTGGTCGGTAGAGGAACCACAGCCTCTAGTGGTCGGTAGAGGAACCGCAGCCTCTAGTGTTCAGTAGAGGAACCACAGTCTCTAGTGGTCGGTAGAGGAACCGCAGCCTCTAGTGGTCGGTAGAGGAACCGCAGCCTCTAGTGGTCCGTGGAGGAACCGCAGCCTCTAGTGTTCAGTAGAGGAACCGCAGTCTCTAGTGGTCGGTAGAGGAACTGCAGCCTCTAGTGGTCGGTAGAGGAACTGCACCCTCTAGTGGTTAGTGGAGGAACCGCATCCTCTAGTGGTCGGTAGAGGAACTGCAGCCTCTAGTGGTCGGTAGAGGAACCGCAGCCTCTAGTAGTCGGTGGAGGAACCGCAGCCTCTAGTGTTCAGTAGAGGAACCGCAGTCTCTAGTGGTCGGTAGAGGAACTGCAGCCTCTAGTGGTCGGTAGCGGAACTGCAGCCTCTAGTGTTCAGTAGAGGAACCGCAGCCTCTAGTGTTCAGTAGAGGAACTGCAGTCTCTAGTGTTCGGTAGAGGAACCGCAGTCTCTAGTGGTCGGTAGAGGAACTGCAGCCTCTAGTGGTTAGTGGAGGAACCGCATCCTCTAGTGGTCGGTAGAGGAACTGCAGCCTCTAGTGTTCAGTAGAGGAACCGCAGTCTCTCGTGTTCAGCAGAGGAACTGCAGCCTCTAGTGGTAGGTAGAGGAACTGCAGCCTCTAGTAGTGGGTAGAGGAACTGCACCCTCTAGTAGTTAGTGGAGGAACCGCATCCTCTAGTGGTCGGTGGAGGAACCGCAGCCTCTAGTGGTCGGTAGAGGAACCGCAGCCTCTAGTGGTCGGTGGAGGAACCGCAGCCTCTAGTGTTCAGTAGAGGAACCGCAGTCTCTAGTGGTCGGTAGAGGAACTGCAGCCTCTAGTGTTCAGTAGAGGAACCGCAGTCTCTAGTGGTAGGTAGAGGAACTGCAGCCTCTAGTGGTGGGTAGAGGAACTGCACCCTCCAGTGGTTAGTGGAGGAACCGCATCCTCTAGTGGTCGGTGGAGGAACCGCAGCCTCTAGTGGTCGGTAGAGGAACTGCAACCTCTAGTGGTCGGTAGAGGAACTGCAGCCTCTAGTGGTTGGTAGAGGAACCGCAGCCTCTAGTGGTCGGTAGAGGAACTGCAGCCTCTAGTGGTCGGTAGAGGAACAGCAGTCTCTAGTGGTCGGTGGAGGAACCGCAGCCTCTAGTGGTTGGTGGAGGAACCGCAGCCTCTAATGGTCGGTAGAGGAACCGCAGCCTCTAGTGGTCGGTAGAGGAACCGCAGTCTCTAGTGGTCGGTGGAGGAACCGCAGCCTCTAGTGGTCGGTAGAGGAACCGCAGCCTCTAGTGGTTGGTGAAGGAACTGCAGCCTCTAATGGTTGGTAGAGAAACCGCAGCCTCTAGTGGTCGGTAGAGGAACCGCAGGCTCTAGTGGTCGGTAGAGGAACTGCAGCCTCTAGTGATCAGTAGAGGAACTGCAGTCTCTAGTGGTCGGTGGAGAAATATGGGCTCATTAAAAGGTGCATCTTGAACAGATAAATGTTTAGATGTTCGCTCTCATGGATCACATGACCCCTGCAGCTGCTCACCTTCTCTGCTCTGTGTTACACAGCGCTGGGCCCACCTGACCAGACCAGTGTGGGGGGCCCACCACCTGGAGTACATGGCCCCCGACATCAAGTCACTGGGCTCACTGTCGCCTGGCACCGATGACAACAAGGTCATCATCTTTGAGAGCGTTATGTAGACAGGACTCCGCCCACCCCACCTGCGACGAGATGGCCGACCCCAGGCTCCTACCCCCCACCCCCCCTGAGCCAGTCTACACCGGCCTGGTTTACTGACGTTCTCCTGATCGATGGGTCGTCTCGTATCCATCCACCAGTTGGTCTTTCACCATCACCACGGCAACAAAAGTTATGAAGCGATGCTGCAGCAGTCTCCTCGTTGGGTCTTCCTGCGGCGGGACGGAGAACATCGGTGTGATCTCGTCTTGGGTGGTCGGGTTGGACATGCAGACCTGATAAACAGCCACAACACACACCTGGTCAGCACCTCAGGTGTCTCTGAGGCTGCGACGGTCCATCGTTGCTGTTTACCCGGTCAGACAGAGTTCTAGACATTCGTACCGACCCCAACAAAGTCCCTCACATCCAATCAGAGCTCTGGTCCTGCTGCTGGACGTCACAGCGTCCTGCCGTCACGTCTGGCAGCAGGACTGAAGGATAAAAGAAAACTCCCAGCGGTCCCTGAACACACCACGGCAAAGCTAAACCGACTGTCCTGTCAGGAAGCTCTTTACGTAGCTCTTCGATTGATTTGGATCCAAGTCTCCCATGTGTCTCCCAGAGCTTCCAGCGGCGACCCGTGGTCTTCAGCGAGACCGGTTTGTCTGTCAGAACTCCTGAACCAATGGTGTTTTTACTGTCGATTGACCGGACGATCAGATGTCTCTGATTCCAGGACAGTTTAGCTTGAACATCTAATGACCTGAAACTAATAAGAAGACGGAAATGTAGCGTGATAGAAGCTCATCCTCCCGTTATAGGATAGATATATATGAATTTATGAACATAAACATAGAAATATTTTAGTTGCCATTAATTCTACGGTCATTTAGCCTGTTGCTAACTTAGCTTTGTGGCTAAACACCAACATGTTGGACCGAGTCTGTCAGTCAGCTGATGGTGTTCATGATGTCAGGAGGTCATGTGACCTCCACCACACCATCGGTTAAATTACACTAATTAGTGATATAATGTAACACGCCTGCAGGACGACCCGTTTTAATTACACAAATTTACTTCTACGGTCACAGAGAAAAAAAGTAGCATTTGGCCATTAAATGATGAGATTTTACAGGACTGTGACATTTATCGTGAAAACAAGGTTTTTGTCATATTATTGCAACATTTTAGATTGAATTCATGAATTTCATAGAATCACAACTTTCTGACTAAATATTTCAACTTTTTTAAGTACTATCAATTCTAGCAAAATCACAGCTTTTTGATGTAAAATTACAACTTTATGTCGTCAAAGTGTGACTTTTGTATGAAAGTTTTTGTCAAAAAAAAGATGAATTTTTGCTGAAAAATTCTCAAATTTCGCAAAACTGATTTAATTCATTTTCTTTCATTAAGTCTTAAACTTTTTAAAAAATTCTAAATAAAAATTGGGACTTTTTGACATAAAATTATGACTTCATGTCATAAAATTTTAGCCTTTGTTGTGAAATCCAAAATTTTCTTAAATCGCAACTTAGTAACTTAATATCACAAGTTTTTTTGTCATAAAATCTCAAATTTCAACTCAACTTTCTTTGCGACAAAATTGACACAATTTTGACTTTTTGACAAAACTTCTTAACTTTTTGTCGTAAATTCAAAATTTTGGCTGATTTCCCATCAGCTACTGGGAGTTAATTTTCTTGTTTTATTGAGTTATTTTATTCCTTTAACTCAAGCAGATGCGAACATCGTCCGACGTCTTAATCTTGTTAATTTAATTTAGACTCATGCAGTCAGATAAAGATGATAAAGTCTTAAACGTTTTTTTAAAAAATTCTAAAAAAAAATTGGGACTTATTAACTTGATATCACAAGTTTTTTTTGTCATAAAATCTCAAATTTCACAGTCGCAACTTTCTCATAAGAAATTACCTTTTGTTGATTAAAAAAAACAAAATTGACACAATTTTGACTTTTTGCCGAAAATTAAAATTTTGGCTGATTTCCCATCAGCCACTGGGAGTTAATTTTCTTGTTTTATTGAGTTATTTTATTCCTTTAACTCAAGCAGATGTGAAAATCGCCCGATGTGTTAATCTTGTTGTTAATTTCATTTAGACTCATGCGTAGCTAAGTTAGTGGCTGATTAGCCACATGCTAACGACAGCGCAGCTGTGTTTCTGGAGTTCCGTTTATCCTGGAAGTAGATAAAGGTTTTCCTGAAACTTGGAGCCTCCGGAGACAAAAATGGAATTTGACCTGCTGGTGGTGAAAAAGTGAATCTTTCTTGACCTGATCAACTTGACCATCCTCCAACTTCTTTGCCACATTTTCCGTCATCCAACCCCTTCTGTCTGAAGTCACGCTGGATCCAACCAATCAGGTCCGGCTTCTTCCTTGCGTTCCCCCGGGGTCGACTCAAGTGCCAAACGGTCGATATTCGCCCTGCGGGGCTGAACCCAGAACTGGGCTCCAGGCTGCCAATATCAACCTGCTCGCTCTTCTCTCTGCCTCGCCGCATCTGTCTCGTGCGCGCCACGGTCCTCCGGCCCAGCATCACGTCGTCCGCCTGAGCCACTGACGGCGGGCCCAGAACCAGGTCAAAGCCTGGTCCGGTCCAGGCTCCTCGCCGACGGCAGAACAAGACCTTGATGCCCTTCGGTGAGGAGGGTTCTCCAGAATCCTTCTCTTCCCACTTGTCTGTCGGATGGACGAGCCCGACGGCTTCATTCTTGTCTGCGCCCGCCGTCGTCAGCTGGAGGACCGGGCCGGGCCGAAGGACGTGGCGCCCTCCAGTGTTGCCTTACGTCGTTGTCTTAAGTCCGAGCCCAAACGGTTGACAAGCCATAGCCAGAGCCCTGCAGCACACCGGTGCATGGCTCTGGTTTCAAACCCCTCCGGTTAGCGGTCTGCGGGGGCGTGTCTACAACTCTGTCTCCTAGCACCCAACCACCCATCAAAGGGAAACATGCCGATCCGAATGTACGATACGCTAAATCTACATCCATTTGCACATTGTTGTGAAATAATGTCGCTCGCACTTTCAAAAGGAATCATGTTAGAAATAGTTTATGTTTTACATTTTATAAAAATAATCAGAAGTTTATTTTGGTGAAAGCTTTTATTTTGCTGATACATACATTATAAGAAATATATATATATATATATATATATATATATATATATATAGATAGATAGATAGATAGATAGATAGATAGAATATCCTTGAGTATTACCTATATTTGATGCAATATGAGATTGCTACAGTGATGATGATTATTTCTGGCTGATTGTTCACGCCTGGCCGGCGAACACGAGCGGCGGGCCGCCCGCAGCTTCAGGCTACCTCACTTCCTGTCCAGATTTTAATAAAAATGCACGTGTTCTGTTGGCAGCCGTGCGCAGCAGGGGATTGTGGGAGGTGTTCCTCAGAGCGGAGCTCCTCCTCCTGTTTGGCAGCGCAGCTTCAGCACTTTTCGGCGCCGACGTGGCATTTTGAAACGTGGCGGTCAGACGCTCGTTTCGCTGTAAATACATGAAAGAGGAAAGCCATACGAGCTCTGGAGAGATGTGAACCGGACTTTTGAAGCGTTGGCCGGCGCCACCGGGCCCTCCGGCGGGTGTCCGACCAGCCGGCGTGAACAAGCAGCGGGGGGCGGGGCTTTTATTTTTGCGGGTTTGCTGCGATGCAGGGATGTTTAGCTTGATGAGGCTTCGCGTGGCTCTGAACAGGCCACGAAAGGGAATTTATTTTTTTCCTCTTTACTTTTCTTACCTTTAATGTTCAAAGTGCTCAAGTGTTTTCAGAGTTTTAGGTGATTTTAGCTTTTTGACTATTTTTCTGTGTGTTTTAAGAATGTCTGTGTGTCCCCTCGGACCTCCCACGGCTCACTTTACCGCTGGATCTGCGTTTGATCCGTTTTCACGTCCTGACAGGAGATTTAAATAAGCTGAATAACTGCCGACAGGGACTCTGCTGTTAAACTGTCCAGAGTTTCAGACTCTGGAACTACAAATCCCAGCAGCCAGTGCGGCATCCAGTTGGAAATGAGTGATGATGGTCCCTGTCATCAGCTCAGGCTGCCGTCTTTTTACATTTCCTGTAAAACCAGGACCGTTTATTGAAAACAGAAGATTACAGGATTTCTGCTCTTCGATTCACAAACTTTCATGAAAAAAAAAATCTAAATTTTCAATTTTATAAATTTGTGGATGCGTGAGAGAAACAACAGAAATTGAGACTAAAAATCAAAAAATCTGAAAACTAGAAAAATGTCAAAAATTTCAATTTTGCAAACTAAGGTTTGAGGAAAAAAACTAAAATTTTAAGTTTATAAATGAGAAAATTTGCAAGATTAAAATCTTTAAATTCCAACTTGTGCAAAAAAAAAAAGTTAGAAACTAAACTCAAAGAATCATATTCTGAAAACACAAAGAATTTCAGATTTTTTTTAAACTTTATAAATCAAAAGTGTTGGACATAGTGACTTTTTAAACTTCATTAAACAGTAGCTTTATAAAATTTACAGTCAGAAGCTCAGATTCGGACTTTGTGAGAAAATTAGAGACAAAAAACAATCTTAAAATTTGTTATAAAAATATTAGAAGTTGTGACTTCAGATTCAAACGTATGAACTTTCACACAAAGTCTGACTTGATTAATTTGTAAAGAAATTCATATTTTCTGAACTGAAGCTGTGAGATAAATTTCAGACGTTTCTTTGTGAATCAACTCCGTCGTCATTTTCTTCATTTTTCTTTAGACGGTCCTGAAAATGTGGCGTAAAAACCAAAGTGGAGCTCGTTTCCCAGCCAATCAGAGCCCAGTTTGGGAGTCACATGACTGGTAGGTTTTCTTCTCCGTCCGGTTTGCTTCGTCCTGGATGACAGCGATCCAGGAAAAACGTCACTCGCTGCTGATCTAAAATAAAGCTGAAAACTGAGCTTCGGATGGAAAACGTCGCAGAGATTAAATCAGTAAAGAGCCGATTTAAACGGAGATCGTTAACCAGCACCGATGTTCATCGTTTGTGCCACAAATGTTTCACTAATCAACTAACCCGGAGCAGTATTTTCTAGAAACGACTCAGCTGATGTTTAGACATAGAAACTTTTATCGTGTTTTCTCGCTTGTTTTATGGTTTTGGCGTCGTCTACAGAGCCTGGGGGGTCAGACGGTCAAAGACTTCCATCTGCAGCTAAAGAACAAAAAGACAAAGACAGCGTTGGTCATGTTTCATGTCTGCGTGCTCCTCTGCCAAAAACCATCAACCGAACCGACGACGTCTTTGATCCAAAACTGACGACCCGCTTTCATTCAGCCAAAACGGGAACCAGCAGCCGCATCGTTTGTGGAGATGAACTGTTTATGTCTGCTGTTGTTTTCATCAATGAAAAACATTTACACGTAGAGGTTTGTTGTTGTGTTGGACGAGGAACGTTGGAAACTGTGAATTCATCCTCACTTTTCTCTCCAAACTCTGTGAAACACATCAGTAGCAGGATCGTTAACAGCTGGTAGTGTTAATTATCAGTAGAGTCATCGGTCCACATGGTGATGTCACAGCGATGTCACAGTGATGTTTCCTCCAGGACGATGTCCTGAACTTGCTCTGCAAAGAATTGAATGTCATTCTGTGTTTTGGACCAAAATTCAGACGTTCATCAGACCATCAAAGGTTCAGACAATCAGATGCTCAGACGTTCAGATGTTCAGATGTTCAGATGTTCAGACGTTTAGACGATCAAACGTTCGGACGATCTGACGTTTAGATGTTGAGATGTTCGGTCGTTCAGACGAACAGACGTTCAGATGTTCAGATGTTTTGAGACCTTTAGACGATCAGACGTTTAGATGTTGAGATGTTCGGTCGTTCAGACATTTAGATGATCAGATGTTCAGGTGTTTAGACATTTAAACGTTCAGACGTTTAGACATTCAGACATTTAGACAATCAGACGTTTAGACATTCAGACATTTAGACAATCAGACGTTTAGACATTCAGACATTTAGACGATCAGACGTTTAGATGTTGAAATGTTCGGTTGTTCAGACGTTTAGATGATCAGATGTTCAGGTGTTTAGACATTTAAACGTTCAGACGTTTAGACATTTAGACGATCAGACGTTTTGATGTTCAGATGCTGGTACCGTTCTGAATCGCTCCGATCTGATCAGACCAGCGGTCCATTTTTCTTCCGTTAAACGTGTTTTATTTCACCATTTAAACTTCCATCAAAGACCAAAAGATTGGAGAACATGACTGGTAGAGCTGAGCGATTTTATCGATTGCGCGATATATATCGATATTTTATTGAGTATCGATTTTTCCCCCGTGTCCCACCTTTAAAAGCTTGCAAGCAACAATTTGCACTGTTTAAATAAATGAAACTATTTTTCTCAACACATCTTTTATTCATTTTGTCCAGCATTAGCAAGCTGCCTGTCAGCCATATAATGTGTAATTGATGCTTTCAGTGAAATTAATTCAAACAAAGTCATTGGAACACTCACAAGATGTCACCAAAATCACTTTGTCCCTTTAAAATCTTTTGGAAAATGATGTAAATGTATTGTAAGATAAATATCGATATATATCGAAGATCGTGTATCGTATTGTGAGATTAGTGTATCGCTACTGCCCTAATGACTGGTCTGAGCTGGTCTGAGTGTCTGATCGTCCCCTGGTTTAACTGGTTTGACTGGTTCCTGTCCACAAGCGTCAGTCTGCTGGTTTCCTTCGGTGGAAAGCGTCTGCTGCTGACCTCAGCCGACTGTCAGCTATCACTTTACTGTCATCTATCCAACTCCTCTGGGTGAGGTCGATGCCAAAATGAACAAGAACTAAAGAAGCTTGAAGGAAATGCAGGGAAAGATCATGTTCGGTCTTTCTTCTTGCTTCTTGCTAGTTTGTTTTTTTTACATCAGAGGCAGGTTTTCTGGGTGCTACAGAGGAACAAAGAAAAACATCAGAGCATGAAATGTATTGTCGAGAGCCTGGCCTCGCGCTGGATGTTGCAGCAGTGGAACCAGCGGGGGGCGCTCTCCTCCGGCGGGAAAAAGCCACGCATGCGTTTGGGCCGGAAACAGAAGCGGGCGTAAAAGATCGCCGTAAACGAGAGCTGCGTTGAGCCGAAAGAAAGAAAAATCTGGGTGTCTGATAACAGGAGATACAAAAGAAACAAACCCTATAAACAGAGACATGAGGTGCTCAGATGAAGCACCAATCAATAGCTACAATTAATCTCCTTAACTGTCTTGAGAATTATGATATGTTCACTTTGAATGTAGCCTCTTGTGGTTTAGTTGGACAGCTTCTGCAGAAAAAGCTGCACAAAGTTTCTGAACACGAACAAACGCAAACACGACAACTAGCAGTTAGCAGCTAAGCAGATGCTAATCCTCCCCCTCAGGTTTGTCAGGAGCTGCGAGATGGAAACAGATGCACGAGGCTGAAGGTTGGTTTGTTAAAGAGCCCATGTCAGATTGGTTAAAGGAAGGTAAACAGTAACAACAGAGTGAGCGGGGAGCAGGGTGCTCACTGGAGCTCATAGAAAATAGAAGATTAAGGCTGCATGTTCTGTTAGAACGAACAGAAGGTGGACGTGAATGAAGTGCAACATCGTCAGCAAACATGTTCACGCTCATTCTGAGTCACGATTTGAATATTCAGGTCAAATAGACGGTTACATCCTGAGAAGAGCAGCATCCACCTCCAGAGAGATGACAACATCATTAGCATAAAGCTGTGGTTCTGCAGAACGGACATCTGTGAGGGGGGAGGAGCTTGAGCAGCACCTGGAGTCTACCTGTGCAGGTGGCTGGTTAGGACAAGATAAGAGTCGCCAATAGCTAATAGCTAATAGCTGTTATAGCGAGATCGTCAGCACAGAAAACTGTAAAAATCTGAATCTTCATTCGTGTTTGATGTCCATCTGAAGGAACCGGCAGAAACAGCAGCAGAAACATCCAACTTTTCTAAGAGTTTCCTCGTTTGTAGGTTTTTCATCAGCGTCACGGATTCATGGCTGTCTGAACATCTCAAACCGAAGGAGCTCACAGACGAACCAACCAAACTGAAGTCAGAGCTTTGATTTTTGTATTTCCTGTTCAGGCTTGTAATAAGCATCTTTTTGTCCCCACTGGTTTCCAGTTGTGTCGAACATGCCGACACCTAGGCTCGCTCGTGTTTCTGGCCCAGATGCAGCCGCTTGGTGACCGCCTCCATCCCAGCGTCCGCCACTCTGTCGTGACCTCGTGACCTCCCGTAACGCGCAGTCTTCCCTCCATGACGTCAGACCAGACGATCTATTTAGTAGCGTAACAGTTGAACCTGTAGCTGTATTCGTAATGAACATCAGGGCTCGATGTTAACAAATCACCAGCCAAAAACTCGCAGAGTTGTTTCTGAAAGCGTTAACGCTGAGCCCCGATGATGTCATCAGTGTCTCATCGACCTGTCGGGGTCTCCATGCTGTAAAGCTGTGATCACTGTGCTTATTCACCAATGACTAAACCAACGGCAATAAACTAATGTCATGAACAACTGACCTGTCTCTGTGGTTACTGGGCTGGTAGGTGGGGGGGGTGGGATCAAAGGAGCCACATGAGCTCAGTTAACGATTCCAGTGGGGGGGGGGAGTCCTGCACCGGAGCTGGTTCCTGGTGTTCCTCAGGGTTCTGGACTTGGACCCACAGTTTTCACTTTATCATACAAATACACCCTCAGATTAAAAAACACAAACAATACAACATTATATATCTACCAACAATGAGGCCAGACGTCTTGGCAGTTAGCTGAGTTGAAGCAAGGAAAGACATCAGCAATGGTCTTAGAGAAGCTGCACACTGGCATCCAGCTGTGCCAGCTGTAACTTCAGTTGCTTATATACGCTCACGATATGGAGATACTTTTAAAATGTGTTGAAACACAAGGATAAAGTCGAAAGAGAACACATTCATCGTATTCAAGCTCCAGACTGTTTCTTCACGGTGAAGCGGTCGCACTCGGACGCCAGCACAGCTGTCCCGCTCGATAAACCCAGGAGGATCCGCTAAATAACACTGTCTTGCTGTCTGTCTGTCTTCCTGAACAACATGGACATGGAAAGGGGTCTTTCGGGGTCGGGGGTCCCTGATGAAGCCAAGAACCTGCAGAACCAGTTCACCACGCCCCGACGAAGGTACCGACTCTACGACGAGCGCTTGACTCAACCGGCAGTGGTGCGATGCTAAAGCACTCGGAGTAAAACATGCTTCCTTCCTAAATGATAATAAGTAAACAGCGTTTGTCTGCAGATGGATTAGTTGGCACTTCAACCTGACTATAAAGTTTGCGGGCCAGCAAACTTTAAATAGACTATGATTGTGGAAACAGCAGTAGCGTGACAATGGCGTCCTCTAACCCTAACCCTAACCCGGTCGAAACCGGTCATTACCGCTGCAGTTGGCACTTTGGCGTGTCACATCGTGTTTTGAAGCGACTGAACTCCAGTTGACTCAGAAGGTGCTGGTTTAACGCCAAGGCCCAAAGACAATAGAGAAGAATATATATAGATAGATAGATAGTAAATTACAGACAGACAGCATCCAGATGGAGGAGTGTGTGGTGTGTAGCGTTGTGGTTGGTGTGTTGTCTTGGAGGAGGGGCTCATTGAGAGGTAGATCAGGCACCTCTTGAACGCTTCGTTGGACTGAAGACACCCAATGAACTGACCTGCATAAGTGACCAAGTGAGATAAAGTTGTTTTCTTTGGTTTGTTTGGGTCGAACAAGAGCAGAAAACCCTCAGCATCTTGGTGCTGGATGAAACTCGTCAGTAATAGAAGGTAAAGTGGCGGCAGACGTTGAGCCATTGAGTCACTGAGGCCTAAAAGACTGAAACGACCTCTGAGGACTCACAGACGCCGTTTCAGGCTCGTTCTCTGACATTTAAATGTATGTGGTCGAAAAGACAA
This sequence comes from Hirundichthys speculiger, assembly GCA_018398805.1. Classification (NCBI taxonomy): domain Eukaryota; kingdom Metazoa; phylum Chordata; class Actinopteri; order Beloniformes; family Exocoetidae; genus Hirundichthys; species Hirundichthys speculiger. The sequence goes on along the minus strand of JAGFBZ010000490.1, from coordinate 98,707 downwards.
ATACAGCTGAGCATCATCTGCATAATGATTAGAGATCTGATGTTTCCTATTGTTTCAGTGTCAGAAAGTTGTCACACTGGTCAAACCAAGCAGGTTTTCCTAACTAGGGTTGGACATCGTTTGGATTTTAACGATTCTGATTCCGATTGTGAGCGTGTGAGCACTGCAACTGTGCACAAACATCTACACACACACACACATTCTTGTACTTCCTGCATTGTGAGGTCCGAGTAAAAAACACCAACAAAGTGAGGACACATGCGGTACATGCACTGCTCGTGCACAGTTGTGTGAGCGTATGACTTTATCAGTCTCTCACATGGTTGTAAAGGTATCTGATGAGCCAGAAACAGTCCAGCTGGATTTCTCTGGTTAGCCCCGGCGAGTAGTTTTCAACAGAAATGACAATAGGTGCTTCCAGACTGCTTCGCTTCACCTCTGAATCCTTCCAGACCGACCCAGAACCAGTCCAACATAGGGTTGAGCATCGTTTGGATTTTAACGATTCTGATTCCAATTCAGATTCCAATTCCGATTCTCTGTTTCGATTCCTGTTCAAAACGATTTTCAATTCCGATTCTTTGATGTGTAGGTCAACAGATTGCGACTTATCTAACAGTAGAATTTTTTTCATTAAAAAAAAAAAACTGTGACACATTTACACAGGCAACAGGCCATTTTTATTCTTACACATGCTTGTATGCACATATGCACACACAGAATTCACTTACAGCCTAAATGTTAAACAACTTACAGTTGGCAGTTGGCCTCCAAAATACATTTTGCCCAAAAAAAAACCAAATCAACAGTTTTTGTTTAGGAAGATGACCATATCTGCTCTTTCAGAAACAGACAGATAAACACCAACAAAAACATAACCTTCTTGGCGGAGGTAAAAATTGTTAGTTTACCTGGGTTGCTGGGTTACGCTCATACAGACAAGGGGACCTCCTTGCCAGTGGGATGCCAGGAAGATGCTAAGCAGTAGCCAATGGGATGCCAGGAAGATGCTAAGCGATAGCCATTGGGATGCCAGGAAGATGCTAATCGGTAGCCAGTGGGATGCCAGGAAGATGCTAAGCGATAGCCAATGGGATGCCAGGAAGATGCTAAGCGGTAGCCAGTGGGATGCCAGGAAGATGCTAAGCGATAGCCAATGGGATGCCAGGAAGATGCTAAGCGATAGCCATTGGGATGCCAGGAAGATGCTAATCGGTAGCCAGTGGGATGCCAGGAAGATGCTAAGCGATAGCCAATGGGATGCCAGGAAGATGCTAAGCGGATAGCCATGGGATGCCAGGAAGATGCTAAGCGATAGCCAATGGGATGCCAGGAAGATGCTAAGCGATAGCCAATGGGATGCCAGGAAGATGCTAAGCGATAGCCAGTGGGATGCCAGGAAGATGCTAAGCGGTAGCCAGTGGGATGCCAGGAAGATGCTAAGCGGTAGCCAATGGGATGCCAGGAAGATGCTAAGCGATAGCCAATGGGATGCCAGGAAGATGCTAAGCGGTAGCCAGTGGGATGCCAGGAAGATGCTAAGCGATAGCCAATGGGATGCCGGGAAGATGCTAAGCGGTAGCCAGTGGGATGCCAGGAAGATGCTAAGCGGTAGCCAGTGGGATGCCAGGAAGATGCTAAGCAGTAGCCAATGGGATGCCAGGAAGATGCTAAGCGATAGTCATTGGGATGCCAGGAAGATGCTAAGCGGTAGCCAGTGGGATGCCAGGAAGATGCTAAGCGATAGCCAATGGGATGCCAGGAAGATGCTGAGCGGTAGCCAATGGGATTCCAGGAAGATGCTATATTTTCCCATTGAGGCATTTCGTAACCTGAAATTTTCATATGTAGAAACGTTCGTAAGTAGAGTTACCACTGTTTATGAGAAGGCAAGAGTTTCTGGATGAAGACGGACTCTGTTGCAGTCGGAGAAGCGACGGGAGCAACGCAGTGAATTAAATACGCTACACTCGTTTATTTTTCTGATGCCATGCAGGCGAAGGTGTTTTGCCATATTAGTCGTGCTCCCTCCTTTGGCAGTAACACGCTTCCTGCAGATGTTGCGCTGCGCCAGGTAGCCGTCATTTCCCGGACTGAAATGCAGCCAAACTCGAGACCGGCGTCTCTTGGGATCCATGTTGTGGCGAGTGAAGTCCCGTCGGTGATGGACGTGACGTCGCCACTAGCGCGGAGTTGAGTACGCCGGGCGGAGTAACATCAACAAACTAGTGCAGTAAATCAAAACAAAAAGAATAGCGCAGACATTTATGAACCGAAAAAAGGAATCGAAATTCAAAAATCTTCTAAACGATTCCAGAACTGGACGTTAGGAACTGATTCCAGCTTGGAATCATTTTTGGGTGGCCAACCCTAGTCCTAACTGGTCCTAACTGGTCCCAACTGGTCAGATGTGACGAAAGTGAGAAGAGAAACGTCTTCAAGAACCAGGAGGCCATCCACTGCCCGAGCTTCAACGCTGCCACAGACCGACATACCAGAGGCCCAAAAAAAGCTCCCGTCCAGAGCCGCGGCCCCGTCGGCAGGTTCAGACGCAGGGCGCCGCGGTCGGCCATGAAAGCTGAGCCACTGAGATGCTGCAGAGGCTCGGCGGTGCAGCTCAGACCGGTTTTAATGCCAGAACAGCTGCCTTATTCAGGCAGAGACCATGAGGAGGATCTAAGTTTAGCCACGAGATGGAAGACAGAAGACAGATCAGGAAGTCCGGCTGCTCGTGCTGTAAACTCATGTTTTTATCATTTTTATTCCCTCTGTGCTCTGACGTCTCTGGTGATTAACGCTAACTCAAAGAACCTCAGATGGTGCAGACAGGAACGTTTGGTTCCACATGAACATGCAGAAAGAAATACGTGAACTGTTCATGATGTTTTTGATGCGCTGGTGGTCTTGTGGTCTGGACTGGTGGTCACCCTCACAGAGCTGGACAGGCTCCAGCAGACCACCGTGACCCTGAAACAGGAACAAAGAGCTACAGATGATGGAGGCTATGTCCACTAGTCTGACACAAACCGGGACGTCTAGAAAGCTGCGGTTGTGTTCCAGCTAGAGGTTCTCAGAACAACCCGAAAACCCGATGTCCCGACCCGACCTGAATCGGGTCTCGGGTCCATTCTGAAGATGTGACTCTGGGTTTGGGTCTGAATCGGTACAGTTAGTCTCGGGTCCGGTCGGTGCTCTCTGACAGGCTGGGTCCACGTTTACTCGAGAGGTAAAGATATTGGCGGTGGCAGCCAATGTCAGGACTCGGGCAGTTTAATTAATTATTCATTAACGTGGCGTGTTTGTCATGAAACAATCGTGTTGCCGTAGCGTGTTATTAGCGGTTTGCCCGGCAGCTGTAAAGCACAACGGATCGCTAACATGACAACGTTGGATGAGAGAACATATTCACGCCATGTCCTGACCGCTGTAGGCTATTAGCGTTAGCAGTTGCTACCAATAGCATCTGTAACCACAATGAAAATAACGACGTGGATTTATTGTTGTTTACTTCACGTAGCCTATGTAGCAACTGAACCGGTAGAAGAAGACAACTTTAGGTAAGAAAATCAACTTTTATTCAACGCTAGACAACTTTAACATGAGCAACTATGGGCTGGATTGTCTCGGTTCTATTCGGGTATCTCGGTTTGGTTCGTGGTCGGAAACTAAAGATTCGGGTCGGGTCAGTTCTGGGTCCAAATATTGTGGGTCCATTCGGGTTTGGACCCCCGGATTTATGATAATAGCTCGGGTCGGGACGGGTCGGTTTCGGGTCAAATTTTCACGGATCCATTCGGGTTTGGGTCCATGAAAGTGGACCCGTGAAGATCTCTAGTTCCAGCTTCCAGATCTGCTCGTTCCACCTTTTGCAACAAACTGATCTTCGGAAACCTGCAGCTGATGTCACAGGTTTGTTACACTCAGCAGCTGCTCCATCAGCTCCACCTGTTCAGCTGCTCAAACCAGGATTAAAGCATGGATCCATCCTGGTCCATCAACGGTTCAGGCTGCTGCTGGTGGTGTGATGGTCTGGAGGAGATGTTCTCAGCACCAGCTGATCCTGGTTTAACCACCACAGTCCACCTGAGTATTGTTGTTGACCATCTCCATCCCTTTATGACCACAGTGGACCATCTTCTGATGGATACTTCCAGCAGGATGATGCACCACGATCAACCATCAACCAAACCTCAAAGTGTGTTCACAGGTGCAACGGTCCAACAGAGGTCTGGGTCTCCAGGTACATGGAGACCTTCAGCTCTCTCAGGACGCTGAGGACTTCCCAGGTCAGCCAGAAGATCTAGTCTTTCCAGCGTGTCCCAGTTCTGGCCGGAGGTGCCTGAAACAGCGTCTCTGGGAGGAGCCCAGGGGACACCTGGACCCTTGAGAATCCACCACCTGGATCCCTGAGAGTCTACCACCTGGAACCCTGAGATTCTACCACCTGGACCCCTAAGGGTTCACCACCTGGAACCCTGAGAGTCCACCACCCGGACCCCTGAGAGTCAACCACCCGGACCACTGGGAGCCCGCCACCCGGACCCCTGAGAGTCAACCACCTGGAACCCTGAGAGTCCACCTCCTGGACCCCTGGGAGTCCACCACCTGGACCCCTGAGAGTCAACCACCTGGACCCCTGGGAGTCCACCACCCGGACCCCTGAGAGTCCACCACCCAGGCCCCTGGGAGTCCACCACCCGGACCCCTGAGAGTCCACCACCCGGACCCCTGGGAGTCCACAACCTGGACCCCTGAGAGTCCACCACCCGGACCCCTGGGAGTCAACCACCCGGACCGCTGGGAATCCGCCACCCGGACCCCTGAGAGTCAACCACCTGGAACCCTGAGAGTCAACCACCTGGACCCCTGAGAGTCCACCTCCTGGACCCCTGGGAGTCAACCTCCTGGACCCCTGAGAGTCAACCACCTGGACCCCTGGGAGTCCACCTCCTGGACCCCTGGAAGTCCACCTCCTGGACCCCTGAGAGTCAACCACCTGGACCCCTGGGAGTCCACCTCCTGGACCCCTGAGTGTCAACCACCTGGATCCCTGGGAGTCCACCACCTGGACCCCTGGGAGTCGACCTCCTGGACCCCTGAGAGTCAACCACCTGGACCCCTGGGAGTCAACCACCTGGACCCCTGGGAGTCCACCACCTGGACCCCTGGGAGTCGACCTCCTGGACCCCCGAGAGTCAACCACCCGGACCCCTGGGAGTCCACCACCTGGACCCCTGGGAGTCCACCTCCTGGATCCCTGGGAGTCCACCTCTTGGACCCCTGGGAGTCCACCTCCTGGACCCCTGAGAGTCAACCACCTGGACCCCTGGGAGTCCACCACCTGGGCCCCTGGGAGTCTACCTCCTGGACCCCTTGGAGTCCACCTCTTGGACCCCTGGGAGTCCACCACCCGGACCCCTGAGAGTCCACCACCCAGGCCCCTGGGAGTCCACCACCCAGACCCCTGAGAGTCCACCACCCGGACCACTGAGAGTCCACCACCCGGACCCCTGAGAGTCCACCACCCGGACCCCTGAGAGTCCACCACCCAGGCCCCTGGGAGTCCACCACCCGGACCCCTGAGAGTCCACCACCCGGACCCCTGGGAGTCCACCACCCGGACCCCTGAAAGTCCACCACCCGGACCCCTGGGAGTCAACCACCCGGACCGCTGGGAGTCCGCCACCCCACCCGACCCCTGGGAGTCAACCACCTGGAACCCTGAGAGTCAACCACCTGGACCCCTGAGAGTCCACCTCCTGGACCCCTGGGAGTCAACCTCCTGGACCCCTGAGAGTCAGCCACCTGGACCCCTGGGGGTCCACCTCCTGGACCCCTGGAAGTCCACCTCCTGGACCCCTGAGAGTCAACCACCTGGACCCCTGGGAGTCCACCTCCTGGACCCCTGAGAGTCAACCACCCGGACCCCTGGGAGTCAACCACCTGGACCCCTGGGAGTCCACCACCTGGACCACTGGGAGTCGACCTCCTGGACCCCCGAGAGTCAACCACCCGGACCCCTGGGAGTCCACCACCTGGACCCCTGGGAGTCCACCTCCTGGATCCCTGGGAGTCCACCTCTTGGACCCCTGGGAGTCCACCTCCTGGACCCCTGAGAGTCAACCACCTGGACCCCTGGGAGTCCACCACCTGGGCCCCTGGGAGTCTACCTCCTGGACCCCTGGGAGTCCACCTCCTGGACCCCTGAGAGTCAACCACCCGGACCCCTGGGAGTCAACCACCTGGACCCCTGGGAGTCCACCACCTGGACCACTGGGAGTCGACCTCCTGGACCCCCGAGAGTCAACCACCCGGACCCCTGGGAGTCCACCACCTGGACCCCTGGGAGTCCACCTCCTGGATCCCTGGGAGTCCACCTCTTGGACCCCTGGGAGTCCACCTCCTGGACCCCTGAGAGTCAACCACCTGGACCCCTGGGAGTCCACCACCTGGGCCCCTGGGAGTCTACCTCCTGGACCCCTGGGAGTCCACCTCTTGGACCCCTGGGAGTCCACCACCCGGACCCCTGAGAGTCCACCACCCAGGCCCCTGGGAGTCCACCACCCAGACCCCTGAGAGTCCACCACCCGGACCACTGAGAGTCCACCACCCGGACCCCTGAGAGTCCACCACCCGGACCCCTGAGAGTCCACCACCCAGGCCCCTGGGAGTCCACCACCCGGACCCCTGAGAGTCCACCACCCGGACCCCTGGGAGTCCACCACCCGGACCCCTGAGAGTCCACCACCCGGACCCCTGGGAGTCAACCACCCGGACCGCTGGGAGTCCGCCACCCGGACCCCTGGGAGTCAACCACCTGGAACCCTGAGAGTCAACCACCTGGACCCCTGAGAGTCCACCTCCTGGACCCCTGGGAGTCAACCTCCTGGACCCCTGAGAGTCAGCCACCTGGACCCCTGGGGGTCCACCTCCTGGACCCCTGGAAGTCCACCTCCTGAACCCCTGAGAGTCAACCACCTGGACCCCTGGGAGTCCACCTCCTGGACCCCTGAGAGTCAACCACCCGGACCCCTGGGAGTCCACCACCTGGACCCCTGGGAGTCCACCTCCTGGACCCCTGAGAGTCAACCACCTGGACCCCTGGGAGTCCACCTCCTGGACCCCTGGGAGTCCACCTCTTGGACCCCTGGGAGTCCACCTCCTGGACCCCTGAGAGTCCACCACCTGGACACCTGAGAGTCCACCACCCGGACCCCTGAGAGTCAACCACCCGGACCACTGGGAGCCCGCCACCCGGACCCCTGAGAGTCAACCACCTGGAACCCTGAGAGTCCACCTCCTGGACCCCTGGGAGTCCACCACCTGGACCCCTGAGAGTCAACCACCTGGACCCCTGGGAGTCCACCACCCGGACCCCTGAGAGTCCACCACCCAGGCCCCTGGGAGTCCACCACCCGGACCCCTGAGAGTCCACCACCCGGACCCCTGGGAGTCCACAACCTGGACCCCTGAGAGTCCACCACCCGGACCCCTGGGAGTCAACCACCCGGACCGCTGGGAATCCGCCACCCGGACCCCTGAGAGTCAACCACCTGGAACCCTGAGAGTCAACCACCCTGGACCCCTGAGAGTCCACCTCCTGGACCCCTGGGAGTCAACCTCCTGGACCCCTGAGAGTCAACCACCTGGACCCCTGGGAGTCCACCTCCTGGACCCCTGGAAGTCCACCTCCTGGACCCCTGAGAGTCAACCACCTGGACCCCTGGGAGTCCACCTCCTGGACCCCTGAGTGTCAACCACCTGGATCCCTGGGAGTCCACCACCTGGACCCCTGGGAGTCGACCTCCTGGACCCCTGAGAGTCAACCACCTGTACCCCTGGGAGTCAACCACCTGGACCCCTGGGAGTCCACCACCTGGACCCCTGGGAGTCGACCTCCTGGACCCCCGAGAGTCAACCACCCGGACCCCTGGGAGTCCACCACCTGGACCCCTGGGAGTCCACCTCCTGGATCCCTGGGAGTCCACCTCTTGGACCCCTGGGAGTCCACCTCCTGGACCCCTGAGAGTCAACCACCTGGACCCCTGGGAGTCCACCACCTGGGCCCCTGGGAGTCTACCTCCTGGACCCCTGGGAGTCCACCTCTTGGACCCCTGGGAGTCCACCACCCGGACCCCTGAGAGTCCACCACCCAGGCCCCTGGGAGTCCACCACCCAGACCCCTGAGAGTCCACCACCCGGACCACTGAGAATCCACCACCCGGACCCCTGAGAGTCCACCACCCGGACCCCTGAGAGTCCACCACCCAGGCCCCTGGGAGTCCACCACCCGGACCCCTGAGAGTCCACCACCCGGACCCCTGGGAGTCCACCACCCGGACCCCTGAGAGTCCACCACCCGGACCCCTGGGAGTCAACCACCCGGACCGCTGGGAGTCCGCCACCCGGACCCCTGGGAGTCAACCACCTGGAACCCTGAGAGTCAACCACCTGGACCCCTGAGAGTCCACCTCCTGGACCCCTGGGAGTCAACCTCCTGGACCCCTGAGAGTCAGCCACCTGGACCCCTGGGGGTCCACCTCCTGGACCCCTGGAAGTCCACCTCCTGGACCCCTGAGAGTCAACCACCTGGACCCCTGGGAGTCCACCTCCTGGACCCCTGAGAGTCAACCACCCGGACCCCTGGGAGTCCACCACCTGGACCCCTGGGAGTCCACCTCCTGGACCCCTGAGAGTCAACCACCTGGACCCCTGGGAGTCCACCTCCTGGACCCCTGGGAGTCCACCCTTGGACCCCTGGAGTCCACCCCTGGACCCTGAGTCAACCACCTGGACCCCTGGGAGTCCACCACCTGGACCCCTGGGAGTCCACCTCCTGGACCCCTGGGAGTCCACCTCTTGGACCCCTGGGAGTCCACCACCTGGACCCCTGGGAGTCCACCACCTGTACCCCTGGGAGTTCACCACCTGTACCCCTAAGAGTCAACCACCCGGACCCCTGGGAGTCCACCTCCTGGACCACTGAGAGTCCACCACCCGGACCCGTGGGAGTCCACCACCTGGACCCCTGGGAGTCCACCACCTGCAGGAGAAGCTGGGTGGTTTGAGCTCTGTCACCAGCAGCAGCTGAAGTCAGACCTGCAGCAGGTTTTGGGTTGTTCTTATCCAGGTAACAACGATGACACAAACCTGTAGCTCTGCTTCCTTCATCTCCTGTTCAGGATCATCTCAGCAGGTCGCCCTGGTCTGGATATTGATTCGGCACCTGTCTGACCACATCCCTCCACCTTTATCCAGACTAGGCTGGACTGACGGGGGCAGTCAGGACACCCTGACACTGGAACGGATCCAGCACACCGACCTCCTACGGCGGGGTGTCGGACCCTGTTTGATCCTGGGACACATCATCATGGTTACCATCAAAGGTTATTCTGTGGTCTCTCAGCCAGCCGCTTCCCTCTAGTTCCTGGATTCGGTCCCTGACGGCGTTTTAAATCCCGTCTCTGCTCCTGTCTCTGCTCATGTTTGTTCAGCGTGTGCAGAGCTGGGAGCGCTGATGCTCAAACATGGACTTCTTGGTTCAGTTCCTTCCTGGCTCAGTTCCTTCCTGGTTCAGTTCCTTCCTGGTTCAGTTCCTTCCTGGTTCAGTTCCGTCCTGGTTCAGTTCCTTCTTGATTCAGTTCCTTCCTGGTTCAGTTCCTTCCTGGTTCAGTTCCTTCCTGGTTCAGTTCCTTCTTGGAGACAGAGGTCAGCTGACTGACTCCTGTCTGGCGTCAAAGACCAGCTGTCTGCCAGAAGACCACATCAGAACTGGACCTCCGGTCTAAAATCAGGAATCCAGACTGCAAGTGGGTCAATTTCAAAATACAACTTTATTATACAATCTCAAATTCAGTAAAAGAAACAAACAAAAAAAATCAGTTTGTGCTAAAATGTCTGTAAAAAACTGTAATACAAACTTTTGAATGAAAAAAAGTCTTTGTTTTCAACTCAAGACTTTAAAATCTTTAACTTTAACTTCAAGTTAAAACTTTTTTTGTTGTAAAATATCAACTTTTGCAAAATTCCAACTTTGCTGTGAAATTGTAGATTCTGTATTTTTGATTTTTTTTACTTTGTCTCAAAAAAAACAGGATTTTTTTTAAAGCTAGATTTACAGTAACAACTTTTATCACAAATGTGCAGTTTTTTAAGAAATTGTAACTTTTGTCAAATTGTGCATTTTGTGATAAAAATAAACTTGCTGTAAATGATTTTTTTCCACATAAAATCACCACTTGTTGAACTAGCTCCTCTACCGTCTCCTGGCTGCTCTGTTGCATGTCGGTTGCTCTACTGTCTCCCGATAACTCTGTCATCCCCTCGTTGCTCTACTGCAGGGTGGTCCATCCCAGTCCTCCAGGATCGCTGTCCTGCAGGTCTTAGGTGTTTCCCAGACACAACACACCTGATTGTAACGAACAGATCACTATCAGCTGGTCGTCCAGGTCTGGACCATTAACGACTCATTCATGTGAACCAGGTGTGCTGAAGCAGGGAAACATGGAGGACACCAGCCCTTGAGAATTGGAGTTGCCCACTCCTGGTCTACCATCTCCCGACTGCTCTGCTGTCCCCTCGTTGCTCTACCGTCTCTCGACTGCTCTGCTGTCCCCTCGTTGCTCTACCATCTCTCGACTGCTCTGCTTTCCCCTCATTGCCTTACCGTCTCTTGACTGCTCTGCTGTCCCCTCGTTGCCCTACCGTCTCTCGACTACTCTGCTGTCCCCTCGTTGCTCTACCATCTCTCTACTGCTCTGCTTTCCCCTCATTGCCTTACCGTCTCTTGACTGCTCTGCTGTCCCCTCGTTACCCTACCGTCTCTCGACTACTCTGCTGTCCCCTCGTTGCTCTACCGTCTCTCGACTGCTATTCCATCCCCTCGTAGTTCTACTGTCTCTCGGCTGCTCTGCTGTCCCCTCGTTTCTCTACCATCTCTCGATTGCTCTGCCATCCCCTCGTTGCTCTACCATCCCTCGACTGCTCTGCCGTCCCCTCGTTGTTCTACCATCTTTCGACTGCTCTGCCAGCCCCTCATTGCTCTACCATCTACCGATTACTCTGTCGTCCCCTCCTTGCTCTACCATCTCTCGACTGCTCTGCCAGCCCCTCGTTGCTCTACCATCTCTAGACTGCTCTGCCGTCCCCTCATTGCTCTACCATCCCTCGAATGCTCTGCTGCCCCCTCGTTGCTCTACCATCCCTCGACTGCTCTTCCATCCCCTCGTTGCTCTACCATCCCTCGACTGCTCTGCCGTCCCCTCGTTGCTCTACCATCTTTCGACTGCTCTGCCAGCCCCTCATTGCTCTACCATCTCCCGATTACTCTGTCGTCCCCTCGTTGCTCTACCATCTCTCGACTGCTCTTCCATCCCCTCGTTGCTCTACCATCTCTCGACTGCTCTTCCATCTCCACTTTGCTCTACCATCCCTCGACTGCTCTTCCCTACCCCGAATGCTCTGCCGTCCGCTCGTTGCTACCATCACTTGGCTGCTCTGCCACCCCCTCATTGCTCTGCCATCCTTGTTGCTCTCCCGTCTCTCGACTGCTCTGCAGTCCGCTCGTTGCTACCATCCCTTGGCTGCTCTGCCACCCCCTCATTGCTCTGCCATCCTTGTTGCTCTCCCGTCTCTCGACTGCTCTGCCGTCCCCTCGATGCTCTACCATCTCTAGACTGCGCTGTTGTCCCCTCGTTGCTCTACCATCCCTCGATGCTCTGCAGTCCCCTCGTTGCTCTACCATCCCTCGACTGCTCTTCCCTACCCTGAATGCTCTGCCGTCCGCTCGTTGCTACCATCCCTTGGCTGCTCTGCCACCCCCTCATTGCTCTGCCATGCTTGTTGCTCTCCCGTCTCTCGACTGCTCTGCCGTCCGCTCGTTGCTACCATCCCTTGGCTGCTCTGCCACCCCCTCATTGCTCTGCCATCCTTGTTGCTCTCCCGTCTCTTGATTGCTCTGCCGTCCCCTCGTTGCTCTACCATCTCTCGACTGCTCTGCCGTCCCCTCGTTGCTCTACCATCTCTCGACTGCTCTGCCAGCCCCTCGTTACTCTACCATCTCCCGATTACTCTGTCGTCCTCTCCTTGCTCTACCATCTCTTGACTGCTCTGCCAGCCCCTCGTTGCTCTACCATCTCTCGATTGCTCCGCTGTCCCCTCGTTGCTCTACCATCCCTCGACTGTTCTGCCATCCCCTCATTGCTCTATCATCCCTTGAATGCTCTGCCGTCCCCTCGTTGCACTACAATCCCTCGACTGCTCTTCCGTCTCCTCATTGCTCTGCGGTCCTCGTTGCTCTACCATCCTTCAACTGCTCTGGCAGCCCCTCATTACTCTACCATCTCCTGATTACTCTGTCGTCCCCTTGTTGCTCTACCATCTCTCGACTGCTCTGCCAGCCAGTCGTTGCTCTACCATCCCTCAACTGCTCTGCCGTCCCCTCGTTGCTCTACCTTCTCTCGACTGCTCTGCCATCCTCTCGTTGCTCTACCATCCCTCGACTGCTCTTCCATCCCCTCGTTGCTCTGCAGTCCTCGTTGCTCTACCATCTCTCGACTGCTCTTCCGTCCCCTCGTTGCTCTACCACCCCTTAACTGCTCTTCCGTCCCCTGGTTGCTTTACCATCCCTCGACTGCTCTGCCGTCCCCTCTTTGCTCTACCATCCCTTGGCTGCTCTGCCACCCCCTCATTGCTCTGCCATCCTTGTTGCTCTCCCGTCTCTTGACTGCTCTGTTGTCCCCTCGTTGCTCTACCATCCCTCGACTGCTCTGCCGTCCCCTCGTTGCTCTACCATCCCTCGGATGCGCTTTCATTCCATCGTTGCTCTGACATTCTCATTGCTCTACCATCCCTCGACTGCTCTTCCATCCCTCCGTTGCTCTGCCATCCCTCGACTGCTCTTCCATCCCCCCGTTGCTCTGCCATCCCTCGAATGCTCTTCCATCCCATCGTTACTCTGACATCCTCATTGCTCTACCATCCCTCGAATGCTCTTCCGTCCCATCGTTGCTCTGACATCTTAGTTGTTCTACCATCTCTCAACTGCTCTTCCGTCCCCTCGTTTCTCTACCATTTTTTGACTGCTCTGTCATCCCTTCTTTGATCTACCATCTCTCAACTGATCTGCCAGCCCCTTGTTGCTCTAACAACTCTCGACTGCTCTGCCAGCCCCTCGTTGCTCTACCATCTCCCAATTACTCTGTCATCCCTTCCTTGCTCTACCATCTCTCGACTGCTCTGCCAGCCCCTCGTTGCTCTACCATCTCTCGACTGCTCTGCCAGCCCCTCGTTGCTCTACCATCTCTCAACTGCTCTGCCAGCCCCTCGTTGCTCTACCATCTCTCGACAGCTTTGCCGTCCCCTCGTTGCTCTACCATCCCTTGACTGCTCTGCCGTCCCCTCGTTGCTCTACCATCCCTCGACTGCTCTGCCAGCCCCTCGTTACTCTACCATCTCCCGATTACTCTGTCGTCCCCTCGTTGATCTACCATCTCTCGACTGCTCTGCCAGCCACTCGTTGCTCTACCATCCCTCGATTGCTCTGCTGTCCCCTCGTTGCTCTACCATCCCTCAACTGCTCTGCCGTCCCCTCGTTGCTCTACCATCTCTCGACTGCTCTGCAAGCCCCCTTGTTGCTCTATTATCCCTCGACTGCTCTACCGTCCCCTCATTGCTTTACCATCCCTCAAGTGCTCTGCTGTCCCCTCGTTGCTCTACCATCCCATGACTGCTCTTCCATCCCCTCGTTGCTCTACCATCCCTCGACTGCTCTTCCGTCCCCTCGTTGCTCTACCATCCCTCAACTGCTCTTCCCTCCACTTGTTGCTCTACCATCTCTCGACTGCTCTGCCAGCCCCTCGTTGCTCTACCATCTCTCGATTGCTGTGCTGTCTCCTCGTTGCTCTACCATCTCTAGACTGCTCTGCCAGCGCCTCGTTGCTCTACCATCTCTCGACTGCTCTGCAAGCCCCTCGTTGCTCTATTATCCCTCGACTGCTCTACTGTCCCCTCGTTGCTTTACCATCCCTGGACTGCTCTGCCATCCTCTCGTTGCTCTACCATCCCTCGACTGCTCTTCCATCCCCTCGTTGCTCTAAACCACCTCCCCTTAACTAACTGCTCTTCCGTCCCCTCGTTGCTTTACCATCCCTCGACTGCTCTGCCGTCCCCTCTTTGCTCTACCATCCCTTGACTGCTCTGCCACCCCCTTATTGCTCTGCCATCCTTGTTGCTCTCCCATCTCTTGACTGCTCTGTTGTCCCCTCGTTGCTCTACCATCCCTCGACTGCTCTGCTGTCCCCTCGTTGCTCTACCATCCCTCGAATGCTCTTTCATCCCATCGTTGCTCTGACATTCTCATTGCTCTAGCATCCCTCGACTGCTCTTCCATCCCCCCGTTGCTCTGCCATCCCTTGACTGCTCTTCCATCCCCCCGTTGCTCTGCCATCCCTCGAATACTCTTCCATCCCAACATTACTCTGACATCCTCATTGCTCTACCATCCCTCGAATGCTCTTCCGTCCCATCGTTGCTCTGACATCCTAGTTGTTCTACCATCTCTCAACTGCTGTTCCGTCTCCTCGTTGCTCTACCATCTTTTGACTGTTCTGTCATCTCTACATTGCTCTACCATCTCTCGACTGCGCCGTCGTCTCCTTGTTGCTCTACCATCTCTCAATTGCTCCTCCGTCCCCTCGTTGCTCTACCATTTTTTGACAGCTCTGTCATCCCTTCTTTGATCTACCATCTCTCGACTGATCTGCCANTCCCAAGAAGTCAACTGATTGCCTGAGAGCGGCAGCCAGGGGTTCTATGGCGATGGCAAAAAAAGTAAGGGGGAGAGGCTACATCCCTGCCGTGTGCCTCTGTTGAGAGAGAAGAATTCAGATTGTTGACCATTGGTGATAACTGAGGCTACAGGATGGGAATAGAGGAGTTTTTATCCAGGAAATGAAAGAGTCGTCGAATCCAAATATTTTCAGAGTGAAAAATAAATACTGCCATTCGACTCTGTCGAATGCTTTTTCAGCATCGAGAGATATAGTTATTTCAGGTGAGTGGGATGGAGAGGAGTAAACAATATTAAGAAGTCTCCTGAGATTTGAGCTAGAGTGTCTGTTTGAGATGAAGCCCGATTGATCTGGTGAAATTATTTGTGACATAACCTTCTCCAATCTTGTAGATAGTATTTTAGATAGGATTTTATAATCTGTATTTAAAAGGGAAATGGGGCGATATGATGAACACTGGAGCAAGTCCTTACCTCCTTTAGGTAAAAGTGTTATTGTGGCCTGGCGTAAGGTTGGCGGGAGATAACCTAAGGACAAAGATTCATTTAGCATGGCTCGAAGCAGAGGGCACAGTTGAAGTGCAAATTTTTTATAGAATTCAGAAATGTAGCCATCCGGGCCAGGTGTTTTGTTACATTTTAAAGAATTAATGGCCTGTAAAATTTCTGCATCCGTAATCTCACTTCCCAGTAAATTGTTATGGGTGGCTGAGACAGAGGGAAGAGTGAGTTTATCAAAAAAGGACTGGAGCTTAGAGGGATTGCCATCACATTGAGAGTTGTACAGGTTACTATAATATTGTTTGAAAACATTATTAATTTCAACATGGTCTATTATTAGTTCACCTGTTTCATTGTGGATCTTAGGAATAAGACGGGAGGACAAGGTCTGGCGAGCCTGTTGGGCTAGCAGCTTGCTGGCTTTATCGCCCGAGTCATAAACCTTAGATTGAGCTTTGGAAAGCAAGTATGCAGCTCTGTCAGTAGAGAGTAAATTATATTCTGTCTGCAGCCGCAGTCTTTCTTTAAAAAGAGGCGGCGAGGGGGAGGATGAGTATTGACTATCAATTTCTGCAATGGATCGTGAAATGTCAAATTTCATTTAATTTGGATACCCTTGCTTTCTTTGCTCTGGAGGAATATTCAATTATTTGGCCACGAAGATAGACCTTGAGAGTCTCCCACAAAGTAGAGTGGGAAATTTCTGGGGAGGTGTTAGTTTCAAGGAAGAGGGAGGTTTGAGAAGCGATATGGTGTATAAATTGTTCATCAGCTAATAGGAGAGGGTTAAGTCTCCAGCTGCGGGAAGGTCTGAAGCAGTTGGGTAGCGTCATATAAAAAGAGACAGCGCCATGGTCTGATATTGAGATGCTATGATATGAGCAAGAAGTAACATTACCTAATAGTCTGTTATCTAGGAGAAAATAATCGATCCGGGTGTAGGTGTGATGGGTATTGGAGAAAAAGGAGAATACTTTTTTGTCATCAAACTTAAATCTCCAAATATCTGAGACAGACACCATACTGTGAAATGAAACCATTTATAATTTTGGCTGATTTGGTGAGGGATTGCGGTTTATTTGATGATCTGTCTAATATAGTGTTAAGCACGCAGTTAAAATCACCTCCAATTATCAAGTTGTAATTATTATCACTGGGTATGGTAGAGAAAAGTTTATCAAAGAAGTTACCATCATCGAAATTTGGGGCGTAAATGTTGACCAAGATGACAAGACTGGCAAACAGCTGACCCGAAACAATGACATACCTCCCATTAGTATCAGCGATCACCTCCTTAGCTTGAAATGGTATGTCTTTATGTATAAGAATAGCCGTCCCTCTGGCTTTGGCGTTGAACTGCGAATGAAATACCTGGCCGACCCAACCTCTTTTAAGATGATTTACATGGTTATTCTTCAGGTGAGTTTCCTGTAAGAATGTTATATCTGAATTTAATTGTTGCAAATAGGACCAGATTTTCTGTCTTTTTATCCATGTGTTCATACCTTTTGCATTTAAAGACAGAAAGTGGATGGGACGACTTGCATTGCAATTAGATATAGTTGGCATATCTTAGGGGGTTATGGGGTATGAATGATAGGGCAGTGAGACCAGGAGAGGAGGGGGGGGGGGGGGGGGGCAACACGTGGGCGCACACACACACACACATGCACACACACGCACACACAACAACAGCAACAGCAACTCCAGCTGACATGCTGAAGAGAGGCATCGAAGTGGGAACAAGAGCTTTGAACGCAGCTCCTAACTAACAGCTTGGAGAACACCTAACTTACACTGAAACTACTCTGTTTCTTAAGTAAAGGGAAAAGTGTATATTTAAATTGAATAGAATAAACGCCCGTGCAGAGAGCAAAAGGGAGATTAAAAAAAAAAAAAAAAAAAAAAAAAAAAAAAAAAAGGGGAACATACACACAGAGGAGCTACTAATAGATGTCCTGATTAATATAGGGCCCCGCCACAAACATGTGAACAAATATAGGCTATATTAAGTGACATACGGTGGCAGCAGTATAGGTTTATATACAGTATAAGGGTAATAGGCACATTTTCCGTTCATAAACCTGAATGATGCACACGTGACACGACGTGCGTGAAGTCTGTGGGGAGCACAAGTCTCTGTGTGTATAGGGTGAGCGACAGCGAGCGCCAAAAAAGACCCTCAGCGAGCATCTGAAGGCTTAATAAAGTTTATGGCAAGGCCATAATTTGAGCTTAACTGCTGTTTTGTTTTAGGGAGACTAACAAAATAGATTGTTTATTGGGTCTTAACAAAAATAAACAATGAACAAAATGACCCTGTACCTTTTGGCATCGCTGCGCTGGGTTGTATTCATAATGTTTTCACTTTAAGAGCCGGCCGGGTGTGGAGGTTAAACCAGGGGGGTTGTCATGAAGGTAGGAGGAGGAAACTTCATCAGGTGAGGAGAAGACGAGCCCTCCGGCCGTTCTTGTCGGTGACCTGGAGCTTCGCAGGGAAGAGCATCCTGTATGCGAGGCCGGCATTCCGTAGCTGAGATTTCACCGCGAAGTATGCTGCTCTATTCCTCGCGACTTCTGCGCTGTAATCCGGGTAGATGTGTATGT
This sequence comes from Hirundichthys speculiger, assembly GCA_018398805.1. Taxonomy (NCBI): domain Eukaryota; kingdom Metazoa; phylum Chordata; class Actinopteri; order Beloniformes; family Exocoetidae; genus Hirundichthys; species Hirundichthys speculiger. Next base: position 80,811 of record JAGFBZ010000490.1, on the reverse strand, counting down.
CAGCTCCGCGAAAGGAAAGTGCGCCCTTCTCCCGAGCAAGCCTCAGGATGCGCTCCTTGGTCTGGTAGTGGTGAATCCGCGCGATGAACGGCCGGGGGGGGTCGTCTTGTTTCTTACGGGGGACTGCGATCCTGTGAGCCCTGTCAACAGTTGGAGGAGTGGAGAAAGAGTGTGCGCCGAATGTTTCTTTCAAAAGTGCCTCCATGAATGCGGTTGGTTGTCCGCCCTCAGCTCTCTCGGGTACGCCGGTTATACGGATGTTGTTTCGGCGTGATCTGTTCTCGAGGTCGTCGGTCTTTAGCCGGAGGCTCTGGTTCTCTTTAGACAGGGCTAGGCAGGTGGATTCAAGGGTTGTCAATCTGGTCTCCATGTCGTTGAGTGAAGTTTCCATGCTTTGGATTGCCTGGTCGTGACGTTCAATAGTTGCATGGTCAGCGGAAAGTTGGTCGGAGAGTTTAGTTATAATGCGGTCTTCCATTGCCTTCAGAAGCTTCTCCATGTCGGCTAACGTTAGCGGCGGGTTGCTAGCATGTGGCTCGTCTTGGCTAGTTAGCATGTCGTCGCTTTTCGTTGGAGATTGCTCAGGCGTAGGCTGGTTCTGGTTGTGTTTTTTACTCCTGCCCATAGTCCTCGGCACTCCACACCGGACCACACAGGTCTGCACAGGCCGAGTGATGTACGTAAACACTTATTACACGGATTTAGACAAAATTTCAACAGAGCTCTCCCGGTGAGCGACCTACTCCGCCATTTTCCAAAACCGGAAGTCTCGCTCTACCAACTTTTGACTGCTCTGTCATCCCTTTGTTGTTCTACCATCTCTCGACTGCTCTGCTGTCCCCTCGTTGCTCTGCTGTCCCCTCGTTGCTCTACCATCCCTCGACTGCTCTGCCGTCCCCTCGTTGCTCTACCATCTCTCAACTGCTCTGCCAGCCCCTCGTTGCTCTACCATCTCTCGACTGCTCTGCAAGCCCCTCGTTGCTCTATTATCCCTCGACTGCTCTGCCATCCTCTCGTTGCTCTACCATCCCTCGACTGCTCTGCCGTCCTCTCATTGCTCTACCATCCCTCGAGTGCTCTGCTATCTCCTTGTTGCTCTACCATCCCTCGACTGCTCTTCCATCCCCTCGTTGCTCTACCATCCCTCGACTGCTCTTCCATCCCCTAGTTGCTCTACCATCCCTCGAGTGCCCTGCTGTCTCCTTGTTGCTCTACCATCCCTCGACTGCTCTTCCATCCCCTCGTTGCTCTACCACCACTCGAATGCTCTGCCGTCCCCTCGTTGCTACCATCCCTTGGCTGCTCTGCCGTCCTCTCATTGCTCTACCATCCCTCGAGTGCTCTGCTGTCTCCTTGTTGCTCTACCATCCCTCGACTGCTCTTCCATCCCCTCGTTGCTCTACCATCTCTCAACTGCGCTGTCGTCTCCTTGTTGCTCTGCCATCTCTCAACTGCTCTGCCAGCCCCTCGTTGCTCTACCATCTCCCGATTACTCTGTCATCCCTTCCTTGCTCTACCATCTTTCGACTGCTCTGCCAGCCCCTCGTTGCTCTACCATCCCTCGACTGCTCTGCCGTCCCCTCGTTGCTCTATCATCTCTCAACTGCTCTGCCAGCTCCTCGTTGCTCTACCATCTATCAACTGCTCTGCCAGCCCCTCGTTGCTCTACCATCTCTCGACGGCTCTGCCGTCCCCTTGTTGCTCTACCATCCCTTGACTGCTCTGCCGTCCCCTCGTTGCTCTGCGGTCCTCATTGCTCTACCATCCCTCAACTGCTCTTCCGTCCCCTTGTTGCTCTACCATCTCCCAATTACTCTGTTGTCCTCTCGTTGCTCTACCATCTCTCGACTGCTCTGCCGTCCCCTCATTGCTCTACCATCCCTCGAATGCTCTTCCATCCATCGTTGCTCTGACATCCTCGTTGCTCTGACATCCCTCGATTGCTCTTCCATCCCATCGTTGCTCTGACATCCTCGTTGCTCTACCATCCCTCGAATGCTCTTCCATCCCATCGTTGCTCTGACATCCTCGTTGCTCTACCATCCCTCGAATGCTCTTCCATCCCATCGTTGCTCTGACATCCTAGTTGTTCTACCATCTCTCATCTGCTCTTCCGTCCCCTCGTTGCTCTACCATCTCTTGACTGCTCTGTCATCCCTTCGTTGCTCTACCATCTCTCGACTGCGCTGTCATCTCCTCGTTGCTCTACCATCTCTCAACTGCTCTTCCGTCCCCTCGTTGCTCTCTACCAACTTTTGACTGCTCTGTCATCCCTTTGTTGTTCTACCATCTCTCGACGGTTTCTGCTGTCCCCTCGTTGCTCTGCTCTCCCTCGTGCTCTACCCATCTCTCAACTGCTATGCCAGCCCCTCGTTGCTCTACCATCTCTCGACTGCTCTGCAAGCCCCTCGTTGCTCTATTATCCCTCGACTGCTCTGCCATCCTCTCGTTGCTCTACCATCCCTCGACTGCTCTGCCGTCCTCTCATTGCTCTACCATCCCTCGAGTGCTCTGCTATCTCCTTGTTGCTCTACCATCCCTTGACTGCTCTTCCATCCCCTCGTTGCTCTACCATCTCTCGACTGCTCTTCCATCCCCTAGTTGCTCTACCATCCCTCGACTGCTCTTCTGTCCCCTCATTGCTCTACCATCCCTCGAGTGCTCTGCTGTCTCCTTGTTGCTCTACCATCCCTCGACTGCTCTTCCATCCCCTCGTTGCTCTACCACCACTCGAATGCTCTGCCGTCCCCTCGTTGCTACTATCCCTTGGCTGCTCTGCCGTCCTCTCATTGCTCTACCATCCCTCGAGTGCTCTGCTGTCTCCTTGTTGCTCTACCATCCCTCAACTGCTCTTCCTTCCCATTGTTGCTCTACCATCTCCCAATTACTCTGTTGTCCCCTCATTGCTCTACCATCTCTCGACTGCTCTGCCAGCCCCTCGTTGCTCTACCATCTCTCGATTGCTCCGCTGTCCCCTCGTTGCTCTACCATCTCTCGACTGCTCTGCCTGCGCCTCGTTGCTCTACCATCTCTCGACTGCTCTGCCAGCCCCTCGTTGTTCTATTATCCCTCGACTGCTCTTCTGTCCCCTCGTTGCTTTACCATCCCTCGACTGCTCTGCCGTCCCCTCTTTGCTCTACCATCCCTTGGCTGCTCTGCCACCCCCTCATTGCTCTGCCATCCTTGTTGCTCTCCCGTCTCTTGACTGCTCTGTTGTCCCCTCGTTGCTCTACCATCCCTCGACTGCTCTGCCGTCCCCTCGTTGCTCTACCATCCCTCGAATGCTCTTTCATCCCATCGTTGCTCTGACACTCTCATTGCTCTACCATCCCTCGACTGCTCTTCCATCCCCCCGTTGCTCTGCCATCCCTCGACTGCTCTTCCATCCCCCCGTTGCTTTGCCATCCCTCGAATGCTCTTCCATCCCATCGTTACTCTGACATCCTCATTGCTCTGCCATCCCTCGAATGCTCTTCCATCCCATCGTTACTCTGACATCCTCATTGCTCTACCATCCCTCGAATGCTCTTCCGTCCCATTGTTGCTCTGACATCCTAATTGTTCTATCATCTCTCAACTGCTGTTCCGTCTCCTCGTTGGTCTACCATCTTTTGACTGCTCTGTCATCTCTCCTTTGCTCTACCATCTCTCGACTGCGCTGTCGTCTCCTTGTTGCTCTACCATCTCTCAACTGCTCTTCCGTCCCCTCGTTGCTCTACCATTTTTTGACTGCTCTGTCATCCCTTCTTTGATCTACCATCTCTCGACTGATCTGCCAGCCCCTCATTGCTCTAACAACTCTCGACTGCTCTGCCGTCCCCTCATTACTCTACCATCCCTCAAGTGCTCTGCTGTCCCCTCGTTGCTCTACCATCCCTCGACTGCTCTGCCGTCCCCTCATTACTCTACCATCCCTCAAGTGCTCTGCTGTCCCCTCGTTGCTCTACCATCCCTCAACTGCTCTTCCGTCCCCCCGATTGCTCTACCATCCCTCAACTGCTCTTCCTTCCCTTTGTTGCTCTACCATCTCCCAATTACTCTGTCGTCCCCTCATTGCTCTACCATCTCTCGACTGCTCTGCCAGCCCCTCGTTGCTCTACCATCTCTCGATTGCTCCGCTGTCCCCTCGTTGCTCTACCATCTCTCGACTGCTCTGCCAGCGCCTCATTGCTCTACCATCTCTCGACTGCTCTGCAAGCCCCTCGTTGATCTATTATCCCTCGACTGCTCTTCTTCCCCTCGTTGCTTTACCATCCCTCGACTGCTCTGCCGTCCCCTCATTGCTCTACCATCCCTCGAATGCTCTTCCATCCCATCGTTGCTCTGACATCCTCGTTGTTCTGACATCCCTCGATTGCTCTTCCATCCCATCGTTGCTCTGACATCCTCGTTGCTCTACCATCCCTCGAATGCTCTTCCATCCCATCGTTGCTCTGACATCCTCGTTGCTCTACCATCCTTCGAATGCTCTTCCGTCCCATTGTTGCTCTGACATCTTAGTTGTTCTACCATCTCTCAACTGCTCTTCCGTCCCCTCGTTGCTCTACCATCTTTTGACTGCTCTGTCATCTCTTCGTTGCTCTACCATCTCTCGACGGCGCTGTCATCTTCTCGTTGCTCTACCATCTCTCAACCTCTCTTCCGTCCCCTCGTTGCTCTACCATCTTTTGACTGCTCTGTCATCCCTTTGTTGTTCTACCATCTCTCGACTGCTCTGCTGTCCCCTCGTTGCTCTACCATCCCTCGACTGCTCTGCCGTCCCCTCGTTGCTCTACCATCTCTCAAGTGCTCTGCCAGCCCCTCGTTGCTCTACCATCTCTCCACTGCTCTGCAAGTCCCTCGTTGCTATATTATCCCTGGACTGCTCTGCCATCCTCTCGTTGCTCTACCATCCCTCGACTGCTCTGCCGTCCTCTCATTGCTCTACCATCCCTCGAGTGCTCTGCTGTCTCCTTGTTGCTCTACCATCCCTCGACTGCTCCTCCATCCCCTCGTTGCTCTACCATCCCTCGACTGCTCTTCCGTGCCCTCGTTGCTCTACCATCCCTCGACTGCTCTTCCGTCTCCTCATTGCTCTACCAACCCTCGAGTGCTCTGCTGTCTCCTTGTTGCTCTACCACCCCTCGAATGCTCTGCCGTGCCCTCGTTGCTACCATCCCTTGGCTGCTGTGCCACCCCCTCATTGCTCTACCATCCCATGGCTTCTCTGCCACCCCCTCATTACTCTGCCATCCTTGTTGCTCTCCCGTCTCTCGACTGCTCTGCCGTCCCCTCGTTGCTCTACTATCTCTAGACTGCGCTGTTGTCCCCTCGTTGCTCTACCATCCCTCGACTGCTCTGCCGTCCCCTCATTGCTCTACCATCCCTCGAATGCTCTTCCATCCCATCGTTGCTCTGACATCCTCGTTGCTCTGACATCCCTCGATTGCTCTTCCATCCCATCGTTGCTCTGACATCCTCGTTGCTCTACCATCCCTCGAATGCTCTTCCATCCCATCGTTGCTCTGACATCCTCGTTGCTCTACCATCCCTCGAATGCTCTTCCATCCCATCGTTGCTCTGACATCCTAGTTGTTCTACCATCTCTCATCTGCTCTTCCGTCCCCTCGTTGCTCTACCATCTTTTGACTGCTCTCTCATCCCTTCGTTGCTTTACCATCTCTCGACTGCGCTGTCATCTCCTCGTTGCTCTACCATCTCTCAACTGCTCTTCCGTCCCCTCGTTGCTCTACCAACTTTTGACTGCTCTGTCATCCCTTTGTTGTTCTACCATCTCTCGACTGCTCTGCTGTCCCCTCGTTGCTCTGCTGTCCCCTCGTTGCTCTACCATCCCTCGACTGCTCTGCCGTCCCCTCGTTGCTCTACCATCTCTCAACTGCTCTGCCAGCCCCTCGTTGCTCTACCATCTCTCGACTGCTCTGCAAGCCCCTCGTTGCTCTATTATCCCTCGACTGCTCTGCCATCCTCTCGTTGCTCTACCATCCCTCGACTGCTCTGCCGTCCTCTCATTGCTCTACCATCCCTCGAGTGCTCTGCTATCTCCTTGTTGCTCTACCATCCCTCGACTGCTCTTCCATCCCCTCGTTGCTCTACCATCCCTCGACTGCTCTTCCATCCCCTAGTTGCTCTACCATCCCTCGAGTGCCCTGCTGTCTCCTTGTTGCTCTACCATCCCTCGACTGCTCTTCCATCCCCTCGTTGCTCTACCACCACTCGAATGCTCTGCCGTCCCCTCGTTGCTACCATCCCTTGGCTGCTCTGCCGTCCTCTCATTGCTCTACCATCCCTCGAGTGCTCTGCTGTCTCCTCGTTGCTCTACCATCCCTCGACTGCTCTTCCATCCCCTCGTTGCTCTACCATCTCTCAACTGCGCTGTCGTCTCCTTGTTGCTCTGCCATCTCTCAACTGCTCTGCCAGCCCCTCGTTGCTCTACCATCTCCCGATTACTCTGTCATCCCTTCCTTGCTCTACCATCTTTCGACTGCTCTGCCAGCCCCTCGTTGCTCTACCATCCCTCGACTGCTCTGCCGTCCCCTCGTTGCTCTATCATCTCTCAACTGCTCTGCCAGCTCCTCGTTGCTCTACCATCTCTCAACTGCTCTGCCAGCCCCTCGTTGCTCTACCATCTCTCGACGGCTCTGCCGTCCCCTTGTTGCTCTACCATCCCTTGACTGCTCTGCCGTCCCCTCGTTGCTCTGCGGTCCTCATTGCTCTACCATCCCTCAACTGCTCTTCCGTCCCCTTGTTGCTCTACCATCTCCCAATTACTCTGTTGTCCTCTCGTTGCTCTACCATCTCTCGACTGCTCTGCCGTCCCCTCATTGCTCTACCATCCCTCGAATGCTCTTCCATCCATCGTTGCTCTGACATCCTCGTTGCTCTGACATCCCTCGATTGCTCTTCCATCCCATCGTTGCTCTGACATCCTCGTTGCTCTACCATCCCTCGAATGCTCTTCCATCCCATCGTTGCTCTGACATCCTCGTTGCTCTACCATCCCTCGAATGCTCTTCCATCCCATCGTTGCTCTGACATCCTAGTTGTTCTACCATCTCTCATCTGCTCTTCCGTCCCCTCGTTGCTCTACCATCTCTTGACTGCTCTGTCATCCCTTCGTTGCTCTACCATCTCTCGACTGCGCTGTCATCTCCTCGTTGCTCTACCATCTCTCAACTGCTCTTCCGTCCCCTCGTTGCTCTACCAACTTTTGACTGCTCTGTCATCCCTTTGTTGTTCTACCATCTCTCGACGGTTCTGCTGTCCCCTCGTTGCTCTGCTCTCCCCTCGTGCTCTACCATCTCTCAACTGCTATGCCAGCCCCTCGTTGCTCTACCATCTCTCGACTGCTCTGCAAGCCCCTCGTTGCTCTATTATCCCTCGACTGCTCTGCCATCCTCTCGTTGCTCTACCATCCCTCGACTGCTCTGCCGTCCTCTCATTGCTCTACCATCCCTCGAGTGCTCTGCTATCTCCTTGTTGCTCTACCATCCCTTGACTGCTCTTCCATCCCCTCGTTGCTCTACCATCTCTCGACTGCTCTTCCATCCCCTAGTTGCTCTACCATCCCTCGACTGCTCTTCTGTCCCCTCATTGCTCTACCATCCCTCGAGTGCTCTGCTGTCTCCTTGTTGCTCTACCATCCCTCGACTGCTCTTCCATCCCCTCGTTGCTCTACCACCACTCGAATGCTCTGCCGTCCCCTCGTTGCTACTATCCCTTGGCTGCTCTGCCGTCCTCTCATTGCTCTACCATCCCTCGAGTGCTCTGCTGTCTCCTTGTTGCTCTACCATCCCTCGACTGCTCTTCCATCCCCTCGTTGCTCTACCATCTCTCAACTGCGCTGTCGTCTCCTTGTTGCTCTGCCATCTCTCAACTGCTCTGCCAGCCCCTCGTTGCTCTACCATCTCCCGATTACTCTGTCATCCCTTCCTTGCTCTACCATCTCTCGACTGCTCTGCCAGCCCCTCGTTGCTCTACCATCCCTCGACTGCTCTGCCGTCCCCTCGTTGCTCTATCATCTCTCAACTGCTCTGCCAGCCCCTCGTTGCTCTACCATCTCTCAACTGCTCTGCCAGCCCCTCGTTGCTCTACCATCTCTCGACGGCTCTGCCGTCCCCTTGTTGCTCTACCATCCCTTGACTGCTCTGCCATCCCCTCGTTGCTCTGCGGTCCTCATTGCTCTACCATCCCTCAACTGCTCTTCCGTCCCCTTGTTGCTCTACCATCTCTCGACTGCTCTGCCGTCCCCTCATTGCTCTACCATCCCTCGAATGCTCTTCCATCCCATCGTTGCTCTGACATCCTCGTTGCTCTGACATCCCTCGATGGCTCTTCCATCCCATCGTTGCTCTGACATCCTCGTTGCTCTACCATCCCTCGAATGCTCTTCCATCCCATCGTTGCTCTGACATCCTCGTTGCTCTACCATCCCTCGAATGCTCTTCCATCCCATCGTTGCTCTGACATCCTAGTTGTTTCTACCATCTCTCATCTGCTCTTCCGTCCCTCGTTGCTCTACCATCTTTTTTGACTGCTCTGTCATCCCTTCGTTGCTCTACCATCTCTCGACTGCGCTGTCATCTCCTCGTTGCTCTACCATCTCTCAAACTGCTCTTCCGTCCCCTCGTTGCTCTACCAACTTTTGACTGCTCTGTCATCATCCCTTTGTTGTTCTACCATCTCTCGACTGCTCTGCTGTCCCCTCGTTGCTTGCTGTCCCCTCGTTGCTCTACCATCCCTCGACTGCTCTGCCGTCCCCTCGTTGCTCTACCATCTCTCAACTGCTCTGCCAGCCCCTCGTTGCTCTACCATCTCTCGACTGCTCTGCAAGCCGCTCGTTGCTCTATTATCCCTCGACTGCTCTGCCATCCTCTCGTTGCTCTACCATCCCTCGACTGCTCTGCCGTCCTCTCATTGCTCTACCATCCCTCGAGTGCTCTGCTATCTCCTTGTTGCTCTACCATCCCTCGACTGCTCTTCCATCCCCTCGTTGCTCTACCATCCCTCGACTGCTCTCCCATCCCCTAGTTGCTCTACCATCCCTCGACTGCTCTTCTGTCCCCTCATTGCTCTACCATCCCTCGAGTGCTCTGCTGTCTCCTTGTTGCTCTACCATCCCTCGACTGCTCTTCCATCCCCTCGTTGCTCTACCACCACTCGAATGCTCTGCCGTCCCCTCGTTGCTACCATCCCTTGGCTGCTCTGCCGTCCTCTCATTGCTCTACCATCCTTCGAGTGCTCTGCTGTCTCCTTGTTGCTCTACCATCCCTCGACTGCTCTTCCATCCCCTCGTTGCTCTACCATCTCTCAACTGCGCTGTCGTCTCCTTGTTGCTCTGCCATCTCTCAACTGCTCTGCCAGCCCCTCGTTGCTCTACCATCTCCCGATTACTCTGTCATCCCTTCCTTGCTCTACCATCTCTCGACTGCTCTGCCAGCCCCTCGTTGTTCTACCATCCCTCGACTGCTCTGCCGTCCCCTCGTTGCTCTATCATCTCTCAACTGCTCTGCCAGCCCCTCGTTTCTCTACCATCTCTCGACGGCTCTGCCGTCCCCTTGTTGCTCTACCATCCCTTGACTGCTCTGCCGTCCCCTCGTTGCTCTGCGGTCCTCATTGCTCTACCATCCCTCAACTGCTCTTCCGTCCCCTTGTTGCTCTACCATCTCCCAATTACTCTGTTGTCCTCTCGTTGCTCTACCATCTCTCGACTGCTCTGCCAGCCCCTCGTTGCTCTACCATCTCTCGATTGCTCTGCTGTCCCCTCGTTGCTCTACCATCCCTCAACTGCTCTGCCGTCCCCTCGTTGCTCTATCATCTCTCGACTACTCTGCCTGCACCTCGTTGCTCTACCGTCTCTCGACTGCTCTGCAAGCCCTTCGTTGCTCTATTATCCCTAGACTGCTCTGCTGTCCCCTCGTTGCTTTACCATCCCTAGACTGCTCTGCCATCCTCTTGTTGCTCTACCATCCCTTGATTGCTCTGCCGTCCCCGCATTGCTCTACCATCCCTCAAGTGCTCTGCTGTCCCCTCATTGCTCTACCATCCCTCGACTGCTCTTCCATCCCCTCGTTGCTCTGCAGTCCTCGTTGCTCTACCATCCCTCGAAAACTCTGCCGTCCCCTCGTTGCTCTACCATCCCTTGGCTGGTCTGCCACCCCCTCCTTGCTCTGCCATCCTTTTTGCTCTCCCGTCTCTTGACTGCTCTGTTGTCCCCTCGTTGCTCTACCATCCCTCGACTGCTCTGCCACCCCTCTCATTGCTCTGCCATCCTTGTTGCTCTCCCGTCTCTTGACTGCTCTGTTGTCCCCTCGTTGCTCTACCATCTCTCAACTGCTGTTCCGTCTCCTCGTTGCTCTACCATCTTTTGACTGCTCTGTCATTTCTCCATTGCTCTACCATCTCTCAACTGCGCTGTCGTCTCCTTGTTTCTCTACCATCTCTCAACTGCTCTTCCGTCCCCTCGTTGCTCTACCATTTTTTGACTGCTCTGTCATCCCTTCTTTGATCTACCATCTCTCGACTGATCTGCCAGCCACTCATTGCTCTACCATCTCTCGATTGCTCTGCTGTCCCTTCCTTGCTCTACCATCTCTTGACTGCTCTGCCAGCCCCTCGTTGCTCTACCATCTCTCGACTGCTCTGCCAGCCCCTCATTGCTCTACCATCTCTCGATTGCTCTGCTGTCCCCTCGTTGCTCTACCATCTCTCGACTGCTCTGCCAGCCCCTCATTGCTCTACCATCCCTCGATTGCTCTGCTGTCCCCTCGTTGCTCTGCTGTCCCCTCGTTGCTCTACCATCCCTCGACTGCTCTGCCGTTCCCTCGTTGCTCTACCATCTCTCAACTGCTCTGCCATCCTCTCGTTGCTCTACCATCCCTCGAGTGCTCTGCCGTCCTCTCATTGCTCTACCATCCCTCGAGTGCTCTGCTGTCTCCTTGTTGCTCTACCATCCCTCGACTGCTCTTCCATCCCCTCGTTGCTCTACCATCTCTCGACTGCTCTTCCATCCCCTCGTTGCTCTACCATCCCTCGACTGCTCTTCCGTCCCCTCATTGCTCTACCATCCCTCGACTGATCTGCCAGCCCCTCGTTACTCTACCATCCCCTCGTTGCTCTACCATCTCTCGACTGCTCTTCCGTCCCCTCGTTGCTCTACCATCCCTCGACTGCTCTGCCGTCCTCTCATTGCTCTACCATCCCTTGAGTGCTCTGCTGTCTCCTTGTTGCTCTACCATCCCTCGACTGCTCTTCCATCCCCTCGTTGCTCTACCACCACTCGAATGCTCTGCCGTCCCCTCGTTGCTACCATCCCTTGGCTGCTCTGCCGTCCTCTCATTGCTCTACCATCCCTTGAGTGCTCTGCTGTCTCCTTGTTGCTCTACCATCCCTCGACTGCTCTTCCATCCCCTCGTTGCTCTACCATCTCTCAACTGCGCTGTCGTCTCCTTGTTGCTTTGCCATCTCTCAACTGCTTTGCCAGCCCCTCGTTGCTCTACCATCTCCCGATTATTCTGTCATCCCTTCCTTGCTCTACCATCTCTCAACTGCTTTGCCAGCCCCTCGTTGCTCTACCATCTCCCGATTATTCTGTCATCCCTTCCTTGCTCTACCATCTCTCGACTGCTCTGCCAGCCCCTCGTTGTTCTACCATCCCTCGACTGCTCTGCCGTCCCCTCGTTGCTCTATCATCTCTCAACTGCTCTGCCAGCCCCTCGTTGCTCTACCATCTCTCGACGGCTCTGCCGTCCCCTTGTTGCTCTACCATCCCTTGACTGCTCTGCCGTCCCCTCGTTGCTCTGCGGTCCTCATTGCTCTACCATCCCTTAACTGCTCTTCCGTCCCCTTGTTGCTCTACCATCTCCCAATTACTCTGTTGTCCTCTCGTTGCTCTACCATCTCTCGACTGCTCTGCCAGCCCCTCGTTGCTCTACCATCTCTCGATTGCTCTGCTGTCCCCTCGTTGCTCTACCATCCCTCAACTGCTCTGCCGTCCCCTCGTTGCTCTATCATCTCTCGACTACTCTGCCAGCACCTCGTTGCTCTACCGTCTCTCGACTGCTCTGCAAGCCCTTCGTTGCTCTATTATCCCTCGACTGCTCTGCTGTCCCCTCGTTGCTTTACCATCCCTAGACTGCTCTGCCATCCTCTTGTTGCTCTACCATCCCTTGACTGCTCTGCCGTCCCCGCATTGCTCTACCATCCCTCAAGTGCTCTGCTGTCCCCTCATTGCTCTACCATCCCTCGACTGCTCTTCCATCCCCTCGTTGCTCTACCATCCCTTGGCTGGTCTGCCACCCCCTCCTTGCTCTGCCATCCTTTTTGCTCTCCCGTCTCTTGACTGCTCTGTTGTCCCCTCGTTGCTCTACCATCCCTCGACTGCTCTGCCACCCCCTCATTGCTCTGCCATCCTTGTTGCTCTCCCGTCTCTTGACTGCTCTGTTGTCCCCTCGTTGCTCTACCATCTCTCAACTGCTGTTCCGTCTCCTCGTTGCTCTACCATCTTTTGACTGCTCTGTCATTTCTCCATTGCTCTACCATCTCTCAACTGCGCTGTCGTCTCCTTGTTTCTCTACCATCTCTCAACTGCTCTTCCGTCCCCTCGTTGCTCTACCATTTTTTGACTGCTCTGTCATCCCTTCTTTGATCTACCATCTCTCGACTGATCTGCCAGCCACTCATTGCTCTACCATCTCTCGATTGCTCTGCTGTCCCTTCCTTGCTCTACCATCTCTTGACTGCTCTGCCAGCCCCTCGTTGCTCTACCATCTCTCGACTGCTCTGCCAGCCCCTCATTGCTCTACCATCTCTAGATTGCTCTGCTGCCCCCTCGTTGCTCTACCATCTCTCGACTGCTCTGCCAGCCCCTCATTGCTCTACCATCCCTCGATTGCTCTGCTGTCCCCTCGTTGCTCTGCTGTCCCCTCGTTGCTCTACCATCCCTCGACTGCTCTGCCGTTCCCTCGTTGCTCTACCATCTCTCAACTGCTCTGCCATCCTCTCGTTGCTCTACCATCCCTCGAGTGCTCTGCCGTCCTCTCATTGCTCTACCATCCCTCGAGTGCTCTGCTGTCTCCTTGTTGCTCTACCATCCCCCGACTGCTCTTCCATCCCCTCGTTGCTCTACCATCTCTCGACTGCTCTTCCATCCCCTCGTTGCTCTACCATCCCTCGACTGCTCTTCCGTCCCCTCATTGCTCTACCATCCCTCGACTGATCTGCCAGCCCCTCGTTACTCTACCATTCCCTCGACTGCTCTTCCATCCCCTCGTTGCTCTACCATCCCTCGACTGCTCTGCCGTCCTCTCATTGCTCTACCGTCCCTTGAGTGCTCTGCTGTCTCCTTGTTGCTCTACCATCCCTCGACTGCTCTTCCATCCCCTCGTTGCTCTACCATCTCTCGACTGCTCTTCCATCCCCTCGTTGCTCTACCATCCCTCAACTGCTCTTCCGTCCCCTCATTGCTCTACCATCTCTCGACTGCTCTTCCATCCGCTCGTTGCTCTACCATCCCTCGACTGCTCTTCCGTCCCCTCATTGCTCTACCATTCCCTCGACTGCTCTTCCATCCCCTCGTTGCTCTACCATCCCTCGACTGCTCTTCCGTCCCCTCGTTGCTCTACCATCCCTCGACTGCTCTTCCATCACCTCATTGCTCTACCATCCCTCGAGTGCTCTGCTGTCTCCTTGTTGCTCTACCATCCCTCGACTGCTCTTCCATCCCCTCGTTGCTCTACCACCCCTCGAATGCTCTGCCGTCCCCTTGTTGCTACCATCCCTTGGCTGCTCTGCCACCCCCTCATTGCTTTGCCATCCTTGTTGCTCTCCCGTCTCTCGACTGCTCTGCCGTCCCCTCTTTGCTCTACCATCCCATGGCTGCTCTGCCACCCCCTCATTACTCTGCCATCCTTGTTGCTCTCCCGTCTCTCGACTGCTCTGCCGTCCCCTCGTTGCTCTCTCTAGACTGCGCTGTTGTCCCCTCGTTGCTCTACCATCCCTCGACTGCTCTGCCGTTCCCGTCATTGCTCTACCAACCCCCGAATGCTCTTCCATCCCATCGTTGCTCTGACATCCTCGTTGCTCTACCATCCCTCCAATGCTCTTCCATCCCATCGTTGCTCTACCATCCCTCGAATGCTCTTCCGTCCCATCGTTGCTCTGACATCCTAGTTGTTCTACCATCTCTCAACTGCTCTTCCGTCCCCTCGTTGCTCTACCATATTTTGACTGCTCTGTCATCCCTTTGTTCTACCATCTCTCGACTGCTCTGCCAGCCCCTCGCTGCTCTAAAAACTCTCGACTGATCTGCCGTCCCCTCGTTGCTCTACCAACTCTCGACTGCTCTGCCAGCCCCTCGTTGCTCTACCAACTCTCGACTGCTCTGTCAGCCTCTCGTTGCTCTACCATCCATCGACTGCTCTGCAGTCCCCTCGTTGCTCTACCATCTCTCGACTGCTCTGCCAGCTTCTCGTTGCTCTACCATCTCGACTGCTCTGCCAGCCCCTCGTTGCTCTACCATCTCGACTGCTCTGCCAGCCCCTTGTTGCTCTACCATCTCGACTGCTCTGCCAGCCCCTCGTTGCTCTACCATCTCGACTGCTCTGCCAGCCCCTCGTTGCTCTACCATCTCGACTGCTCTGCCAGCCCCTCGTTTCTGTACCATCCCTCAACTGCTCTTCCATCCCCTCGTTGCTCTGCCGTCCTCGTTGTTCTACCATCCCTCGACCGCTCTTGCATCCCCTCGTTGCTCTGCCGTCCTTGTTTCTCAACCATCTCCAGATTACTCTGTCGCCCCCTCGTTGCTCTACTGCAGGGTGGTCCATCCCAGTCCTCCAGGATCGCTGTCCTGCAGGTCTCAGGTGTTTCCCAGACACAACATACCTGATTGCAATGAACGGATCACCTTCAGCTGGTCATTAACGACCCATTCATGTGAACCTGGTGTGCTGAAGCAGGGAAACATCTAAGACATGGAGGACACCGGCCCTTGACGACTGGAGTTGCCCACTCCTGGTCTACCATCTCCCGACTGCTCTGCTGTCTCCTCGTTGCTCTACCGTCTCTCAAATGCTCTTCCTTCCCCTTGTTGCTCTACTGTCTCTTTGTTGCTCTACCGTCTCTCAACTGCTCTTCCATCCACTCGTTGCTCTACCATCTCTAGACTGCGCTGTTGTCCCCTTGTTGCTCTGCCGTCACCCGACTGCTCTGCCGCCTCCTCATTGCTCTGCCGTCCACGTTTCTCTGTCTCTTGACTGCTATTCCATCCCCTCGTTGCTCTACCGTCTCTCGACTGCTCTGTCCTCCCCTCATTGCTCTACTGTCTCCCGACTGCTCTGCCGTTCCTCATCGCTCTACCATCTTTCCACTGCTGTCGTTCCCTCGATGCTCTACCATCTCGACTGCTCTGCCGTCCTCTTGATGCTCTACCATCCCTTAACTGCTCTGCCATCCCGTTGCTCTACCATCCCTCGACTGTTCTGTCGCCCCCCTCGTTGCTCTACCATCTTTCAACTACTGTTGTTCCCTCGTTGCTCTACCATCTTTCGACTGCTGTCGTTCCTCATCGCTCTACCATCTTTCGGCTGCTCTGCCAGCCCCTCGTTGCTCTACCATCTCCTGGATACTCTATTGGCTCCTGGCTGCTCTCCTCACCTCAGTCCGAGTTTTTGGTGTCGGTGCATTTGCAACCAGTCAGATCTTCAGAAATGTTCTTGCTGTAAAAGCAACCGTCTCCGTGTTTCTCAGATAAAATGACCAGACTGATGTCGTGGCTCCTCTTCGCTGGTTTATGGTTTATCCTGGTTGATGCCTCGTATCTGACTACGTTGACCAGTTTAGTTCAGATCCAAATTGCTGCAGCAAGACAGAATAAAGGCAAATATCTGTGCACCACTTTACAGGATGTAAAGTTGTGTTAGCCGACAGATTTTTGTGGAAAACTACAATAATAATCCTTGAACATAACCGCTCCAAGACTGGGTTGAGCTTCTAGATGCTGAAGCTGAAATTATGTGTTTTAAAATCAGAGGACACCAACAATAAAAACCAGCAGAGAACAGGTGAGTTCAAGCATGTTTATTTCAGCTCACTGACAAAGACAGGACGACTTGAACCAACACCTCCAGACTGCCGTTTTCTCCGCTCGCTTCCCTGAGACCAACCCTCCATCTTAGCGTCGGAGATGAAGGTAAGACAGAGGATTAGCAGTGAAGGACAGTTTCTCTGATGTCTTTAACGCGTTTGACAGTCATGAACGAGTTCAGAGCACGTTTCAAAACAAAAACCCATCACAGTCTGTAAAGAAAAAAAAAAAGAGACCCAGAGCAGGAAATAATCAGGTCCGAAACATTCATGATCACCAGATGTCCAGCAGAAATGACAGTTTCAGGCTTCAGCAGACTAAAACTGTCATTTCTGGACCTCCAACCCACAATGTGCCGAGTGTCAAATACGAGAGCAGATGCTTTTATTTTGGAATGAAGCTCGTTTTTCAGCAGGAAACAAAAACGCCTGGAGTCGTTCTGCTTCCCGAAGAACAGGAGACAGGAATGTTGAAGTCAGAAAAACTCCGGTTACAGAGACGTAGACGTAGGGGGAGGAGTCTGACAGTCTGATCGACCAATCGCAGCCCAGCAGTATAACGATGAAGATGTGAGAGGCCGTCTTCCTCATCAGTCTGACTTCTTGTCGCTGCTTGCCTGAAAGTTAAGAAAACCAATGTCATGAATCACATCAACATTTCTGGACCAAGACCAAGACCAAACCCAGACCAGTTCTGCTGTTGTGACCCAGTTTTAGAGGAATGTTTAGACCGGCTCCCCGTATCAGCTACGTAGGTCAATGTAGTCACATAAAACTGGTTTAACTTCATATTTATACGTCACTAAACCATTCTACGTTTGTACCAGCTGACCACTGCAGCGTGTGCGTTAGCGCCCCCATGTGGAACAGGGTCACATCTCAGGAAGGGCTTGGATGACTGACACCTCCGGAGTCTTCACAGCCAACAGAACCTCTGAGGCCTCATCCAAGTAGAGCGAAGGAAAGGTTCTTGAGGTAGTTCCCAGTAGACCTGCTCTTGTACGGTCCAACGCCTCAGAAACGGACCGGTTCGTCTCAAAGATGTGTGGCTCCATGAAAGCCGTTTAGACCAGAACCAGACTGACCCAGGGCTGAGCTGCATCAACCACTCAGCAGACTGAGCTGACAGGAAGTCAGACACCAGAAAGGCACAGACAACGCAATGAATTTTCTAAATAAAACAAATGGGCTCCGAGTTTTATATTGAGCTCATGTTGACCTGTGGAGGCAGGGTTAAGGCTCTAGAAGATATCTGAACCACATTCAAGGAGAGGTTCAGTTTAGGAGTGTAAATGAGCCTTTAACTTGACACCACTCATCCTTTTTAAATGTTTCACTCCAGAAAGAGACCTGGAGAGACGTACGTCTCTAAACGAGCAGACTCCAGCACGAGTATCATGTGATCTTGAAACCTTAGGGGAACTTTTTAGTCTCATGAATCCAGCTGAGGAGTCAGTCCCTGTGGGACTTGAGGTTACGACAGTTTTTACTGGTAGTTCACCAATTTGTGTTTCCATCTCACTTGAAAATGATGTCTTAGTAGTGGTGGACTTCATAGACTGGTGTAAGTCTTCACTCTTGGATGACTCAAACAAGAACTGACTGATGAGCATCGTGAAGGTGTGTGGAAAGATCACAGGTGTGAACTTGTCTTAGTCACATTATTAAATTTGCAGATGACACTGCAACTGTGAGTCTTTAAAGACATGAACCCGTTCAATGACCAGAGGGTGGTTGGGTGTAGATGTTGTTTGGGTGTAGATGTTGGTAGTGGCGGTAGATGTTGGTTGGGTGTAGATGTTGGTAGTGGCGGTAGATATTGGTTGGGTGTAGATGTTGGTAGATGTTGTTTGGGTGTAGATGTTGGTTGTGGGTTGGTGTGGGTGGTAGTGGTGGTAGGGTGGGGGTGGGTGTAGATGTTGGTTTAGTGGTGTAGTGGGTAGGGTGGGTGTGGTAGTGGGTAGATGTGGTTGGTTGGTAGATGTTGGTAGTTGGTTGGTGTAGATGGTTGGGGGTGGGTGGTAGGTGGTGTAGATGTTGGGTTGGGGGTATGTTGTTTGGCGGTAGATATTGGTGGGTGTAGTGTTGGTAGATGGTTTGGGGTAGATGTTGGTAGGTAGTGGCGGTGGTGTTGGTTGGGTGTAGATGTTGTTTGGGTGTAGGTGTTGGTAGTGGTGGTAGATGTTGGTAGGGTGTAGATGTTGGTAGTGGTGGTAGATGTTGCTTGGGTGTATATGTTGGTAGGGTGTAGATGTTGGTTGGGTGTAGATGCTGGTAGTGGTGGTAGAGGTTGCTAGTGGTGGTAGATGTTGGGTGATGGTAGATGTTGGTTGGGTGTAGATGTTGGTAGTGGTGGTAGATGTTGGTAGTGGGTGTAGGGTGTAGATGTTGGTAGTAGTGGTAGATGTTTGGGTGTAGATGTTGGTAGTGGTGGTAGATGTTGGTTGGTGACAGATGTTGGTTGGGTGTAGATGTTGGCGACTGAGGGCAGTTATTGTCTTTAAAAAAAGGATCTGGCCATCTTGGTGGGTGGGTGGGTATGCTGGTAGTGGTGGTAGATGTTGGGTGGTGGTAGATGTTGGTTGGGTGTAGATGTTGGTAGTGGTGGTAGATGTTGGTTGGGAGGTAGATGTTGGTTGGGAGGTAGATGTTGGTGGGTGGTAGATGTTGGTGGGTGGTAGATGTTGGTTGGGAGGTAGATGTTGGTGGGTGGTAGATGTTGGTTGGGAGGTTGGTGGGTGGTAGATTTTGGTGGGTGGTAGATGTTGGTAAGGCTCTGGGCATCTTGGCTGATTCAATCCATCCTCCTCCAAAAAGACTTCCCCTTGCTGCCATCGCAGATATCATCTGCCAACATGCGTACCGGACTTAGAGAAGAACGTGTTCCTGCAGCCTCTGGCCTTGTCAACGACTCGTTTTGATGGGTAGTTTATTAAGCCGTCATTCTGCCATCATTACATGGTTCATACACGTCTGTGCTGGTTTCTGGCTCTAACCAGGCTTCAGGTTCAAACGCATCACAGATGAGCGTCTGTGGCGTGGAGCAGCTGGTCAGCAGCTGCAGTCGTCTGTGGCCAGCTCCACCGTCCTTTCATTACAGCGAGCTCACCAAGACCGCTGGTGAAGTGGGCTTTGTTGAGGTGGAAATGGTCTTTATAGGATTGAAGCTGAGCCCTTTATTCCTTTGATGTGCTGCATGTGGATACCAGGTCATGATTTATGCGATTAAAAAGGTTTCGCCTGATCCGTGTCATCTGTCACCGGTAAGAGCCGAGCCTCAGCTGCTCTTCCTGCCGCAGTAAAAGGTCAGAAGTCAGAACCGACTCTGAACCAGAACCAGGGGTTAAAAACACAACTAACAGCAGCTGCCCTCGGTGATTATGGACTGCATAAATAAAAGGTGTGTTTACGTTTTCTTCAACCTGAAGCAGATCCAAAACAGAAGCAGTTGTGGAAACTGAAACCCGTGACAGGAATGTGTGTGATATTTAAGGTGGACCAGCTGCCGTTTCACTCATCAGACACCAATGCTCCAGCTAAATTTAACAGTCGCATATAAAACTGTCCAGGACCAGCAGTCACGCTAACCAAGAACTTTCTATCACTATCGTTTTACTTTTTAAAAACACGATCAAAACACGATCAAAACATGATCATCCTAAACCCAACCGTCCTCAACAGCAGCGGTTCCATGGCGGTTTCAGGGGGGAAAAGAAAAGAAATCTATGATTTTTCACAACATTGACAAAACTCAGTAGTTAAATGATTCATTTGCTCCATGGTCAGTGACATTATCACGTGTTGGATGAGGTGGAATAACGAAAGCCCAACAACCGACCCCTGAGAGACGCCACGCGTCAGGAGCCACATTTTCTTCAAACACTTGGTGCAAAACTCAACTGGACTTCTGAAATAAAGAAAAATCAACTGAACTGTATTTCCATTAAGTTAGATGTGCCGTCCTTCGATAAATGACTGATGAAGTCCAGAACTCCCTCAGTTGTGGAAAGTTCAAGTCTATTCCAGCAACCTCTCTAGCCAGAACCATTTTCACTCAAAAAGATGTCAAGATGTTTGCCACGACTTGCTCCAACCAAGTCCCTTATACTCTGTCAGGTCTGAGGGACTTCTGGTAGGTCACGGGCCATGGACAAGACCAGCACAACACCAAGCCACCCTGTGAAGGTGACCAGGGTTAGGGTTATCTGCTGTGTCCCAGCGGCAGGTCACTGAGGAAGACCAGAGTTGTTGAGGAGAGTCAGATTCATCGTCTTCAACTGCTTCCTTCGGTTTCAGACTTCACAACATTTATGACTTATATGAACTGTTACTTTCAAAATATGCAGATGCAGTCATTGTAGGACAACAAGGGCCATGGTCCAGGTTGCCCCCCCCGTCTTTAGACTTGAACAAATGTATTTTGGTTTATTAATTTTGGTTCCACCGTTGGGGCTGCCACTGGTGGACTGCCTGCAGTATCCCTCCTGTCCAGAAGAGGCAGTGTGTCTCTTACCAGCAGCTTGCTGTGCTCCTCCAGCAGTCTGTCGTACTCCACCGTCAGGTTCTCCGATTGTTTCTTCATGGCTTGAACGTCGTTCTCTGATTTCTGCAGAGCTGCACAAGAAGAAAAGAAGAAGAAGAAGGTGTCAGACTTCATATTTGCCCTTTCATACCTCCTTGATGAGCGATGTCCTCTGATGTTTCCTCCTCACCTTTCTTGGTGGTCTCCAGCTCCTCCTTCAGGGTGTTCAGCTCCCCCTTCAGGTTCTTGTTCTCCTCCTGTGGTCCCACCCCTTTCTTCTTGGCGTCCGGCAGCTCGATACCAGCGTCGCGCAGTTTCTACGGAAACACAAACATCTAGCAGGTAAACGGTCTGACCCTAACTCCTGATGGCCCAAGACCCAGAACCATCAGAGCAGACAGAGCACCTGGACCAGGTCCATCAAACAGGTTTGTCCTGCTCTCAACTTAACCTGTGTAGCAGAACCACTTCTGACCACATGGGGGCATCACATCAGGAGAAGGTTACGCCCCTGGCAAGAGGCTCAATGGAGGACACCTCCGGAGCATCAAGGTCCCAGAGCGTCTCCTGTCATTGAGACGGTTTGTCAGTGGCTCTATTGTCAACACAGCAGATCTTTATGCCCCCATGTGGTGAGAAGAGGTACTGCTGAATAGAGTGGCTTTAAAAGGGTTTTGAAGACAAGTCTGAAGACATCTGTAGACCTTCAACGACTTCAAGATGTGAGATGTCAGTGGTCCAGTTGTTCACTGGGTCCACTTTAATTAGTTTAACTAGTTCTGATTCACACATGTGGAACAGATTTTCCAGATGTTAAACCTTCATTTTCAACTCTCTGCTGAGGAGTTTGCTGCAGAAGGAGAAACTGGAGACCGAGTCTGGTTCTGAATGTCTGGCATGATTCTGAGGCAGGACACCGGGGTCAGGAGGTCCTGATGCAGACCAGAGGTGACAGCCAGGGACTGTATAAGACATCACACATGGGTCTCCCGAAGAGTGGGGTTGAAGACCAACTGAGAGCTGTGAGGACCAGAACTACTACCGCCCGGTCCTGATCAACCCAAACATGGACAGACGGGTGTAACAGGCAAGTCTGGCAGTTGGTTGGGACACACCCACTTCATCATCGTTGACCAACTTAAGAAGCTAACTAACCTCATCTTACATTCGTTACATTCGCTCGCCACCGCTTGGAGCGCCGTTGTCTCACTGCTGACTCATTATACCAACAAATGCAGCAACCATCTCAGCTCCTCCAACGTTTCTCATCATTTTCACCTGTTTAATTTTAGGTCTTGGCAATCTTTTTCCTCTCATTTATAGTAAGCTAACAACCAGTGAAAGTGGTGCACTACTGCCACCAGGTGGTTGGGGCAGTAATCCAACCGGCTGAGTCGCTGTAAACGGAGACCAGACTGCTAAAACGACAAGGGGACGTTCTACCCTTGTTAGGTTTTAACTAGGGGTGCATGAGAAGGGCCTATAAGAGGAAACTACGACATCATCCCGATATCACGACAAATAGCCCCGATAACATATATATTTTTGTCAACACAGCAGTACCTCGCTCCCTCTGAGCCTTGAATGACCAGCAGTGAATGTTATGTTCAAGTGACGTCGTCATAATCAGAAAAACGATTTCTCAATAAGGAAAATCAAGAATACCCCCTCAGGCCAGAAAACAACTTAAGTCGGTCATAATTTTGGTAGTTGACTTGAATTGATATTCGCAGTATTTTCACACATGTTACACATACAAAATAGAAAAAATAGAAAAGGCTAAACGAAAGACGAGCAAACGAGGGAATGTGGGAATTTACATTACACCTTGAATGCAGCATGCAGCACAGCGTTGATCACAACAAACATGGTGACGATGGTATGGAGCTTTGTTAAAGTTTCAGAAGAAGATAGTTTGGTGGTTATTTGTGACAAATGCTCCAAGTAAATTCTACGAGGAGGGAAGCACAAGCTTTAATACGTAAAACCTGATCAGCCACCTACAACATAATCACTTCCATGGAGTTTTGAAATCGCGCTAATGTGAGCTAACGGAAGCTAATGCTAAAATGCGCAGGCCAGCAGCAGTCTCCTCCCCCCTCCCCTCTCCTCTCATCTAAAGCTTCCATGAGATTAAAAAAAAAAATACTGAACCTCATTTACTTTAAAGGTATTAATTTAAATGGAACCACAAGTCAAAATCCTTTAAATTTTAATCTTTTTCAGTTAGTAATTCTGATGCATGTATTTCCATCAGTTCAAGGAGCCTTTATTTTTCATATCAGTCAGTAATGAACCTTATTTAAGTTAATGTGAGATATCAAATAGGTTTGTTTGATAGCTTTATGAAAATGTTTTAGAGTTTTTCAATGGAAAAAAATAAATATCTGTTCATTTAAAGAGTCAAAACTATTTTTGATTTTGTTCATAGTATTGATGTAATGATCTTAGGTATATGTGTGTGTTATCGGTATCGGCCTTTAGGAGCTGAAAGTTATCGTTTTTCGGTTTTAAAAACCAGCATCCTTAGTTTTAACGGTCCCTCACTAATGCAAATGCACATTGTGGTGTTTTGCTTCTAATCCTTCTAACAGATCGGCATGACCGGCTGTGGATTGATCTGGAAGGTCTGCTTTGCTAAGCAGCAACCACCTGGACAAACCGTCGAAAAGGTCAACACGCCCCGACCGTAACTGCAACAGCCGTGTCCTCCGGGTCGGCCGGTCAACTTTGACCTAAGAGCAGTTTCTCTGTGGAGGCGCCGGCTTCATGTTAGGTTTAACCAAAGGGTGGGCGGAGATTGCCTTCCTGCTTCATACTGACACCTCAAAATGTCTCGGTGACGCCACAGAGGGTTTGTCCAGTTCTCTTAACGCAGTCTAAGGTTACAGCGTTACACTCAGGTACCAACAAGTGCAACCAGAAAGTCCTGCACCGTGACTGGCTCACAGTTGATCACCAGCTGAGGATGGAAATCACAATCTGAGGAGTGTTTAATGATTTAAATGCTTCCTTCAGATCATATGATCATCTTCAGTCACTCCAACCCAGCTCCCCCCCGGACCTCCGAGCGTTGGCATGTCCACCTGTCCGGATCCGTGCCCCTCTGACCACAGATCCTGACATCTGTTTTCAGTTTCCATTTCAGTTACTATTTAGGCCGCTGCTGTAAAAGTCTGAGGTCAGCTGTTCTGTGTGGTTTGTGACATCATCGACACTCTCCGTTAAACACGACTCTTCTGTAAAACATCTGCATCTCCTGCACTGGACCGTGTCTCCGAGGACGTGATGACTCACTACAAATGGAGACAGGACAGCTGAAACGCTGCTCCAGGCACATCAGCTTTGATTTCTGCAACATCTGCAATGTCAGCCGCTATATTTTTAAAAGTTTAAGTTCAAATCCATTTTATTTAGAGTTTGAATGTGCATAATTACTTGGTTCAAATTAACTTAATATGTAAAGTGACTGTTATAATTAGGGCTGGACAATATAACGCGTTATTACAATAGCTCAATTTTGTTGTTGTTGTTAGCATGTTAGCCGCTAATTACAAGCCAAAAATAGCATAATAGCAGCGGTTTCTTTAATACGGTTGAGCCTTTGTCTTGTTTCGCTGCAGTGCCTCGCTACTTTTTTGTGGTTTTTAAACATACATTTCAACATTTGAAAGGCTCAGGGGGCTCCGGCTCCAAATAGGGGACTTTGATTTTAGCGGGGGGGGTCGTCCCCATTAACTGCGAAAAATAAGGGATCACTGTACAAACTGTCTGTAGGTGCTTTTCAGAAACCCAGATCAAATATTAACTAAATTAATGTAATTCAATTATAATTAAAGAAGCAATAGCAAGTAAAAAAAAAAACAAAACAAAACAAAAAAAGAAACTCCCCTAGTGGCACAGAAATCTTTAAGTCAAACAGAGTCAAGGAAAAACTCCCTTTTAAGAGGACGAAACCTGGATCAGGACCTGGAGATATCGCTATATCTCCAGGTCATATATATATATATATATATATATATATATATATATATATATATATATATATATATATATATATATATATATATATATATATATATATATGTATATATATATGAAAAAATCTCAATCCATGATACCCTCATTTGATAAAAGACGAGCAGCAGAAAATATCTGTTCATTAGTGCTTCAAAGAGGCTTATGAATGTTTCAATGAAGAAACCGATGACATCACCAACTACAGAGACATGCGAACTTTAATATTAAAAGATGACTAGGTCATAAAGAATGCCCTTGTTTTCACCACATGAAGAAGAAGAGCAACGCCCAAGAGGCTGGAGAAGAAAAATGTGGAGCAATCTGTGGTCGCTTTCTGAGAACTTAAGCAGATCAAAGCTCTGCCTGTGATTCACTGTCAAACAAGTAGAAACACGAAGAGGGAAAGTCTGGAAACACGAAGGTGGGAATCAGGAACACAGGTATGACTCCTAGAAATCACCTCTGGAGAACCAGAGTCTGAATGAGGTCCAGGTTGTGCGTTTTCTTCTCCATGAACCTCGGGCTCCGTGTTCAGGTCAGATTATTAAACCCTCAAAACTCTGGAGCAGTTCCCACAAAACACAGACCGATGACTGCATCACTTATAAAACTTTACGGAGTAAAAAAGTCCTCAAAGTCATTAAAGCTGAGGTCATCTGTCCTGGAGAGCGTGACCGGCCTGACGAGCTTTTTTCTCTCCAAATGTGTCCACAGCAGCTGGACGTTGGGTTGTTGTGAAGCACAAGCAGACAAGCTTTGTTCAAAGCAAACGTGCATGTGGGTAAAAGAGCAAGACTGTCAAAACTGGTGGGGGATGTTAATGTGGACCCCTGGAGGTCTGCAAAGACGTCGGGCTGGTTTCTCCTGGAAGTCTGCAAAGACGACGGGCTGGTTTCTCCTGGAGGTCCGCAAAGACGTGGAGCTGGTTTCTCCTGGAGGTCCGCAAAGACGTGGAGCTGGTTTCTCCTGGAGGTCCGCAAACACGTGGAGCTGGTTTCACCTGGAGGTCTGCAAAGACGTGGACATGGTTTCTCCTGGAGGTCTGCAAAGACGTCAGGCTGGTTTCCCCTGGTGGTCTGCAAAGACGTCGAGCTGGTTTCTCCTGGAGGTCTGCAAAGACGTCGAGCTGGTTTCTCCTGGAGGTCCGCAAAGACGTCAGGCTGGTTTCCCCTGGTGGTCTGCAAAGACGTCGAGCTGGTTTCTCCTGGAGGTCTGCAAAGACGTCGAGCTGGTTTCTCCTGGAGGTCCGCAAAGACGTGGGGCTGGTTTCACCTTGAGGTCCGCAAAGACGTGGACATGGTTTCTCCTGGAGGTCCGCAAAGACGTCGACCTGGTTTCCCCTGGAGGTCCGCAAAGACATCAGGCTGGTTTCCCCTGGTGGTCTGCAAAGACGTCGAGCTGGTTTCTCCTGGAGGTCTGCAAAGACGTGGAGCTGGTTTCTCCTGGAGGTCCGCAAAGACGTGGGGCTGGTTTCACCTTGAGGTCCGCAAAGACATGGACATGGTTTCTCCTGGAGGTCTGCAAAGACGTCGACCTGGTTTCCCCTGGAGGTCCGCAAAGACATCAGGCTGGTTTCCCCTGGTGGTCTGCAAATACGTCGAGCTGGTTTCTCCTGGAGGTCTGCAAAGACGTGGAGCTGGTTTCTCCTGGAGGTCCGCAAAGACGTCGAGCTGGTTTCTCCTGGAGGTCCGCAAAGACGTGGGGCTGGTTTCACCTTGAGGTCCGCAAAGACGTGGACATGGTTTCTCCTGGAGGTCTGCAAAGACGTCGACCTGGTTTCCCCTGGAGGTCCGCAAAGACGTCAGGCTGGTTTCCCCTGGTGGTCTGCAAAGACGTCGAGCTGGTTTCTCCTGGAGGTCTACAAAGACATCAGGCTGGTTTCCCCTGGTGGTCTGCAAAGACGTGGAGCTGGTTTCTCCTGGAGGTTTGCAAAGACGTGGAGCTGGTTTCACCTGGTCCTCGTCACATTACTGCAGCGTGCCTGCAGCTTGTCTGAGAGCATCAGTCCAGTTTAAACCGCTCCCGGTAGGAAAAGGACCGAGCGCCGTCCGAGGGATTCGGGATCAATGGGATTTAAGCTGCAGCTGCAGTGGAGGTCAGCTGGAAGCCAAGAAGGTCATGGAGTGTAACTGGAGAAGACTCCTGACAGATCAAACCCACCAGAAGCATTCCGATGATCCGAACGCCTCATTCCTGCAGCTGCAGCCAACACAGAGGAACAGGAAGTGTCATGAATCCGCGCACGCCGTCCAGTTGCATCACAAAGCGAATGACGGGTCGCGGCTGCAGCGACAGAGCAGGACGTGTGCAGCGGCGTGAACATGACACCCAGCAGAGCTGAGGTTGGCCCGTAGATCCAGATTCCCGTTGACCTTCTCAGCATCCATGCTGCACCCAAACTCCACTCACATTTCTGCTTCACCTCCACTAATCTGAGAAGACCGTTCGCTCTGATCTGGCCAGCTCTGCAGAGTTTGTGTGGTTCTGCTGGTTTCTAGTCAGGAGACATGAAGGCCAATGAGATCCAGAAGATTCAGCAGCAATGGAAATCTCACAGCACCGTTTGAGATGGTTAGTTCCATCATCTCAAGCTTAGCTGTGATGGTTTTTTTTTTTTTTTGGGCTCTTGCACACTCTAAACCTCAAAGCTGCAAGTGTTGTTAAATAGAGATCGACCGATTATCGGTCAGGCAGATTATCGGCGGCCGATATTTGGAAATTTGACATCATGAAGAAATCAATTTAAAACTGGGTTATTTGGGCTCAGATGCAGCCGCGCCTCTCTCTCATGCCTGCTGTCTCTTGCATTATCCACCCCTTCCTCTGATTGGTTAAGCAGGAGAGGTGGAGCCTCCGAAGAAGAAGCTGTCATCACACACACTGGAGAGTGAGAGGAAAAGTTTTCTTGTGTGAGAAGAAGGGTTGGGCACCGAAAAATGATTCCAAGTAGGAATCGGTTCCTAACGTCCGTTCTGGAATCGTTTAGGAGATTTTTGAATTTCGATTCCTTTTTTCGGTTCCTAAATGTCTGTGCAAATTATTATTTTTTTTTTGTTTTGATTTACTACACTAATGGCGACGTCACGTCCGTCACCGACGGGACTTCACTCGCCACAACATGGATCCCAAGAGTTTGGCTGTATTTCAGTCTGGGAAATGACGGCTACCTGGCGCAGTGCAACACCTGTGGGAAGCGTGTTACTGCCAAAGGAGGGAGCACGACTAATATGGCAAAACACCTTCGCCTGCATGGCATCACAAAAATAAACGAGTGTACCGTATTTAATTTACTGCGTTGCTCCCGTCGCTTCTCCGACTGCAACAGAGTCCGTCTTCATCCAGAAACTCTTGCCTTCTCATATACAGTGGTACCTCTACTTACGAACGTTTCTACATATGAAGTTTTCAGGTTAGGAAACGCATCAACGGGAAAATATTGCCTCTAGTTACGAAAGAAATTTCAGGATACGAAAGGCTAAAATACAGTAGCGCTGCTACTAGCAGCTCCCAGAGTTTACCGAACGTAAACATACTTGTAGCTGCTCTGCCATTGGCTATCGGCTAGCATCTTCCTGGCATCCCATTGGCTATCGGCTAGTTTCATCTGGAGGTCCGCAAAGACGTCGGGCTGGTTTCCCCTGGAGGTCAGCAAAGACGTCGGGCTGGTTTCCCCTGGTGGTCCGCAAAGACGTGGAGCTGGTTTCTCCTGGAGGTCTGCAAAGACGTCGAGTTGGTTTCCCCTGGAGGTCTGCACAGACGTCGAGCTGGTTTCTCCTGGAGGTCCGCAAAGACGTCGAGCTGGTTTCACCTGGAGGTCCGCAAAGACGTGGACATGGTTTCTCCTGGAGGTCCGCAAAGACGTTGAGCTGTTTCCCCTGGAGGTCCGCAAAGACGTCAGGTTGGTTTCCCCTGGTGGTCCGCAAAGACGTCGAGCTGGTTTCTCCTGGAGGTCCGCAAAGACGTCGAGCTGGTTTCTCCTGGAGGTCCGCAAAGACGTGGAGCTGGTTTCACCTGGAGGTCCGCAAAGACGTCAGGCTGGTTTCCCCTGGTGGTCTGCAAAGACGTGGAGCTGGTTTCACCTGGAGGTCTGCAAAGACGTCGGGCTGGTTTCTCCTGGAGGTCTGCAAAGACGTGGAGCTGGTTTCACCTGGAGGTCCGCAAAGACGTCAGGCTGGTTTCCCCTGGTGGTCTGCAAAGACGTGGAGCTGGTTTCACCTGGAGGTCTGCAAAGACGTCAAGCTGGTTTCTCCTGGAGGTCTGCAAAGACGTCGGGTTGGTTTCTCCTGGAGGTCTGCAAAGACATCAGGCTGGTTTTTCCTGGAGGTCTACAAAGACGTCGGGCTGGTTTCCCCTGGAGGTCTGCAAAGACGTGGAGCTGGTTTCCCCTGGAGGTCTACAAAGACGTCGGGCTGGTTTCTCTTGGAGGTCTGCAAAGACGTCAGGCTATTATCTCCTGGAGGTCTACAAAGACGTCGGGCTGGTTTCCCCTGGAGGTCTACAAAGACGTGGAGCTGGTTTCTCCTGGAGGTCTGCAAAGACGTGGAGCTGGTTTCCCCTGGAGGTCTGCAAATAAGTCGGGCTGGTTTCTCCTGCACTCGTTCCCGGAGGCCAAATGTCCACAAATAAAAGCAGGTTCTCCTTTTAGCAGCAGATCTCCTCGTCACATTACTGCAGCGCGCCTGCAGCTTCTCTGAGAGCATCAGTCCAGTTTAAACCACTCCCGGTAGGAAAAGGACCGAGCGCCGTCCGAGGGATTCGGGATCAACGGGATTTAAGCTGCAGCTGCAGTGGAGGTCAGTTGGAAGCCAAGAAGGTCATGGAGTGTAACTGGAGAAGACTCCTGACAGATCAAACCAACCAGAAGCATTCCGATGATCCGAACGCCTCATTCCTGCAGCTGCAGCCAACACAGAGGAACAGGAAGTGTCATGAATCCGCGCACGCCGTCCAGTTGCATCACGAAGCGAATGACGGGTCGCGGCTGCAGCGACAGAGCAGGACGTGTGCAGCGGCGTGAACATGACACCCAGCAGAGCTGAGGTTGGCCCGTAGATCCAGATTCCCGTTGACCTTCTCAGCATCCATGCTGCACCCAAACTCCACTCACATTTCTGCTTCCCCTCCACTAATCTGAGAAGACCGTTCGCTCTGATCTGGCCAGCTCTGCAGAGTTTGTGTGGTTCTGCTGGTTTCTAGTCAGGAGACATGAAGGCCAATGAGATCCAGAAGATTCAGCAGCAATGGAAATCTCACAGCACCGTTTGAGATGGTTAGTTCCATCATCTCAAGCTCAGCTGTGATGGGTTTTTTTTTTTGGGCTCTTGCACACTCTAAACCTCAAAGCTGCAAGTGTCGTTAAATAGAGATCGACCGATTATCGGTCAGGCAGATTATCGGTGGCCGATATTTGGAAATTTGACATCATGAAGAAATCAATTTAAAACTGGGTTATTTGGGCTCAGATGCAGCCGCCTCTCTCTCATGCCTGCTGTCTCTTGCATTATCCACCCCTTCCTCTGATTTGTTAAGCAGGAGAGGTGGAGCCTCCGAAGAAGAAGCTGTCATCACACACACTGGAGAGTGAGAGGAAAAGTTTTCTTGTGTGTGAAGAAGGGTTGGGCACCGAAAAATGATTCCAAGTAGGAATCGGTTCCTAACGTCCGTTCTGGAATCGTTTAGGAGATTTTTGAATTTCGATTCCTTTTTTCGGTTCCTAAATGTCTGTGCTAATTTTTTTTTTTTTTTTGTTTTGATTTACTACACTAGTGACGTGAAGGAGGGAGCACGACTAATATGGCAAAACACCTTCGCCTGCATGGCATCACAAAAATAAACGAGTGTACCGTATTTAATTCACTGCGTTGCTCCCGTCGCTTCTCCGACTGCAACAGAGTCCGTCTTCATCCAGAAACTCTTGCCTTCTCATATACAGTGGTACCTCTACTTACGAACGTTTCTACATACGAAGTTTTCAGGTTAGGAAACGCATCAACGGGAAAATATTGCCTCTAGTTACGAAAGAAATTTCAGGATACGAAAGGCTAAAATACAGTAGCGCTGCTACTAGCAGCTCCCAGAGTTTACCGAACGTAAACATACTTGTAGCTGCTCTGCCATTGGCTATCGGCTAGCATCTTCCTGGCATCCCATTGGCTATCAGCGAGCATCTTCCTGGCATCCCATTGGCTAGGAGGGCCCCTTGTCTGTATGATCGTAACCCAGCAACCCAGGTAAACGAACAATTTTTACCTCCGCCAAGGAGTGTATGTTTTTTTTCGGCGTTTATCTGTCTGTTTCTGAAAGAGCAGATATGGTCATCTTCCTAAACAAAAACTGTTGATTTGGTTTTTAGTTGGGCAAAATGTATTTTGGAGGCCAGTTGTTTAACATTTAGGTTGTAAGTGAATTATGTGTCTGCATATGTGCATGCAAGCATGTGAAAGAATAAAAATGGCCTGTTGCCTGTGTAAATGTGTCACAGTTTTTTTTAATGAAAAAATTCTACTGTTAGATAGGTCACGATCTGTTGACCTACAATTCAAAGAATCCGAATCAGAATCGTTAAAATCCAAACGATGCCCGACCCTAGTGAGAAGCTCCCGACAGAAAACACGTGTCAAAGGTAGATGCAGAAAGCTCTTCTGAAATTGTAATAAACATCCCAGTACTCTGCATCTCACAACTACTACTAATGTTACAGTGAGCGGGAGAATAACGTAAGAGCAGAGTAAACCTGAGCGACAGCTCTGCTAACTCGTATTACCTCCCAACATGTCTGTGAATTATTTCAAAGAAGACTGCTGATAATATCGACATGGAAACAGTCCATGATAGAAAAGCATGTGTGTGTGATTAAGAGAGAGTGCATAAAAAAACTCAGTTCACTTGTTTTAGGGAGCGCTAAAGTGGAGGCTGCTAAGCTTTTACCACAAAATTAGTTCATCGATCTGGCTCTAAACGCTCTGCAGACTATGTATTAGCAATGAGGAAAATACACTGTACTTTCCGGACAGTAAGCTGTTACTTTTTCTCATGTTTCGAACCCTACAGCTTATACTACGATGTGGCTAATGTAGGGATGTCCCGATCACGTTTTTTGGGTCCCGATCCGATTCCGATCTTTTAATTTTGATGATCGGCCGATTTCCGATTTTTTCCGATCCGATTTCACTTTTTTTGAGTGGGCAAACAGAGTTTAATTTCCTGTGCATTTTATTTCCTGTGTACATTAATAAATAGGCCTGCATCCAAGCTGAGATTAATAGCTTTTATCATCTCATAAAATAAACAATAACTTATTTAAACACTCTTCTTTCTTAACAGTGACTGTTCAACAGTCTCAGTACTAAAGAACAAAGCACTTCCATTTAAATAGCAGCAGGTGAACTTGGCTAGCAGTTTAAGGCAATGAAAACACTAGCAGAAGTCTTTGCAATCAATGAAATCACATCAGAATAAAAATAACATAAAATATTAACTTAACTTCTTTCAAGACCCGCTGCACATATTTGCGCACCTTTGTGTCCTTTGTCGTTCATGTAATGACGGAAACGAGGCTTGAGGTAATTAATGAGCCGGTTAAATGCCTTGTAAATGTGGCTGGTCGTCCTCAGTAATACATTCCGCGATTAGCTCGGTGATTTTTCTGTATTTCTCCGAGTCTTTCGGGAGTTTCTTTCTTTTAAATATTTCACAGAGCGTTTGCTGCCGAAGCTGGTGCCGACGGCAGCAGCTCTGAAGCTGCAGCCGTCGGCACCACGGCACCTGACAGAAGGCTGCGTGATCGGTGCTGCGTGCTTTTTTAAGTGTCTGATTAAATTGGTGGTGTTGTAAACTCTCTTTTTACTTACCCCTCGTGATATCTCAGCCTTCCACACGTTGCAAGTCGCAGTTGAAGCGTCGGTCTTTGTAAATAGTGCTGCCACACTGCTGACATTTTTGTTAAAGTTTAGCCTGACGCCGCCAGTCTTGAAACTTTTAAGGTGGATACAAGACAGCGCTGCTGGGAAACTTCATTTCAGTGCAAATTATTAAATGTACACTACCATTCAAAAGTTTGGGGTCACATTGAAATGTCCTTATTTTTGAAGGAAAAGCACTGTACTTTTCAATGAAGATAACATTAAACTAGTCTTAACTTTAAAGAAATACACTATACATTGCTAATGTGGTAAATGACTATTCTAGCTGCAAATGTCTGGTTTTTGGTGCAATATCTACATAGGTGTATAGAGGCCCATTTCCAG
This sequence comes from Hirundichthys speculiger, assembly GCA_018398805.1. Lineage (NCBI taxonomy): Eukaryota > Metazoa > Chordata > Actinopteri > Beloniformes > Exocoetidae > Hirundichthys > Hirundichthys speculiger. The sequence continues at coordinate 47,946 of JAGFBZ010000490.1, read as the reverse complement.
CAACTATCACTCCAGTGTTCTAATGGTACAATGTGTTTGCTCATTGGCTCAGAAGGCTAATTGATGATTAGAAAACCCTTGTGCAATCATGTTCACACATCTGAAAACAGTTTAGCTTGTTACAGAAGCTACAAAACTGACCTTCCTTTGAGCAGATTGAGTTTCTGGAGCATCACATTTGTGGGGTCAATTAAACACTCAAAATGGCCAGAAAAAGAGAACTTTCATCTGAAACTCGACGGTCTATTCTTGTTCTTAGAAATGAAGGCTATTCCATGCGAGAAACTGCTAAGAAATTTAAGATTTCCTACAACGGTGTGCACTACTCCCTTCAGAGGACAGCACAAACAGGCTCTAACCAGAGTAGAAAAAGAAGTGGGAGGCCGCATTGCACAACTGAGCAAGAAGATAAGTACATTAGAGTCTCTAGTTTGAGAAACCTCACAGGTCCCCAACTGGCATCTTCATTAAATAGTACCCGCAAAACACCAGTGTCAACATCTACAGTGAAGAGGCGGCTGCGGGATTCTGGGCTTCAGGGCAGAGTGGCAAAGAAAAAGCCATATCTGAGACTGGACAATAAAAGAAAAAGATTAAGATGGGCAAAAGAACAGACATTGGACAGAGGAAGACTGGAAAAAAGTGTTGTGGACGGATGAATCCAAGTTTGAGGTGTTTGGATCACAAAGAAGAACGTTTGTGAGATGCAGAACAAATGAAAAGATGCTGGAAGAATGCCTGACGCCATCTGTTAAGCGTCATCAGTTAAGCAACCCCAGACCATCACATTACCTCCACCTCTGGTGGAGGTAATGTGATGGTCTGGGGTTGCTTTGGTGCTGGTAAGGTGGGAGACTTGTACTGGGTAAAAGGGATTCTGAATAAGGAAGTAGGGCTGAACGATTAATTGCATTTGCGATAATCTCGCGATATCATAAAACGAGAATTCCTAACCGCAAAGGCCGCGATATGACTTGTCACGTGATCTGGCGACGTCACGTGACTTGCGAGTGAGCCCAGCTGAGCTGAGCAGAGCGGACAGGGCAAGCAGTGTTGCCAATTTAGCGACTTTCCAGACCTCCCTAGCGACTTAATTTGTAAAAAGCGACTAGCGACAAATCTAGCGACTTTTTCTGGTGATTTAGAGACTCACGCGCACTCAAACCGCTAGGTTTGAAGCGATCACTTGGCTGCTGTCTGCTTCGCGAACCGCGCTTCTCTCTCTCTATCTCTGTCGGGCACAGTGCACAGCCACAAACACACCGCCCGCCGCGCGAGACAACTCGAGCTCCTCTCCACCCCCCCACCCCCTTTTTCCTTGCAAAAAATCTGTGAGCTCCTGAGATCTATACAGAAGAATCTTTCTGGCTAACAGTGCCATACTCATTTTGCACTTCAGTATGTTGTGTGCTGCTGTTACTGAGTAAATATAATATTTCTATTAGTGTTCAAAAAGTTTTTTTTTTTTAAATGTCCAATTGGTTAGAGCAGATATTTGTTCTTCTTTATTTTCCTGTGTGATGTTACTGACTGGAGATCAGTAAGCTTTATTTTTTCTGTATATTTTATTTATTTATTTATACACTGTCCTGTCAATCTCAGACAGTGTTTAAGAAGTGCAGTCCACATGTTTATATAAATGTTACACATGTTTCATGAAACGTGAAAAGTTAGATGTTGAAGAGGTAAAGCCACAGATTTGTTTGCTTTATTGTTGTAATCTGCACTTTAAATAAATCTGATATTGTTTATTATGACAGTGTTTGAAAAATACATGAGAAAAGGACCTTAAAAATAATCGCATATTAAATCGCAATCGCAATATTGAGGAAAAAAAAAATCGCAATTAGATTATTTTCCAAAATCGTTCAGCCCTATAAAGGAAGGCTATCACTCCATTTTGCAACGCCATGCCATACCCAGTGGACAGCGCTTGATTGGAGCCAATTTCATTCCACAACAGGACAATGACCCTAAACACACCTCCAAATTGTGCAAGAACTATTTAGAGCAGAAGCAGGCAGCTGGTATTCTATCAGTAATGGAGTGGCCAGCGCAGTCACCAGATCTGAACCCCATTGAGCTGTTGTGGGAGCAGCTTGACCGTATGGTACGCAAGAAGTGCCCCTCCAACCAATCCAACTTGTGGGAGCTGCTTCTGGAAGCATGGGGTGCAATTTCTCCAGATTACCTCAACAAATTAACAGCTAGAATGCCAAAGGTCTGCAATGCTCTAATTGCTGCAAATGGAGGATTCTTTGACGAAAGCAAAGTTTGATGTAAAAAAAATCTTATTTCAAATACAAATCATTGTTTCTAACCTTGTCAATGTCTTGACTATTTTCTATTCATTTCACAACATATGGTGGTGAATAAGTGTGACTTTTCATGGAAAAGACAAAATTCTTTGGGTGACCCCAAACTTTTGAACGGTAGTGTATATAGTTTAAAAAATATTGTTGTTTGTGTAATATGATTACTTTATTAATTTGTGTTAATCGGGATCACTTTTTGAGGAAAAAAATAATGAAAAAAAGATCGGCGTGTTATAATAATGTTGATCGGCCGATCCGATCCACCTTAAATGTTTAAGATCGAAGGCCGATCGCGATCGGGACATCCCTAGGCTAATGTATAGATTTCTACGGGCCAGCTTCATGCCGTCAATACGTTTATCCTCGTCAGAATGAAATTACTAGGCAACAGGAAACAGGAAATTATGACGTCATCCCGATAAGTCCGATATCACGACAAATAGTCCCGATAACATATATATTTTTGTCGACACGGCAGTGCCTCGCTCCCTCTGAGCCTTGAATCACCGGCAGTGAATGTTATGTTCAAGTAACGTCGGCATAATCAGAAAAATCGATTTCTCAGTAAGGAAAATCAAGAATACCCCCTCATGCCAGAAAACAACTCGTTAACATAATTTTGGTAGTTGCTGACTTGAATTGATATTCGCAGTATTTCCCCTCATGTTACACATAAAAAAGAAAAAAAAATAGAAAAGGCTGAAAGAACGACTAGCAAACGAGGGAACGTGGGAATTACGTTACACCTTGAATGCAGCCTGCAGCACAGCGCTGATCACAACAAATATGGCAGCGCGGAACTTCGTTAAAGTTTCAGAAGAAGATAGTTTGGTGGTTATTTGTGACGAATCATAACAACATACATCGCTTCCATGGAGTTTTGAAATCGCGCTAATGTGAGCTAATAGAAGCTAATGCTAACGTGCGCAAGCCAGCAGCAGTCTTTTTGTTTGATAGCATTAAGAAAATGTTTGAGAGGCTTGACGATAGTTTTTCATTGGAAAAAATATCTGTTCATTTAAAAAGTCAAAACTATTTTTGATTTTGTTCATAGTATTGATGTAATGATCTTAGGTATATGTGTGTGTTATCGGTATCAGCCTTTAGGAGCTGAAAGTTATCGGTATTGGTTTTAAAAAACAGTTATCGTGCATCCCTAGAAATTACAGAGCCGGTCACAGTGGACCAATGAATCTGTTTGAATTAAATCAAACGCACTCACACTTAATTCTTCGGATCAGTCATTTTGCGCTTCATGCACACCCACTCATCATGGAAAACACACGAAGGAATGCATATGATTTAGCTTTTAGGTCAAAGAAGTAAACAGAGCTACTCCGCGTATCTGTTTTGAGATCCGAATATTCGGATCCTTATATTCAGCTGCACTCAATAGGAAATCACAGTATGTAACGTGAAGAATAGTATGTAGTCAAAGACACGGCTACTAACGTTGCTATGAGCTTTCTGGTCCTATGATCTGAAAATGAACGGGAAGATGAGAGTAAAATTCAGAAATGATTTATGTGAACAAAGTGGTGGAACATTTTAAATACTCTGTGAGCTCATTAAAGCCTGAAAGGCTGTTTGTGTCCTGTCAGGAGTTTAATTGCACTCATAGCAACTATTATACTTTATGTAGCTTTTGTCATATTAATCATTAATAATGTTGCAACACAGTTTTGAATGACAGGGTATTTGTTAAAACAGATCTTTCTGAGTCTAGGAAATTATTAAAAATTATTATTTTCTATTTGTGTGATTCAATAAACATGCTTTAGGAATTTCAATGAAGTTCAGAGTTTGCATTGTTCAATTTTTACACTTTTACTGCAAATGAATATCGGCTCCAAATATCGGTTATCGGCCTCCTCTAACTACTAATATATTGGTATCGGTCCTGAAAAACCCATATCGGTCGATCTCTATCGTTAAATCCAAATCAGAGGGGTGTAGAGATTCAGATTCTCCTCCGGGTCTGTGCTCGGATCAGTGCTGCCCCCTGCTGCTGGGCCGGAGACCAAGTTGAGCCTGGAGGAGCCCTTCATCTGTGCTGCGTTTGTAACTGACGGGGCGTTGCGATCCTTTCAGAGCTCCAGAACAAAAAGTGACTGACCCGCTGCTCCGTTCCCACAGCGCTGCTGGCAGACCACACATCATCCTGCGCTTCACTGATGGTAGCGAGTTCACCTTCAGGAACCGGCTCAGACCGGTCCGAGTGGGCGGGGAGTTCACTGTGGACGAGCTCCGTCTCCTGGAGACCTGGTTCATTAAAGCGGAGCAGACGTGAGGCCACGGAGGTTCTCCTGCTCTCAGCAGAGACGAGTATCCGTGTAAAAATATTCTCTCCTGACCCTCACTGGTGTAAGGCATCAAAATAAAAGTTAGGGGTGCACAATAACTATCGGGCCGATAACAGGAAATTATGACGTCATCTCAATAAGTCCGATATCACAACGAACAGCCCCGATAACATATATATTTCTGTCAACACAGCAGTGCCTCGCTCCCTCTGAGCCTTGAATGGCCGGCAGTGAATGTTATGTTCAAGCGACGTCGGCATAATCAGAAAAACGATTACTCAATCAGGAAAATCCCCCTCATGCCGGAAAACAACTCGTAAACTCGGTCATAATTTTAGTAGTTGCTGACTTTAATTGATATTCGCAGTATTTTCTCACGTTACACATAAAAAAAGAAAAAAATAGAAAAGGCTGAAATGACAACTAGCAAACAAGGGAACGTGGGAATTTACGTTACACGTTGAATGCAGCATGTAGGACAGCGCTGATCACAACAAACATGGCGGCGTGGAACTTCGTTAAAGTTTCAGAAGAAGATAGTTTGGTGGTTATTTGTGACAAATCCTCCAAGTGAATTCTACGAGGAGGGAAGCACAAGCTTTAATACATAAAACCTGATCGGCCACCTACAACATAACAATCGCTTCCATGGAGTTTTGAAATTGCGCTAATGCGAGCGGTTCCAGCAATCCAACTCAAGTGAGATTTTGAAAATATACACTCCCTCCCTCCTCCCAAAGGCTCCGCCTCCTCCTCTTCAGCCCACCCCTTGAAACAACGCCTTCACGTGATTCACGACTACATGAACCACAGGGAGGGAGGGAGGGCTGGGTGGCAGTGTATTGATATTTGATGGACGTATTAGGCAGCCAATGAAAGTAATGATGATCACTATTTTGATTGGTCAGAGTTTTTCTCTGATTATACCCTCTAGACTGGACCAAAACATTTCGTTTTTTTTGCAAACATTTTTATTTCAGTGGGTGCAATGGGAATGTGAAAATGTTTTCAGGCAATATTGTAAAAAGTGTTGCAAAAAACCCACCTTTAATTAAAATGGAACCACAAGCCAAAATCCTTTAAATGTAAATCCTTTTCAGTTAGTAATTCTGATGCATGTATTTCCATCAGTTCAAGGAGCCTTTATTTTTTTTATATCAGTCAGTAATGAACCTTATTTAAGTTGATGTGAGATATCAAATAGGTTTGTTTGATAGCTTTATGAAAATGTTTGAGAGGCTAGCCAATAGTTTTTCATTGGAAAAAATAAATATCTGTTCATCTAAAAAGTCAAAACTATTTTTGATTTTGTTCATAGTATTGATGTAATGATCTTAGGTATATGTGTGTGTTATCGGTTATCAGTATCGGTTTTAAAAAACAGTTCCACTGAAGACCACCAGTCGTCAGTGGGATGTTCCGGATGTTTCATTGTCTTGTCCAGTCTCTTCCTCCACAGACTGATCTGTTATCAAGTGCCTGAATGTCCTGTACAAGAGGAACTCGTCTTTTATGGACAAACGCCAAGTCTGCTTTAGTGACCTTGAGGCATCTGAAGTGTGTGTGTGTGTGTGCTTGCGTCACCTCCTGCAGCAGCTCGTTCTCCTCCATGTAGGTCTTGGCGGCGGTGCTGGCCCCCTCGGCCTGCTTCTTGAAGGCTTCGTTGGAGGCCATGAGTGAGGCCTGCTGGGAGAGCAGAGTGGCCAGACGACGCAGCAGTCTGCAACACAAACACGTCCACGCCGTCAGCGACGCAATCATCGGACTGCAGCTGCATCAGTCAGCTGCATCAGTTAGCTGCATCGGTTAGCTGCATCAGTCAGCTGCATCAGTCAGCTGCATCGGTTAGCTGCATGCTGCATCGGTTAGCTGCATCGGTTAGCTGCAAGCTGCATCGGTCAGCTGCATCAGTCTTCTGCAACAGTTAGCTGCATCGTTGTTGGTGTTTTTGCAGGTTTTAACAGACTCAAACACTTTAAGCATTATGACGGAAAAATTAAGACCTCCAGTCCAGAATAGAAAGAAAAGGTCAACGTATATAAACAGACCCTGAATTTCATTTTTAACCAACGATGAGCAGCCACAGACTGGATCAAGATGGGACCACAGACCCAAGGAGACCTGGACCAACACCTGAACCGCCCGCTGGCTCATTTCAACCTGAAACGACATCTGAAACGACTGCTGCCAGAACTGAACCAGGACCAGGACCGGCAGAGCTGGAACCCAACCAGGACTGGCAGAGCTGGAACCCAACCAGGACCGGCAGAGCTGGAACCCAACCAGGACCGGCAAAGCTCTGCTGGGATTCACCAACACAGCAGCTGAGAGGACTGAGGAAGAGGTCCGCCTCCTGGTTTAGTGGGGGTGCAGGGGGGGTTTCCTCCTGATCAGCTCCCTGTGAGGGTCACCCAGGGGTAGGTGAGGGGGTCACCCACAGGTAGGTGGGGCTGCTCAGATGTTCAGACCACCGTCTCTTACAGACAAACAAGGTTTTCATTCATCTTTAAAACCAGCTGTTCTCTCAACACGTTCAACAGAGCAGCTGTTTCCTGTTTTCAGGAGTCGAAGCGTTGACATCTGCATCATCTGAGCCTTTCTGACGGCGACCTTTGACACCTTCCTGTCGTGGAGGTGGTTAAAGTTATGAAATCTCTTGTATAACCCAGGAATCCCGCAGCAGTCGGAGGATGGAGCTCATGGTTTCTCCTCATTTACAGCAACAGAAGTGTTGAGCAAGGGTGCCCAAACTTGTTCATGTGTGTGGTAACACATCCTCAGTGACTCCTGACATTTCCCAGCCCGAGTGAGAGGCAGTGATGTAACGGTGACTAATGGTGGCGGTGGGTGGGGTCCAACTCACATGTGCCTCTCTAAAGTTCAACTGCTGAATAGTCACTTTTACGTAACATACGTTTTTTTTTTTTAAAGGCGCAACAGTGTTTTTCTTTACTACAGAAGTGAGTTTTCTGGTTTCTTTTTTCCTCTCCGTCCTTCTCCTCCCTCATCAGGAGCCTTGTGAACCATAATTAACCCCTTCCTAACGAGGCCTGTCCTGCTCTGAAATGACAAAAATAAATAACCAGCTCCAGAAATCCATGTGTCAATATTTACCGGACGAAGACTGATGATCCTGTTGGGTAACGGAGTTTTAGAGGTTTTTTGACGTGTATGTCACTAAATGCATCAACTCGATTCAAACGGAACCGAGTCAGCTGTCCGTGTCAGCTGACCTCTGCACAGATGTGGAACAGCTGCTGTGAGTGTTTGCTCAATAGCTCAGGAACAGCTGGGTGGATCTGGATGATTGACGCCTCACAGCCAACAGTAGGGGTGAGTACTGGCAAGGACCTCGCAATACGATATGTAATAATACTGCGGTCACGATACGATATTATCACAATATCGCGATATATTGCGATATTCTACCCAGTTACAGTGATCCCTTATTTTTCATGGTTATTGGGGACCGGCGCGCCTCTGCGAGAGTCGAAATCCGCGAACTGGAGCCGGAGCCCCCCAAGCCTAAATAATGTGTTTAAAATATGTTTAAAAACCAGAAAAAAGTAGCGAGGCACTGCAGCGAAACAAGACAAAGGCTCAACTGTGGTCTTTCTGTTACTAGGGCCCTATGGAATCCGCGATCACGGAATCGCAGAATAGGAGATTAAAAATGGAATTCACTTTAAATGCGCAATATAACAGAACTGAACGGCAATTTGCGTAAAAGTTTGTTTTTTTCTCCCGGACTAAAAGGAACTTTTCTTTTGAGAAAATGTTCCAACAGGAGTCACAAAAAGCTGGGACACTGCACACTTCTCCTTCCCCTCCTGCCCCCGCTTCCCTCATTAATTTCAAAAAACATGTTGAAGCGGCTATCTGAGAAACCGGCGAAAAAGCGAAGGAACTACCGGCTGAGTTATTTTTTCTTGATTTTTTTTTTCCTTTGTCAACAAAAACTAATGTTTTATTGGACAAAATATGCTTAAAAGTATGAAAACATTAAAGTTTACAGTTATAATTGCATAAATTGTCTATATTTTATTACTTTATATACTGTCTTGGGGTTAAATTTGCATAAAATGTTTAAAACGGAATTCTCAAAAATTAAAAACCAAAAAACACAGAAAATGAAAAAAATTTAAACGGAATTTGAGAACAAATAAAACAGATTTCATAGGGCCCTATGTTACGTTCACAGCCTCTGGTCTCCGAACCATAGAAAAGAAACCGCTCTTTCATCTAACCTCGTTTTTATTCTGCTGTCCCACGACACACACACTACATTACCCATAAGGCCACACCACTACCCATAAGGCCACATTCTTAAAGGGGCCAGGCTGGCTCACAACATTTCTTTGCTGCAAGAGAACGCGCACAACATCCTGTGATGTTTCCGCAATTTTTTCTTGATTTTTTAAAATATTATATATTTCTGAAAAAAAATCCGCAAATAACTAAAACCGCGGAACTTAAAGCGCGAATTGGCGAGGGATCACTGTACTATCAAAATTAAAAGAGATGAAAAATCAAGTTGCTGTATATGTTCATCAGATGATATTGACAATTTAGAGGACAAATTGAGTCAAAACTATTTGCTTCAAAACATCCTATTTTTTGTTTATTTTAAGTGTTTTTGCACATTTATGTAACCATTAGTAACCAATAAAAAAAAAAAAAAAAAAAAAAAAAAAAATCGATATTAGGAGCTGAAAAATCGATATTATATTGGGCGGCCAAAAATCGTGTTATATTGCCAAATTGATTTTTTTTCACACCCCTAGCCAGCAGAATAACAAACGACAGTATACAAATCAACAATTACCCAGTAGAAATGAAGCAGTGACTGTAAAGGAGCGCACCATGAAACGAGGTAGACCGGATGCGACGGAGAGACTGGGAGGAAGGACGTGGATCTTAAAGAAGACACTCCTCCTAAGGCTAATACTATTATGGATAATAGTTATAGCCATAGTTGTAGTAGCTCAGACTAGAGTAGCTCGTCTTAATCACAGTCATAGCTATGCTGCTATAGGCCTACGCTGCAGGGGGACGCAGCGTTGGCAGCTTGATTTGGATTTAATATTATAATTTTAATTAATGATATTTGCTCGGGAGTCATGATCTGGGTTTCTGTAAAGCGCCTAGAGACAATTGACATTTTAACAGATGCTATACAAACAAAATTGAATTGAATTTATTTCTCTTACTTTGACACGGATGGACATCACTACAGGCTGAAGCCGTCGTAGCCACGACTCAACCACCTGCACGTTTAACGTCGAGCATCGTTGGAGCGCTGGAGCACATGCACACAAAGCTGTTCCATTAAAGCAGGAAAGTATGTTTTTACTCGTTCTTATGTAACACGCCCTCCAGGTGAATCTATAAGTGCTGCATAAAGGATGTTCACATAAGGAGCTGAGCCTGAAAGGAGACGGCACCGCTGCAGGAAAAACACACAGCAACGAGCAACAACCTGCAGAGCCGAAAGGCCGGCCGGAGGTAAAATTAACGCATGGGTCACCGTCATGTGGTACTGAAGCTGTGAACATGTGCTGGTTGTAAATATCTCCACGGCGATGCATTCAGGGACTTTCTGACACAACAGAAGCTGGCAGGTTGCAGCGGTGTCTGCTGGAGGCTCCTGCAGCTGTTCCCCGGGTGTAAACGTCTCCCGGCAACATAACGGGGGGGACAAAATGTCCAAATATAGACTGGCCACTTTCTGACCCAGGTAACATGTAAACTGAGTGACCCGACACGTCTGCAGATTCCTGGACTTCCTCCGCCGCCGCTGCTCACAATGAGAAGCTGCCCGGGACTAAAAGTAGCCGGCGACACCCGACACACGAGACGGCCGGGCGCTCAAACGGATTCCCCCACGTCCAGAAGTCCGGCGCTGATGACCGCTCTGGATCTCGTGAAGCTGGATCCACGAGATCCAGCTTCTCCCCTTAACTTCAGATCAATCACCTAGAATGATTTCAGGATATTTTTTTTCACATCAAAGGGATTTGTAAAGATAAACCGATTTGAATCGGTTATCGGTCTGTGACGTATGAGATCCGAGTGCATCGGTCAATGGAGAACTGGATCGGTAAAAATGCACTACGAACGGTGCGATGTCCCATATTTACGGCCGCGAATCGGTTTTCCTGAGGTCCAGTGGCCCAGACCTGCCATTGTTGTGCCAACGGGCGCGTGAACTCTCACGAGACTCCAGTGTTGACGTTTTACCTGTAAGAGTCGAGAGAGAGCTGAGAGAGTGGGTAGCAACATGTCAGACAACGCGGATGAAATATACAGCGCTTCTCACCACTGGTAAATGTAGGTAGGAAATGTGAACGTACGCTCGTCTGCCTCGTCCCCGGCGTGGACATCACTAGGTCCTGCTTCTAGTCTCACTTAGCAACGTAACCTCCAAGTTCACATGAATGAAGAATGTTGGTCTGACTGGAATAATGGATCAATCTGGCCTGACTGGTTCTGGACAGGATTTACTGACCGTCCAAGTGTCATTTAGATTGCCGATTTCTGAAGTTCTCAGTTTGCTTATAAGGGCAAATATATGATAATTAAATAAAAAAAATCTCCCGACTCCAACACCCCCCCCCACAAAAAAAATAGAAAACTCCTTGGATCTACACGATTCACGTAGGTCACCCTTTTTGACTTCAAAATGGCAAATTTCACCGAAAGGTGAGGGATTTTCATGCCTGAAGTATTAGTTATAGGGATGCACATTTTGGATTTTTTTTTATGACCGTTAACCGACGCCCTTTAACGATTAATAACCGTTAAGCGATAAGTCTGGGAGGGTTGGCTGCCGCGATATTGCGCGCGTTGTCGTGGACGCGTGCGGACACTTCCCCGTGTTTACTCTGGCGGCAATGTGTTGCCGTCAGCTTGTCGCAGAGATGCCGCCGTCACTTTTTATTTATACTAGCGCGGTCTGCGCTATGTTATTCCACGCCACAACGCAAGAGGGACAATCACGAACTAGCTAAACTTATCTCTTGCGTTTTTCCACTTCCTCACCGTCTCGGCCGTATCCAGACCCACATTCATCGCTATCTCCCTCCATGAATTACTAGAATATGTGCTGTCTTTGTAGTGTGGAGAACCAGAATCGTACAGATGTGGGTACTTCCTCATTTTTTTTCGATGACGCGGATGTAGAATTGACCAATCAGAGGCCTGTTGCACCTGTCGACACGCCCCCATGAGTTGATTGAATTACGTAGCTTAAAAACAAAATTGACCTTTAGTATTAATTGGTTAGAGTTACTGTTATAAGTTGACGGTTAAACGGTTAACCATGTGCATCCCTCATTAGTTATTCAGGTTTAGAGCTTTTTGTCATAAAAAAAAGAAAAAAGAAAAGCTAATGTTTAGAGTTACAGGCATCAAAAAGACATGTTGAATTTAACATGCTATTTTCTATAACTGCTTACTAAAGTTTTGGATCCATGTATCTTGTTGTCAGTGATGTTTTACTGTTGAAGTTTACCAGTGACTGAATCACTTGTCATTCTGAATTTATGACTTTAATAGGGAACTTAATTGTTTCATAACAACTACTTTTATTTTTGATATCTAACCTCAGCCTTATGCTCAGTGTATTCTCACATTAGCAGGAATAATTCAACTTTGTGCCATTTTTATCTTTTATTTTCTGTTGAGGGAAAGTAAGAACTGGATTTTAAGTTTGAGCAGAGTTTTGCAAACCTGTGAAGTGAGTCACACCAGACAGAGTTTTGCTTTCATTATGTAATGTCAATTATCCCTCCAGGTAGATTGTAAAGGGTTACGTTCAGTTCAGTAGGCCTGGTGTACTGTCTCTGGGACATTAAATAAACAAAAGAATACTATTTAGAAATTAAATTTGTGTTTCTCTTTTTCTTCTCAGTAATAAAGCAAAATAAGTAGTTGGGGTTAAATTGTCAATTTTTATTGAATCGAACCGTTTACTAGTTTTTATGAATCGTCTCTGAATCGGATCGTGGCCTGTTTTGTTAGGGAGCATTTTCAGCGGCAGAACAGGGTCCAAACAGGTTGAGGAAGCACCTTTAGTGGAGGGTTCGGTGTTTTAAAAGGCTTTTTGACCTCCCGTGGGCTCAAAGGAAGCATTTCTCTCCTGCAGAGTTTTCTCTGTTGGAGATGTGAAGGGTCTCCAGGTGAGCAGAAGCTGTTTACAGGAAGAATCAAAAAGGTTTCGCACCCCATCTCGACTCCAAATAAGGCCGCCGGTTACTTAAGGGGGCCTGAAATACTCCGAGCAGCTGCCAGGGCCGCAGCCTTTCCAGCAACTCGTGATGCTTTTCTTTTTGGCTGAGGCTGGAAATTCCTGAATCACAGTCACAGTTCGGGCCCTGGAGGGCCCGGTCTAAACGCTGGAGCGCTTCCTCCTCCACTTCTGTTACAGCAACTGCAGTCACATGCCGAGGTGATTCACAGAGACGACGCGGGCGAGCACGCCCCTCCCCCCTCCAGGAACGCCGCTGCCCCCTGCTGGTGGAAACTGACGCCAGAAACAACGTGGTGTGAGCAGATGGGTGAGAACAACACGTCTGGACCCCCCTGAGCAAACTCTTTGCCCCCCATCAAGTTTGACTGGCAGTGAACACGTATTAACATTTATGTTTAATGTGTTTAAGACTAAAGGAGACGGGCTTTGAGCCACGATCACCAGCGTTATTTGGAAAACTTTCAAACATGGGGCTGAAGGAACATCTGCTCTGTGGAAGAGTGACGCCACCTGGTGGCCAGAGGTGTCACATCTAGATCGATGATCACCTCACCGAAGTTACGGACGCAGCATTTCAGACACGGACCTTTCAAGTAGGGATGTAACGAGATGGAAAATCTGATATCTCGATTATAGTGACCATATTATCACAGTTTACGATATTATCGCGGTATTCTTAATTGCTGTACAAATGTCTAAAAAACACATTTTAATAATTTCACAAAATCTTGTGATTTTCTTGTCATACTAAAACATCAAAAGCCAAAATTTTATCAACATTAAACTTTCCCATTAAAAGGGCAAACAACTGGCACAGAAAGAGATTTTATTTTAAATGAACAAAATAAATAACAGGAACAAAGCTTATTTGTCTGGTGCAAATTTAAATAAACACTTTAACAACCATAGTAGGTAAAAATATGCAAACAATTATCAGGAACAAAAATTATAGTGAAGTTCAAATAAAAAAGACTTTTGACTTTAAGCTGAACCTTAAATACGTATAAATGTGCAAATAAAGAAACAGTTGTAAAGGAGCCAAATATGTTGTTCTGAATTGTAGTTCACTCTCAGTGCGTTTACATGGGAAGTTTAATTCCTCTTTAATTCAGAATTAAAGTTAAAGCCGAATAAAAGTTACCATGTAAACACTTAATTCCATATGAAAATGTCAATTCCAAATCAAACTTAATTCTGAAGTAAGTGGCTGGTTTATTCCCATTTTAATTCCGAATTAAATAATTCCGCGGTCATGTATACACTTATTACATGGTTTCCTGCAGACCTTATTTGGCCAGGCGCCCCGCCCGGCCTGAAATCTCGAGCGCCCGGGCTACAATGTCGGGGAAAAAAAAATGTCGGGCAAAAAAAAAAAAATGCAATGCATGCAAGCGACACGGCAGCGCTTGAGAACTGATCAGCGCACATAGGTTTGTGTTATAATGAATTAATGTTGATTCTCTAGTGCTGCGCTGTTTGCCTGCAGTGCATTCTGCGCCACCTCTCTCTCTCTCTTTCACACACACACACACACACACACAGTGATAACCTCTCTGTCGATCACTCACGTTTGACAGCTCACGTCTCGTCTCACTTCAATACAAGTTTTCCTCCGCTCGCTTTTATGTCGGTCCGTAATTATTTATAGTCAGTAGAGATTCTGGTAAACTTTATTTGTAATAGACCCGGTGCTTTTGTTTTGACCAGACAGTGCGACCTCTCACTGCCGTTTTTTTTTTTTTTTTTTTGGTTCGACAATTCATTAAAGTGACACACGCACACACTAATCAACATTATGTTTAACTTTGTCTATAAAAGAAAAAAAGAACATTAGGTATTTAAACTAACTAACTAAATAAATAAAGACCAATGGGCGCACTGCCTGTTATCTGGACTCCAAGCTCACATAGCTTCACTTGACAGCTGTCACTCTGAGGTGATTGATGACCAGTCCGCCCAGTCAAAAAGGTAACGCCTACTATGTAATTTACTGGTATGCAATTGATCAGTAGTAGAGTAAATGAGACATAGTCTTTTAGTTAAGAAACTGAGGTAGCCTACACTTTATAGTGTTTTCCATCATCATGTTTGTGGGTTTGTTGTTAAGCAACTTCTTTCATATTTTGAGAGCAAAAATAATAATTGAACAATGTAATTAATTAAGTAATTTATCCTTTTTTTTGGTTATCGGCTACCGTTCTCGGCTTGTTTAAATTATTCCTAATCATTCCTGTTTAAATTAATTCCCGTCTTTCTGCGCATGCTCGTTCTCTTGCCTGTCTGTCGCGATGACGCTTATATTCCGCGCTGGGCTTGTTTTCAAAACAAAGTTTTAAAATGGCAGCACGCAGTAAACGGTGTTCAAAAGCAGAGACAATTTATTTAATAAAAATCCTTGAGGAACTGGAAATAATTAAGAAAACAGATGGCAGGAAACATAAAAATTGTGAGCTTTTCAAAGCGGCCACGTTAAATGAAGGAGGTTTCGCAGATAGAGACGCCACCCAGGTCAAAAATAAGTGAAATGTTGTTGCTAACCGAGCTAAGTTTGTTTTCTTCCGGTAGATGTAAAGACGTCCGCCCCCCCTATCCAATCAGAACCCTTCCCAACCCCCAGACCTAAAGCGGAGTTGGATAAAGCCGAACAAACGTGTTTTCCATGTAAACCTTTTTTCGGAATTCCTATTTCCATGTAAACTCGAAGGAAAATAGTTTAATTCGGAATTATTTGATTCCTAATTATTAATTCCGAATTAAAAAACATCATTTAACCGCAGCCTCTGTGTGTCTGTGGGTGTCGCTGTGTTGTTACCTGAGGGTCAGGTATAAAGGTAGCTGCCTGTTATTGGTTAGCTGTTTGACCCGGAAGGGCAAAAGGTTTTTGACCGCTGTGGCGCTAACTAGGGGTGCTCCGATCGATCGGTGACCTGATCCGGATCGGTCAGAATTCTCCTTTAAGCCGATCAAAAGAGCCGATCAAAAACACTCTATTCTCGTGCACATTCACTGTGTATAGAGCCCTATGGAATCCGCGATCATGGAATCGCGGAATTGGAGATTAAAAACGGAATTCACTTTAAATGCGCAATATAACAGAACTGAACGGCAATTTGCGTAAAAGTCTTTTCTTTTTTTTTCTCCCGGACTAAAAGGAACTTTTCTTTTGAGAAAATGTTCCAAGAGGGTTCTCGAAAAGGTGTGGACACTCTCTGCCCCCGCTTTCCTCATCATAGAAAAAAAAAAAAAAAAACACGTCGAAGCGGCACCCGAGAAACCGGCGAAGAAGCAAATGAACTAGCGGTTTACTCTCAGGTACAGAGCAGAGCAGTTTATCTGAGATTATTATGTGTCTGGCGATTCAAAATGCTGCAAGTTTTGCCAGCACACGATTGAATGGACACAAAATATACGTGCAAGGATCAGTTCCATCCATCCATTAGCTCCCGCTTGGTCCGTAGTCGGCTCGCGGGGGCAGCAGCTTCAGCAGAGGCTCAGACCTCCCTCCCCCCGGCCGCTTCCACCAGACCAGCTGAGAGATATCATCTCTCCAGCGTGTCCTGGTCTGCCCCGTGGTCTTCCAACGAGGATCAATGAATACGTGAAAAGCAAAACGTAAAAAGGCGAAAGTCACTCAACGAGCTAAACACAAAGAGGCTGATAATTATGTATTTAAACGGCTGTCTGTAATAGATGGAACACCTAAAGAAAAAAAAAACACCCAGCAACAAACTCATACACACAACCAGTGTTCAGTGTTCACTGCTTTGGATTTCATAGCATCTACATCAGCTGTAGTATATATAGTTTTTTCTGTTATCAGACACATAGTTTGTCATGACATACCTGAAAAATATCATGTACGTTATGACAAACTGTCTGATAACAGAATAAATCAAACAAACTAAAATGATTAGTTTACTGCTGTTGCAATTTTTCTTTTCTGCACTTTAAATGGATTTTACCTATTTAATTTTTTTTTCTTTTTTATTACATAGAAAAAACTAGATTTTTTTTTTGTAAAAATAAAAACAATGTTTTGTTGGACACAATATGTTTAAAAGTATAAAAACATTAAAGTTTACAGTTATAATTGCATAAATTGTCTATATTTCATTACTTTATATACTGTTTTGGGGTTAAATTTGCATAAAATGCTTAAAACGGAATTCTCAAAAATTAAAAACCGAAAAACACTGAAAATGAAAAGAATTAAAATGGAATTTGAGAAAAAATAAAACAGATTTCATAGGGCCCTATATTTGAAGGAGTCTTATGGAGTTCATATGCCTGGACCACCAGCCGCTGTCTGTCGTGGACGACCTCGGGTTTAAGCTTCTAGTGAATCACTTGGATCCATGTTATGTTCACCAAGAACGTAAATACTTCACTGATGTGTGCCTGCCGGAGTTATACCAGACGGTGTATGGACATGTTAATTCTCTTTTGAATGAAAAAGCCACAGCGGTCAGCTTCACGAGTGACATTTGGAGTTTTTTACCAATTCATGATACTCTCATCTATTTATTCAATGATGCTTGATATACAGTGTTAAAGAATAACTTAAATATATGAATAATTAATGATACACTATTAAAAGCAAGGTTCAAGTTCAAATTGACACTGTGTGATCGGTGATCGGTATCGGATCGGCCGATATTGATTTCAGCGATCGGTGATCGGCCCCAAAAACCCTGATCGGAGCACCCCTAGCGCTAACTGCTGGCGTTATGGTTGTCGGATCAGTTAATGGAATAAATTAATATTTTAACTGCATCAGAAGAACATCGTTCCGGTCATTTTTCAATGTCCTGTGTGCTATCACCTCTTTCCGCCATGCTAACGTTACAATGCCGATGTTACAAGTTACATATTCACACGAGACACAGTCACGAGTCGCTCACAGACTTGAATGAGGCTGATATTACATATCCTGGTAATCGACCGCGATAATGAGGTGAAGTCAAACAAACGGTAATCGATATCGCGTAAAATTTTACCGCGCTTTACCGTAATACCGGTAACCGTTCCATCCCTACTTTCAAGTGGAGTGACCACTGCTTCTTCAGTGGCCTGGAAGCGGTTCATGCTTGTGACATTCAACGTCACGCCAACTGCCGTAAACTGGTCTAGAGTTGATTATATTTCACGGAAGCTAAAAAGGCATCTAGTCTAGAAATCTGGACTTCCTGCCTGCAGATCTGAACCTGCTGTTCAGGTCCATCCAGCTTCCAGCCGTTGGAGCTCATCAACTACGTCCTAAAGTCTTGGGGGGTCCATCACATCCTTGTAGAGTCTCTGGGTGGTCTCAACACGATGGCGACAGAGCTGTGACGTTGCATCCTGGATGGTGACCAGTGGAGACGTCTGCAGCTGAGGAACAGCGGTGGTTTGACATCAACAGTTAAAGAGATTGTAGAGCAGCAGAGACCTGGACAACCCCGTCTGTCTCCTCCTCCACGGTCTCCAACACACCAGCTGATGACGATCCAGTCTGGTTGAAAGGACGACACTCCGATGACCAACTCTACTGGATGTTCCTGGTGCTTTACTGCCACCACTCCAACAGACAAACGTCTCTGAAATACTCTGAGGTTGATGAAGGTTTTCAAAGATATTGGTTGATGGTTTGAACACCCCTTATTCTAAACTCTTGCCTTGTTGGTTTAACATAAAGTTTATCGTTGAAATCAGCCTCTCAGTTCAGGCAGCAGTAATGATGCTTTCACGTCAAAGTCCCTGATAACTCCAGAAAAACTCACTAGTTTTGTCATGAATCGCTTTTTTTCGACAAAAAGTCTCTAGAGGGTCTAAATAGAGCAGCTGTCAGTTCTGCTCTCCTGTACTCATTTCCGTCACTCTGAACGCGTCTCCTTGTTAGTTGCTCTGACTGGTTGGAGCTCTGACCAGCTGAGAGCAGAGGCAGTTGGAGCAGCAACCATTGGTGCCGTCCATGGATCATTTCCAGACCTACATCTGTCCAGATGTGGCTCTGATCCCTCAGTCTAAAAGGTAGCAGCACAAACGATACACAAGCGATAGAAACAGGCTTTCAGCCAGCGATCTGGCTGTATTTTTGGACATCCTGTTCTAGAAGGTTCAGCAGTAGGTTATAATGACACGTACGATATGTTGAGATATTTTTCATACACGGCGGTTGGGAGTCGGGACTAGAACATCATGTGTCAACCACTCAGAAGTTCGTCAACACTGACAGATGATGAACAGCCCAAACATCTGGAGCTGCTGCAGGAAAATCCCCATTCCAGCGACAGCCGATGAGAGCAAGGAATCAGGTAAGGTCACAGAGAAGAAACAAATCCCAAAGGTGAAATACAGAGAACGACTACAACATCTGCTGAGTGTCGAAATTAATGAATGAACTAATGAATTAGGGGTGCACGATAACTATCGGGTCGATAACAGGAAATTATGACGTCATCCTGATAAGTCCGCTATCATGACGAATAGCCCCGATAACATATATATTTTTGTCAACACAGCAGTGCCTCGCTCCCTCTGAGTCTTGAATGACCGGCAGTGAATGTTACGTTCAAGTGACGTCTGCATAATCAGAAAAACGATTACTCAATAAGGAAAATCAAGAATACCCCCTCATGCCAGAAAACAACTTGTTAACTCGGTCATAGTTTTGGTAGTTGCTGACTTGAATTGATATTCGGAGTATTTTCCCACATGTTACACATAAAAAAGAAAAAAATAGAAAAGGCTGAAAGAACGACTAGCAAACGAGGGAATGTGGGAATTTACGTTACACCTTGAATGCAGCCTGCAGCACAGCGCTGATCACAACAAACATGGTGGCGTGGAACTTCGTTAAAGTTTCAGAAGAAGATAGTTTGGTGGTTATTTGTGACGAATCCTCCGAGTGAATTCTACGAGGAGGGAAGCACAAGCTTTAATACGTAAAACCTACACCTACAACATAACAATCGCTTCCATGGAGTTTTGAAATCGCGCTAACGTGAGCTAACGGAAGTTAATGCTAACATGCGCAAGCCAGCAGCACTCTCACCTCTCCCTCATTCCTCTCATCTAAAGCTTCCATGAGATTAAAAAATAAAAAATACTGAACCTCATTTACTTTAATTTAAGTTATTAATTTAAATGGAACCACAAGTCAAAATCCTTTAAATGTTAATCTTCTTCAGTTAGTAATTCTGATCCATGTATTTCCATCAGTTCAAGGAGCCTTTATTTTTTATATCAGTCAGTAATGAACCTTATTTAAGTTAATGTGAGATATCAAATAGGTTTGTTTGATAGCTTTATGAAAATGTTTGAAAAGAGGCTTGACAATCGTTTTTCTTTGGAAAAAATAAATATCTGTTCATTTAAAAAGTCCAAACTGTTTTTGATTTTGTTCATAGTATTGATGTAATAATCTTAGGTATATGTGTGTGTTATCGGTATCGGCCTTTAGGGGCTGAAAGTTATCGGTATCGGTTTTAAAAAACAGTTATCGTGCATCCCTAGAATGAACGGGTGAAAGAGCCCAAAACAAGAAGATCTGTTTGTCTGTTCTGATCAC
Organism: Hirundichthys speculiger; assembly: GCA_018398805.1. Classification (NCBI taxonomy): domain Eukaryota; kingdom Metazoa; phylum Chordata; class Actinopteri; order Beloniformes; family Exocoetidae; genus Hirundichthys; species Hirundichthys speculiger. The sequence continues at coordinate 27,528 of JAGFBZ010000490.1, read as the reverse complement.
CACTCAGCATCTTCGGGGCTGTTCAGCTCAACAACGACGGCTCTGACACGACACTGTCACTTCGGTCTGAAGCCAATCACGTTTGAGTCTGTTTGACTGTCCCAGAGGTGAGCCAATCAGGGAGCAGAGCAAATTCACACCTGTGAGCCATCGGTCCAATCAGTGGCAGCTCCATGGAGACAGACGGTCAGCTGCTCGTTCTTTCCACCCGACTGTAAAATTCCCCTGAGCTAAGATCAGCCTGCTGACCGTCAGATGTCTATTCTGGTCCAAGACCCGCCCCCCTCATCTCCGATTGGCTCAGACGTTTGTGACATTTGAGTGTGAACCCAACACTTCCTCACCAGACGTTTACGCTGATAAAAATAAAAGTCGGCATCAGATACGTTAACAGGTTTGATCTGTGAAGACATTTGAAGGAGACAAACGTCCTTTTCTCCATAAATTCCTGAGCTCTTAATCAAATATCAAGTTTCATAAACGAGTCTGCACCTCTTTCTGTACTAAATGGTTTTACTGGGGTCCAACGTGCCTCGTCTCCTGCAGTGTGCGCCTTTCTAAGATCCGTCCTACAGCTTTGTGCGTCCACACAAACATAAACTTGAACACAAGTGAGCTCAGTGTTCTCAAACACAAGAAGGAAGCCTGAGAAGCTTCCAGACTGAAGGAACTGAGCTCACGTCGGTATTTTCACGTAAACACTTGTAGCTCCTGACTCACGGTGACTAAGAACAACACCCTGATGTTGCTTCGAGACAAAAACAGCCCAGTGTGAGCTAGGCGCTGCTGGGTGACGGACACGACTATGAGCCTCGCCGGGTGACGTGCCCGTCTCAAAGCGTCGCCGGCTGACGGACACGACTACGAGCCTCACCGGGTGACGGACTCGCCTCAAAGCGTCGCCGGGTGACGGACACGACTACGAGCCTCACCGGGTGACGGACTCGTCTCAAAGCGTCGCCAGGTGACGGACACGACTACGAGACTCACCAGGTGACGGACTTGTCTCAAATCGTCGCTGGGTGACGGATGCGTCTACGGGCGCCACTGGGTCACAGACTCGTCTATGAGTATCACCGGGTGACTGAGCCGCCTCCGAGCATCACTGTAACGCTCTCAGTCATCAGATATGGTCCACCACGGAGCAGACAAAGCTCCAGTCAGCGACTCCGTCTTTCAACGTTAGTTAAATTATGAAGCTGCTGTTATTCCCGATACTCCAGATGTAAAATCTGTGTGGTTTTGTTTTCTTTGACGTAAAGCAGCTGCTTTCCTGTAGCGGTGACGGTAAACCTGGTAACGGACCCGTGAATAAAGACGCCAGTGTTGGCAGCTGTGATGTTCTCGACCACGTCTGTAGATGTGAAGGGTTTCTGACCCTTGGTTTGGGTCAGAGCAGCTCTGAAATACTTTTGAAAGTTCTCACTTCGTCACAAGTGCAACCAGTCACTGTAACGTCTGTTGAAACACCAGCAAAAGGACCGGTTCTGTGTCTCGCCACACAGGAAGTTCCTCCGTCTGAGCCCAGAACTGACAGATTTCTGTGCTGAAATATTCAGCATCCTTCAATCGGCAGATCCACAGCCCCTTCCTGCACTGTCGGGCATCCCACCCAGCCAGGGGGGTGACACTTCTGGTCCCACAGCACCCTTCACCCCATCTTAGACCCACTGGGTCAAAGATGTTCTGTATGGTCCTAAATTGAGAGGCTCTACCATCTAAACAAGAAAGTTGTTCTCTGAATGAATCCTGTCTGCATGAACCGAGACAGAAATCAGGTATTTAAACTTGAATTTCCTCCAAAAGCAGCTAAACTCAAAAGGACCTGCGTTCATGAAACAAATGAGTGTAAAACTGCAGGGATGAACGTCAGACTGAGAAGGTTGCCGTTGGCTCCAACTGACCCGGTTTGGTCAGCGATGACTCGTGACATCCCGTAGTTTTGACGCGACCGTAATGTCTGCAGTTCATTATTTTAATAGGTTCTGTGTGTGCGTTTCTCACAGGCAGAGCAGCAGGGCGAAGCCAGCGATGTACTCGTTCCTCTGAGCTCTGAACAGTTTCATGTGGATGTGCTCGATGGCCGTTGGGTTGTTGGTCAGATCCACCTTCTCCGTCACGCTGTACTTCCTCACTTCACGGAAAGCATCTAAACACACAAACAAACTTGTTTTAAGAACAGAAAACCTACACATGCAGGACCGCTGCTGATGAAATAAAATCAAGCCCAATCCTGCACGTTTAACCTTTCTAATGCTGGAAGCTCCCACATGAGTTTACAGCTCCAGTCAGTTGTAAAACATGAAAACAATGCAATGACTTACAGATCTCAAACCCGTACTGTAGAAGACACGATTTCATGAACAATATGAGCCCATTTTAGGGTATTTAACAGCAGTAAAACATCTGTAAAGTCTGAATATGGACAACAAAAGGCTAGAAAAGCAAGCGGAACTAAAGACTGAGGAGTCCAGGACCAACGACTACACTTTTGTTAGGAAGAAAAGTCAACATGAACCAGTTTCACTGGCAGCATGACGACCTCTTACATCAGTCCAGAGAGCAGGTAGCCGACATCAGGATGAACTGCCCTCGAACTTCTGCTTAAACTCATCAGTCCACCTCCTCTTTGAACGATTCCCCTCCAACCCCACCATGACCCTCTTGATGGCCAGCGAGCCGCCAAGCCCGCTGGTTCACTGCAGGGGACGAGAGCTAAATCCTAAAATCAGGACGACCTGAGCCTCAGTTTCCTCCAGCTTCACGATGGATCACTGATGGATAGACTTGAGTCTGATTCTAACGAGCCACAGATTGTCTGTCGAGACTACTCGATACTTTATCATGTTCCTCCAATGGAGCACTGATCCCGACGCTGCTGCACCAACGACACTCTTCTAGGGATGCACGATAACTGTTTTTAAAAACCGATAACTTTCAGCTCCTAAAGGCCGATACCGATAACGCACACATATACCTAAGATCATTACATCAATACTATGAACAAAATCAAAAATAGTTTTGACTTTTTAAATGAACAGATATTTATTTTTTTCAATGAAAAACTATTGTCAAGCCTCTCAAACATTTTCGTAAAGCTATCAAACAAACCTATTTGATATCTCACATCAACTTAAATAAGGTTCATTACTGACTGATATAAAAAAATTAAGGCTCCTTGAACTGATGGAAATACATGCATCAGAATTACTAACTGAAAAAGATTAACATTTAAAGGATTTTGGCTTGTGGTTCCATTTAAATTAATACCTTTAATTAAAGTAAATGAGGTTCAGTGATTTTTTTTTTTTTTTAATCTCATGGAAGCTTTAGATGAGAGAGATGAGGGGAGACTGCAGCTGGCTAGCTCAAGTTAGCTCACATTAGCACGATTTCAAAACTCCATGGAAGTGATTGTTATGTTGTAGGTGGCTGATCAGGTTTTACATATTAAAGCTTGTGCTTCCCTCCTCGTAGAATTCACTCGGAGGATTCGTCACAAATAACCACCAAACTATCTTCTTCTGAAACTTTAACGAAGTTCCACGCCGCCATGTTTGTTGTGATCAGTACGCTGTGCTGCAGGCTGCATTCAAGGTGTAACGTAAATTCCGACGTTCCCTCGTTTGCTAGTCGTTCTTTCAGCCTTTTCTATTTTTTTCTTTTTTGTGTAACATGTGGGAAAATACTGCGAATATCGATTCAAGTTAGCAACTACCAAAATTATGACCGAGTTAACAAGTTGTTTTCTGGCATGAGGGGGTATTCTTGATTTTCCTTACTGAGAAATCCTTTTTCTGATTATGCCGACGTTACTTGAACATAACTTTCACTGCCGGTCATTCAAGGCTCAGAGGGAGTGAGGCACTGCTGTGTTGACAAAAATATATCTTATCGGGGCTATTCGTCGTGATATCGGAGTTATCGGGATGACGTCATAATTTCCTGTTATCAGCCCGATAATTATCGTGCACCCCTACACTCTTCTCTTCTGTGCATTAAAGGCCAGATGATCCATTTCATTTCCTGTCATTTGTGAAAGTCGCGTGAAAACAGAGGAGAACCAGAAGGTTTGGATCCGTGACTTCTAAGTAGAAATGGCTCGAGTCAAGTCTCAACCTCCAGCTGCATTAGCCGTTATCTTCCTGGGACACTGATTAACTAGCGTGTTCGCTCAATAAAAGAAGCTCACGGGTGAGCTTGCGTGAACTGTGAAATGATGGTTTCAGGAAATGATTTAGTAAAAGTTTTGATAGTCAAGTTTTAGAAAACGTAAACGTGCTCATGTGCATTCTGACTCGTCTCAACCCATCAAACTGGACGGCTGTCAGAACCGATCTGATCACCATCACTCCAACAGCTCTACTGCTGCTGGTGGCGCTGCTGTTGAAATCATTGTGAAATCATTGTTGAAATCAAGCCGAGAACGGTAGCCGAGAACCAAAAAAACAGGATGAATTACTTAATTAATTAGATTGTTCAATTATTATTTTTGCTCTCAAAATATGAAAGAAGTTGCTTAACAACAAACCCACAAACATGATGATGGAAAACACTATAAAGTGTAGGCTACCTCAGTTTCTTAACTAAAAGACTATGTCTCATTTACTCTACTACTGATCAATTGCATACCAGTAAATTACATAGTAGGCGTTACCTTTTTGACTGGGCGGACTGGTCATCAATCACCTCAGAGTGACAGTTGTCAAGTGAAGCTACGTGAGCTTGGAGTCCAGATGACAGGCAGTGCGCCCATTGGTCTTTATTTATTTAGTTAGTTAGTTTAAATACCTAATGTTCTTTTTTTTCTTTTATAGACAAAGTTAAACATAATGTTGATTAGTGTGTGCGTGTGTCACTTTAATGAATTGGCGAACCAAAAAAAAAAAAAAAAAAACGGCAGTGAGAGGTCGCACTGTCTGGTCAAAACAAAAGCACCGGGTCTATTACAAATAAAGTTTACCAGAATCTCTACTGACTATAAATAATTACGGACCGACATAAAAGCGAGCGGAGGAAAACTTGTATTGAAGTGAGACGAGACGTGAGCTGTCAAACGTGAGTGATCGACAGAGAGGTTATCACTGTGTGTGTGTGTGTGTGTGTGAAAGAGAGAGAGAGAGGTGGCGCAGAATGCACTGCAGGCAAACAGCGCAGCACTAGAGAATCAACATTAATTCATTATAACACAAACCTATGCAGGGTTTCCTGCAGGAAAAAACTTTGGCCGGGGGGGGGGGGGGGGGGGGGGGGGGGGTTCAAGCCGAGAACGGTAGCTGAGAACCAAAAAAAAGGATAAATTACTTAATTAATTAGATTGTTCAATTATTATTTTTGCCCTCAAAATATGAAAGAAGTTGCTTAACAACAAACCCACAAACATGATGATGGAAAACACTATAAAGTGTAGGCTACCTCAGTTTCTTAACTAAAAGACTATGTCTCATTTACTCTACTACTGATCAATTGCATACCAGTAAATTACATAGTAGGCGTTACCTTTTTGACTGGGCGGACTGGTCATCAATCACCTCAGAGTGACAGTTGTCAAGTGAAGCTACGTGAGCTTGGAGTCCAGATGACAGGCAGTGCGCCCATTGGTCTTTATTTAGTTAGTTAGTTAGTTTAAATACCTAATGTTCTTTTTTTTCTTTTATAGACAAAGTTAAACATAATGTTGATTAGTGTGCGCGTGTGTCACTTTAATGAATTGTCGAACCAAAAAAAAAAAACGGCAGTGAGAGGTCGCACTGTCTGGTCAAAACAAAAGCACCGGGTCTATTACGAATAAAGTTTACCAGAATCTCTACTGAGTATAAATAATTACGGACCAACATAAAAGCGAGCGGAGGAAAACTTGTATTGAAGTGAGACGAGACGTGAGCTGTCAAACGTGAGTGATCGACAGAGAGGTTATCACTGTGTGTGTGAAAGAGAGAGAGAGGTGGCGCAGAATGCACTGCAGGCAAACAGCGCAGCACTAGAGAATCAATATTAATTCATTATAACACAAACCTATGTGCGCTGATCAGTTCTCAAGCGCTGCCATGTCGCTTGCATGCATTGCATTTTTTTTTTTTGCCCGACATTTTTTTTTTCCCGACATTGTAGCCCGGGCGCTCGAGATTTCAGGCCGGGCGGGGCGCCTGGCCAAATAAGGTCTGCAGGAAACCCTGCTATGTGCGCTGATCAGTTCTCAAGCACTGCCGTGTCGCTTGCATGCATTGCATTTTTTTTTTTTGCCCGACATTTTTTTTTCCCCAACATTGTAGCCCGGGCGCTCGAGATTTCAGGCCGGGCGGGGCGCCTGGCCAAATAAGGTCTGCAGGAAACCATGTCTTCAGTATCCGATGGATTTAATCACGCTCAGACAACACGTGAGACGGTCCACGCATGTTACCGATGTACCAATACAGCACTTGCACACTCACCGATGAGGAGGAAGACGAGGATGGCGATGGCCACCATGAACCAGGTGTTTCCATAGAGAGCGATGGTCTGCACAAGCGTAGACTTGAAGATCCTGTTCCACCTGAAAAACAGAAGAAAAACAGTTAAGTCAGTAACAGATGACCAACGCTGAGGAGGTGAACATGGACAGCAGGAGACACGGAGACATCAGTGACTCGGCAGGAAAAGACAGGACGCAAGCTGTGAGAATAAAAAAAATAAAATATAATAGTTAAAAAGGACCTGTAGGGCTGACTGTTGAGAAAATAAAAGCCTTTAATTTAGGTGGTTTCATCACTAGCTGACAGGATCTCTGCAGCTCTGACGCCATCTGGATGGTCCAGCAGAACACTGCAGCGCCCTTCACATGAAGGAAACGGACCGTCAGAACCAGCTGGTGGTCCAGCAGAACAGCCTCAAGAAGCTTCAAGTCGGCTCGGTTGGAGGTTCTGGGTTTACGGGTCAGATGTGGTACCACGAAGACGCGTGGAGAAGCAACCCGGAGGCTTAACCGGGACCAGATCACGGCTGTGAAACAAACCGATGACATGTAGTTAAATCACAACTAACGGGAGGAGACGACTTCTGCCTACAGATAAAAACACATTATTTATCTGAGAAAAAAAAAAAAAAACTCTGCTGACCAGAGAAGAAAACAGCAGAAAAAGAAGAGAACAAACCATAAAATCCTTAAAAAAAAAAAAATAAAAAAAAAAAAAACCCTCCTCCAGGTGCTGACTAACTTCTTTAGCCAACATATAGACACGTACAGCAATAAAAAATAAGCATGAATATACACCACATTCATCTATATCTACAAATAATTTTTGATTATTGTCCTTTAACTGACTTATATTCTTCCTTGTCCTTTTTTTTCCTCTTTATATCATCTGTACTGTCTTTATCATGCAGAGCTTTTGGATTTCCTTTTCCCTTAATGTCCTCAGTCCTTTTATCGTTTTCCATGTTCTGATGCAGGACTTCATAAAATCCAGTTGGAAATGTCCCGCAGTCACCCGACTATAAAGTGATTACATCTAAACGAGTGTTTTACCGTGTACACACATTAAAAAGAGCGTGAGCAGTCTGCCGGTGCTTCCTGGACCAGAACCACCACTGCGCCGAGGGAAAATGCATTTTAATTTTTAATGGAAGCGTTTACATATAAGCCTACAGTCAGAGTGAGTGATGAACATCAGAGTTCGCTGTGATCCACGTCCAACACAAAAAAAAAAAATAAATAAAAAAACTGGATGATGAGTAAAATCTAGGGCTGGGCAACGATTAAAATTTTTAATCGTGATTAATCGCATTACTTCCCTGATTAATCACGATTAATCGCATTCATGGTTTCCTGCAGACCTTATTTGGCCAGGCGCCCCGCCCAGCCTGAAATCTCGAGCGCCCGGGCTACAATGTCGGGCAAAAAAAACATGTCGGGCAAAAAAAAAAATGCAATGCATGCAAGCGACACGGCAGCGCTTGAGAACTGATCAGCGCACATAGGTTTGTGTTATAATGAATTAATGTTGATTCTCTAGTGCTGCGCTGTTTGCCTGCAGTGCATTCTGCGCCACCTCTCTCTCTCTTTCACACACACACTCGCTACCAGTTCAGACGAGCGTATTCCATCCGATTTTCATCATCTGAAACCATCCTGGCGAGTCAAGAAAAAGCAGGTCCTACGTGCATTAATGCCCCACCGCCCACCCCCAATAAATAAATAAATAAATAAATAAATAAATAAATAAATAAATAAATGCAACAGGTTGGCCAAAATTGACAATGCTACTCATTAAGGAATTAACCAAAGCTTAACAATGGAACCGAAAGAATTTAACTGATCTTTTGGACTGCGATGGAATGGCAGCTTTATCTGATACAGCTGCAAATTTGACACTGTCGGCATCACTGATGTCGGGGTTCAGGATCATTCCGATTCATCACCTGTCCTCTGATCATCTCAGGAATTCAAGAGGCATGACGTCGCAAAGAGGTGAGCAAAGTTATTAAAATACTCGCATAAAAGATTTAACGTCAAGGATGATGTGGGCAATTCTATACAAACGTCAATCTCACCATGAAAAAATAAAGTAGCCATATTTATAACAAAATCCATTTAAAATGTACCATCAAGGTCTATATTTTGATGTACAAAATACATTTGATCATAATATTCATGCAAATACATGTTTTGCCTCACTACAATGAGGAGGCGCAATAATGTAAAAAAATATTTTTCAATTAACCAAATTGTATGACTTTCTGAATGGCCAAGATGGCAAAAAGAAATCACCTACAGATGTCTTCTAACCTCACTTTTTATCATTCATCATCATCTGTTGTCAATATTTAAATCAACACAACTTTGTGTCTTTGCGACAGGTGGAACGTGCTGTTATGATGCCCGTTTATGGGACAATGCATGTACGGTACGGTAAAGCACTTTTGACGAGTAGCTACAATTATTGTACGAATAATACGAGTCATTATCTGTGCTTTTGATGAATGAAAAACCACACACACACACACACACACACACACACACACACAGTGATAACCTCTCTGATCACTCACGTTTGACAGCTCACGTCTCGTCTCACTTCAATACAAGTTTTCCTCCGCTCGCTTTTATGTCGGTCCGTAATTATTTATAGTCAGTAGAGATTCTGGTAAACTTTATTTGTAATAGACCCGGTGCTTTTGTTTTGACCAGACAGTGCGACCTCTCACTGCCGTTTTTTTTTTTTTTTTTTGGTTCGCCAATTCATTAAAGTGACACACGCACACACTAATCAACATTATGTTTAACTTTGTCTATAAAAGAAAAAAAAAGAACATTAGGTATTTAAACTAACTAACTAAATAAATAAAGACCAATGGGCGCACTGCCTGTCATCTGGACTCCAAGCTCACGTAGCTTCACTTGACAGCTGTCACTCTGAGGTGATTGATGACCAGTCCGCCCAGTCAAAAAGGTAACGCCTACTATGTAATTTACTGGTATGCAATTGATCAGTAGTAGAGTAAATGAGACATAGGGCCCTATCTTGCGCCAAACCTCCAAAACCTGCTATTAAGGGATATTAGGTATTGGGAGGGGCGTTCCCCCACAAAGAACGCAATCTTCCACCTCCCAAAACCCACGATCTTACCTGCAAAAACCACTATATTATGCACACATTATGCATGGGAGTGGTTAGTGCGTTCCACCTGTTTAACCAATCAGTGCGTCAGCAGCCATTGCCTTTAAGAGCAGGTTGCGGTACCTGCAAACTGCCATGGAGCGTCTTTTCACCCAGATCAGAGCAGCTGTCATGGGCAGCTCGTCTGGGACTCTGCTGTAGAGCTTCCTCCTCTTCTGTCCTCCTCCTCCTCTGCACTGATATATACATAACTAGCTCTAACTAATGTGGAGCAAATGATTTAATCATTTCTTTTGTACTCCAAGACGACAAACTGCTCAGAAAAAAATAGAGCCGGTGAACTTCCAGGAAAGCATTTATTAACTAGAAAAGCAATCGGAGAGCGCAGACCTCCGCCAAGCACAGCAGTTGTGGTTGCTTTAGGGTTCAAGAAACAACTAAACAGCGCAATGTTATCAAAAATTTGAAAGTGATCCAGAATCCAGGATTTCTTCCGGATCACACCCAAAATAAAATCAGTTCATATTTCTGACAACTCCTGAAAATGTCATCAAAATCTATCCATAACTTTTTGAGTTATCTTGAACATATCCCCTGCGCAAAGACGCACAGCTGCGCCAAGACGTATAGCCGCTGGAAGCGGTGCTTTTTAAAATACTGCAGAACGGATCATTGGATGAGCATTGAGCCAGATGAACACGTATGATGACATCTACCTTCTACCAGTGAGCGCATCTCGGGTGCTCCAGTGCACAAGGAGAGGGTCAGAGGGATACGAGCACAGTAAGAAACTCCACAACATAGTTCTGTGATCTCCTCGTTTCCTCCACAGCAAACATCTGAATGAGATCATGTCACAGCTGTACAGAAATCACCTGCCCTTAAGAGAATAATGTATGAAAGTAATACAGTGATGCATAATCGAGAGGTAGAGCCGGTTGTGCAGTCCACATGTGACTGGGTGGACGCGCAATGACTGGATTTGGACGCGCTCTTTTACGCGCCGACATGCCAGTTGTGCTTTCCACAAACTCGGTATCTTGCGGTACTGGTGTCTCGCAGATTTTGGGTAATGGGTAATGGGTGGTCAGACCACCCATTACACAATACCCAAAATCTGCGAGATACCAGTACCGCAAGATACCGAATTCGTGGAAAGCGCAGGAGACACGCCCATTGCCGCGCCCACAATGTGCTTAAGGGAGACGGCAAAATGGGTAACAGGTTTTGGGAGGTGGAAGATTGCATTTCGGGTGGCAGAGGCTCCTAAATCTGAGATTTGCAGGTAATGGGTATTGGGTATTGGGTATTGGGAGGTGCAAGATAGGGCCCATAGTCTTTTAGTTAAGAAACTGAGGTAGCCTACACTTTATATTAAAAACATATAGTCTAGAATTTTGGCATTCATCATTAACTTTTCCCTGGCTAACTTCTGGCTAGCTAAAATTTGCTGACTAATGTTAACGTTAGCTTCATATGAGTGAAAGATCGGGCACAATCCAGCTAGTGTAGGCGAGTAATGTTAATTCAATTAACATTACCCGTGTTGTAGAGTAAAGAAGGCCTGAACTTTTGATGAACTTTTGTTAACTCTAAAGTCAGTATGAGCAGGTGTGTGTGTGTAGGAGGGCTGGGAGCCTTTGAAGTAGAATGAGCCGGGTGTGTGTGTGAGAGATATGAGGAGCACCTGTGGCTCTGATTAAGCAGTGTGTATGGGGAAATGAGCAGATTTAGAGAGTCCCCATCTTTACCAAGAAAAATGATAAGGAAAATAAAAGAAAAATAAAGAAAATTAATTGGGCACAGGTGGTACCTTTAGAGGTGCTAAATTATCAAAAATGCCAACCTCAGCTGACCAACCACAGTTAGATATTTAAATTCCATCCTATCAGAAGATTTCCGAAAGAGGGGCAAGAGGCGATGTGGCCCTCCCTAATTGTATAAAAAGTGATGTATTTTACTGTGAAATCAGATTGCCCGGGCCATCTCACGAAGGGGCTATTGTATTGTCAATAAAACCTTCATTGAACCTTTAACCAGTCTGTTTGACTTTGTACTTTTTAAGACTTTAAAGAACTTAGAATATTTTTGAGATCATTGGCGAACCAGACAACACTCTTGTCACTACAGTGTCCACTGTGACCTGTGAGAGGGACTTCTCCGCAATGTAAAACCATGTTTAAGTTGTTGTTTTAGTTAGCTTTATTTAGTTTAATTGTAATTGTTCTACTTTTTTTGATTACCTGTATTATTTTGCAAATAGATCAAGACGGACTTGCGAAATCGACTGCAGGGACCCACCCTCTGTGCCTGTCTGCGGATTAGTATCAATGGACCTCCAGTGAACGAGATGGACTATGCAAGAGCACAGGAGATTTTTTTTTGAAAAGCCAAGAAGAATGGAATGCAGTGACCAGTTTTGTCAACTCTGTAAATAGCATGTGCTCTCAGCTCCTGATCAGTTATTCTTGTTCTTGTTTTTGCCATATTGTGTTTGCTTTGTGTGCCAAATTGTGTTTTGCTTTGTGTGCCAAATTGTGTTTTGCTTTGTGTGCCAAACCTTTTAGGCCATGACCCCAAAAATAAACAGTTAGTGTTTTCCATCATCATGTTTGTGGGTTTGTTGTTAAGCAACTTCTTTCATATTTTGAGGGCAAAAATAATAATTGAACAATCTAATTAATTAAGTAATTTATCCTTTTTTTGGTTCTCGGCTACCGTTCTCGGCTTGAACCCCAACTCCCCCCGGCCAACGTTTTTTCCTGCAGGAAACCCTGAAGTCTGTATGACATACTAAAGGTAATGTAATAATCTCACAATAATCAGATTCAGCAGTTTGAGAGTTTCAGTTGTGGACAATATAAGTGAATTTGTACCGCTTTGGACATACTCATTTCAGTTACAAATACAGTCATGAAAAAAATTATCAGACCACCATTTTTTCTTCACTTTCTTGTTCATTTTAATACCTGGTACCACTAAACGTCATCATGTGACTAAAACAGACAGAAAAGAAAACACTGAATGCATAAAAGCTGTGTTTTTGGCAGTACAACGCCATAGCTATTGATGTAAAAACGTAAGTGATTTAGGTTATAATCAAGAAAACCATGGAAAATGGTAAGATATCAGCTCTTAAATAAAAGTCTTATGAGCAATCTTTGTGGTTATCGTTATGTTTGTCCAAACAAATGTACCTTTAGTTGTACCAGGCATTAAAATGAACAAGAAACTGAAGAACATGATCTCTAGTGGCTCCAAACATACTTGGTAACTTTATTAGTTGTGCTGAGCAAAAAGTAACAGCATGTTTCAAACGTCCCACAGGAAGTCATGCACTCAAGGTTCTGATGTTCAGCAACTCCTTAAACGCTTTCAGTCATGTTGTTTATTCGATGTGTAAGGATGGACAAAATTACAGAGGTAACTCCAAGTTTAACATTTAAATAGCACCAAAATGCTAGAAAATTACAACAAAGCTGTATCACTACCTTTTCTAAAGGCGTTAACAGAAAACCGAAAATTAAATGATTGAGGGATGTGCTCGTGTTACTGTTCCTCATCAGACCACTTGGCTCCCTCTGCTGGTGATGTTAATACTAACATCCCTTTAATGAATTTACCAAAGTGGCTCTTTTATTTTATCCTGTATGATTCACACCATATGTGTTCAACTTCACTGTAAACTTACCGCTGGATGTCTGATGGCTTGTATGACGGGAAAACTGCATGACTCAAAAATCAAAAGAGCAGCACAAATACATCTCAAGATGGCTTTATGTTCACTTCATGACATGGCTTTTTTATCATTTGATAATTTTGTTTTCAGTTTCTACATGTAGGTTTTCAAGATGTTTTGTGTTATCCCTTTTTTTTTAAATCCCTTTATAACATACTAATGGCCCTGTTGTGGGATGAATAGGATTATCTCATCTTGTCAAACTAATGCAGTGTTAGACATAAGAAGCTACAGTATTTTTTTACTGAAATTTTAGAGGAAATAACATCTCCATAGTTTAACAAATCAAAATACATACAACAAAAATTGTAGTTTTATGTATGACTGCAAATAGCAGAAGAACAACACCACAGAGCAGACATGCTTTTCAGCACATTTTACTTCTTTTGTAACATGAATTCTCAGCTTTTTCTGAAGAGCTTTTAGGGATGCTTTGTCAGTGGAACCTGAGATCAAAAAAACTCCATTACGGGAGTACTTAAGCAGTATATTTTAGGTTTATGATGTGTAAGCTCAAATTATCTAAGCAAGAAAAACAAGAGAAAAAAATACAAAAATTCTTTTCTAAAAAAACAAACATTCATGAACAGATAAATGAACAGTGTTGAGGTTTAGCCTTTATCTCTTTCTAGATGAATGAGGTGATGCGTGACAACAGAACACAACTTCCTGCTTGAGAAAGGAAATAACAGCTGGTGTCATTTTAGACCAACGGACACCGTAAACTGGTCATACACTCCTGGTATTTTGGATGAGGCAGAGACAAAGTTGGGCTGTTTGTAACAGGGAGTAGACAAAAAAAAAAAAAAAAAAAAAAAAAAAAAAACTAAAGGACACATTCTAAAATAAGACTGAAAGTGAGAATATGCTTTTTATGCAAATGTGCAAGAGTGATCAAAGGCACAATAGCACAGTGTGTCATGCTTTGCTAGTTTCCCTCAAATTAGCATCAGAGGTCAAGTGAGCCTGGGGATTGGTGTTTTAGTCTGTGCCCACTTAGTTTAACCAGGTTTTGTAACTTTATGCCAAGCGTTGTGCCTCTGGCAGTGCCAGGAGGGAGGGCCTCATGGTAGACGTCTGATTTCTGTGTGGAAATACTTGACTTTGGTGGCAAAATTCAGAGATGAGTAACATTCAAACCTCACAACAGAACAGCTGACACTGTGTGCGGCTCATTATTAATATTTAAAAGTCTACACAGCTACAAAGAATCGTTGGGCTTTTTTCCTCCATTCAGACATTTCTTTTGTCAACAGTGAACCCCCTGTGATCCTGTGCTTTAAGTTACAATAAGCAAATGTCAATGGTGTTTCATATTCATTGAATAAATTCAAAATATAGAAGAAAACAACACTTGTCCATGTCTTGGGTAAATTCTACAGGAGAGCATTAGGTCATTGTGCTGACTTAAGTATCTGTGGCATCTATTAGTCGTTTTTCCTACTGTGGGTTTCTCTAATTAATATTCCTACTGTATGGAGAAATATTTTCATCAATTCTCAAAACTGGAAACCAAATTTAAGGATGGACAAATAAGTCTTCCTCAAAAACATTTGGCATTATTCAGTCAAAGCAAACAATAAGAGCTGCCAATGGCAGCATACAGCACAGATATTATTCAAATAATTCAAGAAAATAGGCTTAGAATTTCCTGCTTTGCCACTTCTTTTACACCAAAATAAAATTGTTAGCATTCTTAAAGAACTGAAAATGTAACAGATGATGTTTTCTAGAAGTCTACAAAAAGTCAAACAAAAGGGTCAGTGTTGCACACAATAATCTATTGGTTAAACCATGTTGAGAGCTTTAAAGTTAACGCGATAACAAAGCTGTGTTTTCAAATCTATGGACCAATTCAGTAAATACTACCACATCTAATAAAATAAATGTAAAAAATTAAAAAGGAATAAACTATGAAATGACCTATCTTATGATTATAATGTTTTTGGTTTGTATACTAGGAAGTTAATGAACCTTGTTGGGTGCAGCCCTTTGTTAGCAACTACAATATATACTGAGTCCTGGGAGCTATTACCTATGAGACATTTTTCATGGTTTAAGTCACATGTTGCTTGAAGCAGTCAAAAGACTAATTTTCATCTGGCAACATTAAAATATTTCCCATTTATATCTGCAGTTTTATTATAATTCCATTTCTGATGCAAATTACAAGAGAACAGATTAAGTCCAAATATAAAGATTGCATTAGTATAACTCAAACACTATGTGTTGTCAGGAAAACAAAAACAGACTAAGTGGGTATCTACAATCTTTGCAAAATCCCATATAAGATACCCCCCCTCTCCATGCTTATTCCGAGCCAAATTAAACTGACTAATCTCCTCTCCTTTAACAATTTTTGTTCTGTATAATCTTCAAACTGCACTTCAACCAAAAGCTCTTGGAGACACTTCAAACTGAAAGCAGGGTGGAGGAGAGCTGAGAGAGACTGAAACAACTGTATTGGCTTCAAGTGTCTTTGTCCTTCCTGCAAATTGTGGGCGTAACTGGGGGTAAGGTAGGGAGTATGGGACAGGTTATGGCGGTAGATATTAAGGGCTGAGTGGCGGCGCTGCAGTGGCCCCCGTAACAGTTGACCTCAATGAACAATGAGCGATCCAGCAGCATAACTCACGGAGCTGTCCTGCCAGTTCCTGCACTGGCTTGACTGGGCGTAGTTCAGGAAAGAGAAGTTCATTTCTAAACCAGCCTTCCTAAGCTCAGCCACAGCCTGCAAAACAGCAATCTTGTGTCAGTCACCAATTAACATCATCTGGCATTCCCACAGATAAACATACAAGCAATAAGAACAACTTCAGAAGGTACAGCGATATTATTTAAAGCAGCATAAAGGAGTTTCTTTCAAGTTAGAATACAAGTTTTAAGATTGGAAGGAATTTTTTTTTTTAAAGAGTGTGCTCTTTTGGACTCCAGTCCTCACAATCAGCACAAAAACCACCCAAAGTAACACTGGACTCCTGTCCCGGTCATCTCCTGTGACAGCTGCGTATCACTTTACAACACCATGTCACACATGAACAGCAATGACACCAACTTACAAAGCTACAGTTGACATTGATATTCTTGTGGAACATACATGACCCACAGACTGACCAAAAACATCAAGATTAATGGCAGATTTGAGTTTCCAATTCAGATTTCCTTTCCTTCATCGTAGCAGAAGGGACCAAGAGACTCAGACTCAAGCTAAGTCACGACGGAAGAGAAAACGATGGTGACTGAACAAAGCTTGGACAGTACTGTAAAAGCAACTTAAAACTCCATGCCAATGAAACTTAATAATGTGACACAAAAGAAGATTTGCATTTCTTTTGACTGTTCATTTAAAACAAAACACACTGAGGAAATATAAGAACAATAGACAGTATTTACTGACGCCATACATATGGGTACTTTGACCCAACATCACCATTTTGAAGGTCAAACTTCCCACTCCTGCCTCTACGTGGAAACATTTGATGCCCAATCTAAAAATCTTTATGTGGGAAAATAGCAGCAACATTGGAACTGACCAGTAAAGATGGCTGAAAAGAATTATACACATGATCCAAAGGATTTGCCCAATCTGTCTACAACATCGACATCTACAACTACAGTTTTTCATGACAAAAATGCCTAAACTTTGGAGGAATTGAAGACCTACAAGTCTCTGGAGGCTGACAATCAGATGGGGTCCAGCTGGGTGAATGATGGGGCTACATCTGCTTAACAATTCATGTCACAGCACAGGAAAGGTTTATTGAAATGAATTTCAGTCTGAACATGCCAATTGTTTTTAAATTCCATCAAAAATTTTCAACAATACATCTAACCAAGACCTAATTGAGGCTAGAGTCACAATCACACATCATATCAGGGAAAATACATGATGTCCATCTATGGTAGTCATGGTAATATGACCAATATCCATCTACAGGTTTCTGAATGGGATCCTTTCACTTTCAAATGTTGGTCACCTCACTTAATTTAAAAATGACTCTTACCAGCTCTGAATGTTTACTGATTGAAATAAATTATGTATTAAGTAGGCTAACCTAGATAGTGATGTCCATCTATGGTAAATTGATGGTAATTTGGTTTGACAAATGTTAAACAGAGAACCAAAATTATAGTTACAGAAATTATTAGTCTTACCTTCAACAAACTGTTTAGAGCACACATTAGAATAATCTGTGAGAATTAAGTCTTTGCAGTTTACTTGCGTGATCCATATTTCTGCTGCTGAGTTTTTCTCTCTTTGATCATCACATACTTCCATTTTAGGGAATCTGTATGGATCTGATCTGCTTTGCATCTGTTCGGCCACAAAAAGCTCGGTTTAGTGCAGAATGTAATGCTCTCACTACACGTTACAGTGTTTATGAATGACTCACTTTGGTGAGGTGGCGGGCTTGCTGTAACATCATGTGAACATTATCTATACAGGTAAAAAGTCTGAAAGGCGATGCCTTTGTTCAGCTGTTTTCTTAAGGAACAAGTTATGTCACAATTGAAGTAGCGCCAAGGAACTTTAGTAATTTTTAGCTCATTTGGTCCCCCTATAGACACAAAAGTACAGCTACTTTTACAACACTATCCAAGATTTACTCTCATTTGGTCTCTTGTTCAGTCATCAGTTTTGTTGTCTGTCATTACTTTCTTGAGTCTCTTAGTCACCTCTACCATGACGTCTGCTGTAGCTCTGTGAACTACTTGAATATTTGACTCAGTGCTGTGAAGAGATATGCAGTTGTAAGATACCACCAGGATGGGAGTCCAAAGTTATTCTGACTGGATTTTGCAGACAGCAGGGATGGGAAATGGCAAGAGATAGATGACACTTCCTAAAAGTAATCAAACATTCCTTTGAATTAAATTGAAACTAATTATTTTAACATGAAATCACATCTTTTGCGCTGCTTTAAGTCACAGTCTACTTTGTAATTGTAGTAGCAATTGTAATTATCAGCTGCTGGTGATAGTGCAGACTTTTTACTTATACAGTTCTAATCTACATCACACCGGTAATTATGACAGGAAACATAAAATCAATCACAACATTCCTACCTCCACTAACAATGAGGGGTGAAAGTAACAACTAAATGATGAAAATAGAGGTGATGAACCCGCATGGAAATTGAAAAAATGTTTAGTTAGAATGGAGGCAAACTGAAAACAGAAGTGATAAATCGTCATGTGATTTGATAAATTTGTGTGATTTCATTAAAACAGTCATGATGTTATGAAAAATTAAGACACTTTTTAATCATTTACAACACAAAGTTGCCAGTTATTTCAAGCAAAGAGGCCTCAAGGGTAAAAAAAAAAAAAGAAGTGATGAAAATGCTTGTAAATTAAAAACAGAAGTAATGAAGTCATAATGTGAACTGAAAAATAGTGCTAGATTTTCAGTTGATTTGATGAACTTCACTGAAATTTGAAATGGTGATCTGATTATCTGCGCTTGCACATCATTCACATACTTTTTTATTTTATCATTAACACATTCACAACATGTACTTTTTGTTCCTTCTGCTCTGAAAAAACAAACGGGAAGACCACAACCACTCAAGCAAAACTTGGTTGGTCACTGGAGGTCCCGGCTGCCATGGCGCTGTTTGCTCTGCAGCCATTCACAACCCATGGCCACTCAGTAAAGCCAGACTCATTTCAAGGAAGAGGCCTCAAGGGTGAATGTAACAAAATAAGGATGTTGGAAAAAATGGAAGCGAACGCTTCAAAAATCGTTTAAAAATTAAAAATGTATGCTATGAAAACGCAAAGAGCCACAAAACAAGCTGCTTTGAGTAACAATGATACTGACATGTTGTGCCGCCAGGCGCCTCTGTTTTATGGCAAGACTCTCCTTTATCTGTGTGAATTTCCAAAGGGAAATAACAGCACTTAAACAAAGGTGGGTTTTTAGAGCCAATATGGCATAAACTGTTTACTGAGTGGACACAGTTATGGCTGCGTATGGCTGCAGACTGGGCATCGCGGCCATGAACTCTAGCAACCAACCCATCAAATCACATGACAATTCATCACTCCCCGATTCAGTTTGCCTCCATTTTAACCACTTTTTTTCAGTTCACATACTATTTTAATCACTTCTATTTTTATCATCATTTCAATTTTAACGCTCATGAAAAAAAAAAGGTTTTTTAAGCCAGGAATATTCTGTCTCTGTTGATCTCTATCAGAAACCACAGACAAAATAGTTACTTTAAATTTTGGAGGCTAGCTGCTGTCACACGGAGATTTTTTTTTTTTTCTCCAACAATTCACCTGCTAAAACATACAACTGACCATTACATGGCTAAATAAGGCTAGGCATGCTTAGACAACAGCCAACATACATCATGTCTGGTCTTCAATGGTACTTACATTTAGCAGCACTCCAATTGGATGACGACCACAGATGGTATTGCGGTACTTTTTCAAGTAGTTGGTGAATGACATGGGATCCAGCTGCTCTATAATGCCCATTCCCTGTGAAACATGAGACCATGCTGAACCCAAAAATATGCCCACATATCCTACAGAGGCCATTATTGTTAACAGATGTATTTTATTTGTATTCTTTGATAACTTTTTTATTTTTATTTTATTTTTGGATCACTAACAAAGTCTACACATGACCTTCAAACAACAGTCAGTCCACAATATTATGGGCTCAACAAAACATTTTTCATCTGTATTTCTCATTCTTGATAACAGATAACTGCTGAAAGTCCCACTGACAGTATGTCTGGAACTCCAACACCGTGGCTGTCACATACTTTAAGTATTATGAAACAGTTTCATTATCCGTTTCATGTGCACTTCCTCAGACCAGTTATATGTGTACCCGATATTTGTTTGCATCTCAATCAATTCTTTGTAGTTACCATTTTATCAAGATGCTCAATAGATCTGTAGATCTCTCTCCTTGAGATTCATCGTAGTATGTGTAGCGAAAACGCTGACCTTCAACAGAGAAAGGAGAATAGCGCAAAGCTGAAGTCAGTCATGCACAAATTTATGCTGGCATCAAAAACTATGATTTGATTGCCAGAATAACATCACAGAATTAAGGTCAGGATTTCTTTTCTTTTTCTTTTTTTTTTTAAGCACTTACCCCAGTGGCAGAAGTCAGATGAGATGATGAAAAGGTTGGAAGGGTCTGCCAGATACTTGCTGAGCAGTTTCCCATACTCCTGTTCCTTGGACTCACTTAGAGCACCCACAAGGACAGGAACAATGCTGAACTCATCTTTGTGGCTGCAACATCAGATGTATGCATCAACAATAAGAATTGACCTTTAACACCTTATATTCAAAGCTTTTACATTTAAGTTTTGCAAATCAGCACCACCCACATTCATACAGCCTCAATTCATGCCCAACCCCTGCGTTTCAGGACCAAGAAAATGACTGACTCTAGCCAAAGAAACAGAAGGCTGGATCAATTATTCATCTCTCCCTTTCCATATGTCACTACATCAGTATGACTCTGCTAAAATCATGTACCACCGCCATCCTGTTTGTCAAAAATATAAAAAGTTCTTTCTACAAAACACTTCCATCTGTAAGTCTGTAGCCCCCATGCTTTGATTAAATGAAAGCCACTCCCAGGTGCGTTACCTCTCCATGGCTTTAGCAGTGTAAGGCAAGTGCATTTCAATACTGTGCTCATCTTCATCTGTCTGCAGGCTCATCCTCTCAAACAACCCAGTTTTCCAGAGGTCAGCATAAACTGGAGAATAAAAAAATGAGGTTTTCCTTCAGTTTGTGCATGTTGTCAAAGCAATGTCTACTGATAAAGTCATTTTTGGAGATGCACACTTTAAAATGAGAATGGTGAGGTGTGATGAGACAAAGTTTTCATGTCTTGGGGGAAAGAAAAAAAAAAGTAATCACAGAACTCTGGTCACTGGAGGATGATCAAAGGTGTCCCCCCACCTCCAAAGACTGTTTAAGGTATGCAAGCCAGAGCTCTATTCAGTCTGGGATATAACAATCACACTGAGGAAAGAATCAAACATATCTCTTGGCTTACAATTTATAGCACAAAGATCCAGAATTCAGAAAATGTTTCCCCCCCCCCCCCCCCCAAAAAAAAAGAAAGAAAGAAAAGGAAATACCATCTAAACCGATACATTGCACCTGAGATTTCTTTTTTACAAATTCACACATAAAAATGAGACTAACACACACATTAAATGGCAGAAATCAATGTCAATGGAGTGAAGACAGCTAATACCCTTCTGGTCGATTCTCAGGTCATAGAGAGGTGTTCTATAGATGTCTGCAGGTGACAGGGCACAACGGGAGAGCGGCACATGGTGTGAAGGTCCCAGGATAAACACTCTGCGACTGAAGAGTAACAGGACTTTATCTCAGTCACTCTGTTCACAAAACATAAAGCACTATGTTCTGCTATCTACACAACCACGTGTTCATTCTGAGGGAGGAGGGAAATTAAGATAAGAGACAGTCATGTGAAACATTTTCTTAATTGAGGAATTGAGCCAGAGAGCTGACCAACTTACGTGACAGAGGGATCAACCTGCTTGTAGGCATGTGCTGCACAAGCACCACAGTAGGTATACCCAGCATGGCTGCAGGCAAAAACATGTAAATATATGATGAAGTGATACTATCTAACAAGCTCATAGAGTGTTGTGTTTATCAATGTGTTCTTACGGTGCTATGATGGCTCTAGCAGGTCTGATAGTGGACTGTGCTTGAGACAGCCAACCCTCTAGTTGTGCATTCAGCTGGGATCCTGTCGGGACACAAATTAAAAGAGAAAAACTTGGATAACTGGAATAAAGAACAGACACAACCCAAGATCAAGAAAGACATTGCCAATGAATTATCAAATCAATACGAACACAATTTGATGTGCAGAAGAAAGCCACAAACATATATCACTGTGATCAGACCAAATTTTGATGAGACACCATGATGTGAAATCTTGATAGACAGAGAGGGGTACATTTTATGGAGCCACACTGCATTTGAGGCAGTAGCCCAATTCCAATCAATGACTGCTAGCACAGCTCTTATCAATATTGAACACAGAACAAATAAAACATTCGACCTTTCAGTCTACTTCCAAACATATGATGCTCTGATTCAGACAATTCAACAAAAACACCTCCACTTTCAAAACTGCTAGCTGTGACTGACCACCCTGCAATCTGCCAAAGTAAAAACCGCTGTTGTCGGTGTTTCCTGGCGTCCAGAAGTGCCAACAGTAATCTATTTCACTGACTAACTCCAAGCTGAGTCTGTCAACCGGTTTAATTGTTTGCCCTCGTGAAAAACGAACAAGGATGTAAATGCATGCAAGCAAGGTTTGTAGGTAATTAAATGTCGCTAGTTTCGTTTGCCCTTTATGGATGTATGTTCTCTGTAACATAATCAACGTAGTTAGCGAAGCTTGTGAAAGAAAACTCGAACTGCTTGGTGGGGTTTTAAAAAAAACAACAACTAGCGTACATCTTGAGAAATGGGGGAAGGGGTGCAACACGAAACTTCACGTTTCAGCCCAGCCCAACCCAGTCCTTTGTTTCATGACAGTGATCATTACTGTATACATCTTAAACAAGTTCGGGTCAGAATACACAACAATGATAGCATCTTAAATTCACATTAGTTGGGAATGCACCAGGGCTTGCACTGAGTAAACAGCCAGTTAGCATGTAGGCCAGCAAGTTCTCCAATATTAGCCAAGTTAGCACTGGTTAACTTGTTAGCTTATTAAAGAAAGCCTGGCAGCAGTCCTGTTGTTTTTTTTTTTGTTTGTTTTTTTTAGATACTTCTGGGAGAGGAAGGAATAAACTGATACAATCCATGTACTTAGATTGCAAACGGAGAAGACGCCGTCAATATCAATTAGATGATAGCTAAATTACTTTTAAAAATGATCTGGATTAGCCTGTCAGTTTAAACGTTTACTGTCACTGCCTGCTGTGACAGGACATACAGAGACCGGTTATGATCCCAAAAATGCTGGAAGTTATACAAACTGAAAAGGCAATCAAAACCAGGAAGAAATAAAGCTATGACAAGAAAACAACAGCTAACATCAGCGTGCTAGCGTAGACCGGGCTGTGTTGACAGTTACCTGAAGCGGAGTACCAGCTCCCGGCGTGACTTGCTTCTCTGCACACCACTCGATTCGACATCTTGGATCCCAAGCCGCCTATCTTGGTTTACTTATCTATTGTCAAGTGGAAATAATAAAACAAAACTGCGGAATCCGGTGTTAGCAGGCGGCAGATGGACCAACGTCTGCTAGCTAACTTGCCTGAAAAGACAAAGAGCAGTTTTACTGTAGACAGCTGGGCTAGCTGGCTAACAAGCTCAGTGTACCGTCCGCTGGCCCCTGCCTTGTTACTGCTTAATAACTTAAGTCAGCTTGTTTACCAGCCTGTCGATATTATTGTGTAAATTTGAAAAGGCATAAATTAAGAAATATTAGTACTATGCCTATGCTGGTCAGTGAGAAAAAATATGTCAAAAGCTTAGAACTGTCGGAGTCGGTATCAGAGGATTACTGATTTGTCCGTAGAGCCAGGTGAGGGGCGTCTCGGAAACTATTGTCAAAGTGACGTCACAGTATTTTGATTTGCTCGTTGATTTTAAACATCATGTGATTCGCGGAAATGTCCAGGAGGCGGAGCCCTTCCCATGATGATCGTTTGATTACGAAATTGCATTGCCCGTCTGGTGAGCGGGTAGAGTGAGTGAAATCACGATGACAACAGAAAATCATTGAAAACTCAAGTTATTTCTCTATATGTTTATTACGGTGGTGTATATATATATATATATATATATATATATATATATATATATATATATATATATATATATATATATATATATAGATATATTATATATATATATATATATATATATATATATATATCTATATATATATATCTATATATATCTATATATATATATATATATCTATATATCTATTGTATCAATATTGTACTAAAGACTCGTGATATTGAATTGCAATTTTGTGAAATTTGGGATATTTATGGCAAAATGTTGCCATTATATGTCAAAAGCCTTGGATTTACAATAAAATGTTGCTTTCTTAAAAAAAAAGTTGCGATTTTCATAAAAATCTGATATCTGTGCTTGAACGGTTGTAGAAAAATAACTAATTAAAACAAAGAGTACTGTTGGTATGTGTCAACATGTTATTACACCGAATGAACGACAACAATATTAATGTAACAATAATAATTTTTATTTACAGAACTTCAATATTTCAATATTTATTTAGTCAATTTTGTAATGCAATTTTGTAAGATAAAATAATTGTAAAATAAATTGGAGACAAGGGAGCAGATGAGAGCAGTAGCAGCACCCAGGTCTGTCAGTTAGGGAAAGATAAGAGCTGTGGTCTCACACAGGTAGTGACGTGTTGCACCACAGATAATATCATCCCAGAGTTCAGCCAACCCTCGTTTTCTAATTCTTCTGGTGGCAAAATGGCAACACAATCCTGTCCAGAGTTGTCATCATCCCAGGAGGCAACAACATTATCCGGCTGCATTTCCATCCAGTACCTAACATCCCTCTTGAGTCTGTTTCCATTGACCCAAATGAAGATGTTTTCCTTCACCATGTCCTGCAACCCGATCCAGGCTGAATGGAAATCATCATCTGAGCTCCTGCCCAAAAGCACTCGCCCAGGGCAGTCCCACCTAGCACCACAACCAGCTCCTAAAACCAAGTACAGAAGCCATAAGCAAGGGTATCAGCAGCTGCAGCCAAGTACACAATACCACCTGTAAAATCATCTTTGTCAGAGCTGGAGACTAGCCAAAGTTCTGAGGGTGTCTGATGTTGAAAGACACAAAACACCCAGTGAACCCAAGGTTACATCACTGATTATGTGTTCAGGTGCATCAGAAAATGTATTCAAGAACAAATAATGTCAAAGTCAAAGTAAACTTTATTGGTCGGTCAGACCATGTATTAGTGATTACACAGAAGCTCAAAATTGCGTTTCCCCACACTCCAAATGTGCAAGTAAATTTAATTCACAACATATAACACAATATTGCCACAGACAGCAGCAAGTAAACAGATAACACAACATACACAAATAGTGGGCAGTAAGCATTTACATTTTACAGAATAGTTAGTGGATCAGAGTGTAGTCAAAGTATGAGATATGTAACTAAAATGCAATAAAATAAAAGGTGCAAGATGTTAAAGTGCAGTGCAGGATGATCAGTGTTGTCAAAGACTAAGCAGAGTCATAGAGTGTAGTCCAAGTATGAGGTATGTTATTGAGGTACAATAATAAAAGGTGCAAAATGGTAAAGTGCGGGATAGCAGCGTGAAGATACGGATGTACGTATATCAATATGTCCTTGTGCAAACCGTGCATTTTACAGGCATTTATGTTTGTTCCAGACATTGAGTTAAAATTATTTTGACAGCTGGTTGGTCTTCGTGAGTGTCGAGGTGATTATGTTCATGGAATTTTCTTGAGTGAGTTGAGCAGTGAGTTGAGTAGTCTGATGGCCTGCGGGGAAAAAGCTGTTGTTGAGTCTGATAGTCTTGCACCGCCTACTGCGGAAGCACTTAACAGATGGTAAGGAGATTGTAAACAAATAAATAAATAATGCAAACCAATGAAAAGGTAAGTAATTATGTTTTTTTTCTGTATGAAATAGAGAATAAATACAAAATAAATATGAAACAAAAAATAGTTTATACAGCACTTTTATTGTGGAAAAACTGATGGGAATATTTGCTCAAACCTAGAATTCATTGAAAGGGCCCACGTACAGGAGCGCCGGGGACGAGCTGGTGTGGTTGGTGTTGAGCTGGGTGGTGGAGAAAGAACAGCAAACATCTCTGATGTCCACCGATCAACACTGAAAGCCTCCATCTTCGCCTGCAGCATTTAAAAACCACCTGTAAAAAAACAAAGTACAACCCCAATTCCAAAAAGATTATTATCCATGAAATGGTGAAATGTCTCAGTTTTAACATCTGATATGTTCTTTAAATTCTATTGGGAATAAAGTATGGCTTAATGAGATTTGCAAATCATTCCAATCTGTTTCTATTCATGTTTTTTACAGAATCCTAACTTTATTTAAAAAACTGGGAGCTGTGCTTTTAAAACAGAACATAAGATTATCATAATCTCTGCAGGAGAGTGTGTGTCTTCTCCTGGTGCCCAAATCACCTGCAGGGAGGATTCCAGGAGACATCCTGACCAGATACCGAACCACCTCATCTTGCTCCTCTCAATGTGGAGTTGTTTCTGCAATCTTGTTCAGATTGGACAACACATGTGCAAGGTAGAACAACTTTTTTATTCATGGCAAGACATCAAACTTTACAGTACTCTCAGAGCAATGCCTTTTGAGAAAAAGTTGGTTTTCTCTGTCAGTCATCTTCAATGTCTTAACTACTGATTGACTGGATTTGAGGTGTGTCAGGTCATCCCAATAGGAGCAGGGATGCCAAATACAAAATATGACTATTCCTGTTGCCAATAGGTGGCGCTACAACCGTTCCTGAATATTATACTATAGATGTGTTAAGGGTGGGACTACAATCATACACATCATTTTTGGACCAGATTAAGAAATGTTTTGCCAAGTTACAGCCAATTTCTCTTTCACGTCGAGTCTTCTCAATGACATCAAACTTCACCTCGTCACTATGGTTATGCCCTCTGCTAAAAAGTTATAAGATTCGCAAACTTGAATTAGCCCTGTCTCTACATTTGAACAAAAAAAAAAAAAAAAAGATTAAATCCAATCAAATCTCAAGGAGGAAGTCTTAAAGTACGAAGCCTGGAAATGACCAAAATACTGGAAAAACTGCATATTCCATTCAAAATAGCAGACTTCCTGTGTGAGTTAGAGCATGGGTCCAAGAGACTTTTTTGCCAGTCTTAGGCCGATACATCACTCACACAACTTTCATCTATGTAGGTGAAAGTGTATGGTGGGACTCATAGATAAACTTAAAGCAGGTGGCGCTATTGATCCCATTTTTGTATGCCCATGCCTGAAACCCCCAAAAATATCTACTTTTCGGGCACAACTAATGTGTGTGAAAAATTCTGTGATTTTTTTTAAACATAGTAAGGTCCTCAAAAACGCAATTAATTTCAGAGAATAATGATAGTGATAATGATAACATTAA